>KB445796.1:8915-553530 GCA_000320605.2 Gelatoporia subvermispora B
TGACCAGAATGCGAGTCGCACTCGGGGGCCCGGCGCGCCCTGTGCCATAATGTTGCGTTGCACTATGACCAAAGTATGTTAAATTCAGGTGTGTGCTATATGCACTTGAATGCTTACATTGCTTGTCCACGTCCCGCACAGCGCGCTCCAGGGAGCTTAGGCCCAGGAGATTTGCGGTATCCATGGCTTCGTGTGGTGACCGGGGCCCGCTGCGTTCAGGCACATCAACACGGTTTACTGTTGTTGAGTCCCCTGTATTCATTCCGGGCAATCGGAGAGGGGTGAACAGTGCGACGGCACAAAGAGGGGATGGTGCGTGCGGGTATTGCGTATGCTGATGACTATTTTATGGTGTTTCAGAGCAATTTTGACACGCTGATAGGAACGTCTGTTATCATGCCGTATGGCTCCACATGTCTCCCGGAATTTGCCACGATGCTTACTGTGAGCTTATATATCAGAAGGCAGATTGTGCGCGGGTCATCAGACCGCTGTACACGCCTCGACAGAGAAGCCGCGTCAAGTCTATTCACAATCTCTTTGACGGTGAGACACTCAGCTTTGCAGCGACTCTTTTTCTCACTGATAGTCTTCTGATCCAAATTATTGGCTACATAGGAGTTATGCCTCCGCTGAAATGGGCCAATAAGGAACAAGTTGGTTGGCTCGAGGCACGCATACCTGACTTTCGGGCGCACCAGGCAGATCGAAATGTCCCGAAGTTCTGGCCGTGCGTCTATAACGCTTGGTTTGCTCAGTTTCCAGAATGGGACGCTGTCTTTGGAGACGATCCGCCAACATTGCCGTTGACTCAGGAGCAGCAGGATCGATATGGTGCTGCAATCTTGAAGAGGCGACAGGTGTGTTGTCTGACGCATAGACTTCCGAATACGTTTGCTGATATGCTGAGAAGCGAATATACAATTGGTTCAATAATTACCAGGGCGATCATGGTCGTAAAGCTATGCAAATTCGACCTTTGACCACTTACATGGTGGATACGTGCTTGAAGCCTCGAGGGCAGCGAATCCTGCAGCTGTCTGAGTACTACTCACAGGCATTCTACCGAGACAAGCTTCGAGAGGATGTGAATGCCGAAGTCGCATCATGTCTCGTGCGTGGTGAGAAGCCATGTCGTATTTCGATCGCAAAGCGGCTGGCACGTGAGGGCTTCGAGAACGAGTCCGATGAGGTTAAGCAGCAGATAATTGCACAGAGAGATCAGGACATGGAGTTCAACGTGTCATTGAAAGGAAAGTCGAAGGACAGCAATACTTTTGAAGCTAGTCCAACTCCGGAAAGCTATCAACGGTAACATGATCACTGCGTAATTCGGGCACTGCTTATATTTGCCATCCGCAGCTGCATCGACGACATGCCGACAATCGTCAGGCAATTGATCACTGAACTAGCTCGTCGAACGGGCTGGTGTTTCACAGTGTGGGCTGGCGGCCCTCAGCCGAGCAACGGCGGAACTGTGGAGAGCATCACGTGTGTGAGACTTACGCCGTGATAAATTTCACTTCTGATCTATTGTTCTGTTTTCAGCATGCATAGCGGCTCTGGCGAAGCTGGCCATGACTTCGGCCAGGCAAACCCGTTGTTGAAGAAGATCGCCATCAAACCTTACCTCGCATTCCTCAAGTCGGTATATCGTATGTTTACAATTAATTCCCAAATTAATCGCATCATACTCACACACCTCCGCAGCGAAGCGTGTCTGCGATGCCCGTGCTCTCCAGAGAACGCAGGGACGTAGTCATCCAGCCCAAGCTTCGGAGAACGCGATCGCCAGTTCGTCTCAAGCACCCACACCTATCGTCGCGGAAACTACATCTGGTCTAGACTTCTCTAACATTCCTTCTGTCAATGTCGCCATGCTCCCCAATGTTCCCTCCGACATTCCCAGCGTCAATGTCACCGCTCTTCCCGAGGTTCTCCTGCCGGCTCCACTTCTGTCTGCTTCGTCAGATGTCCAGCCGTTCAATAGCTCGAATGTGACATTGAATGGCTTACCCTCCGTCAATGGATCTCTGATCCCTACATCGACGCCATTCAGTTATGGTATGCAGTCTATCGGTGAAAACATATCTGATGCAAGCATCGCCTCCGGCCCTCCGGCACTAGGATTTCCGCGCCTTTCAGGCACGCCGATCCTGGACGAGCCTGCTTTCGCGATGCCGTATTCATCATCCCACACTGCAATGTCATCTGACGTTTTTGAGAGTCAGGGCAGCTCCACCCTCACCTCCTCGGCTTCTACGTTCCCCGCTCACTTCGACCTCACCCAATTTGGGTTTCCGTTCACTGACCCCAACATGTTCATGCTGCCGTCAAGCACCGACGACCTCACATTGTTATTTGACGACATACCAGATTCAGATGCTATGTCGATACATTCGGACATCGACTCGGGTTATTCTAGCAACTTCGACGGTCTTGACGAGTGTCTCAGCTTGTTCGACGCCGCCGATGTGCTCTCGAACGACTATGTCCTTCAAGATACAAGCAACAACCTAGTCAATGGCAATAATCCAGCGGAAGAAGATCCTTCCACTCACATGATCGGTCCCGAAATCGTCCATTCCGAGCATCATCTGACTGAGGCTGGCCGCCCGAGGCGTACGAGGAAACCGCCTCGTCGTGCTGATGAAGATGTCTCGCTTGCATCTGCTTCTCGATCCTCCCGAAAGAGACAGACGGCGGACAAGGAAAACGAGCCGTGAGTCCTCAGTTAATCGCACTATTTGCATCTCTCACCACGAGTATACTTGCAGTTCTATGACAGTTGGTCAGTCTCGCAAAAGGCAAAAGGTTGTCTGAAGGCATACCTTACTCGCTGTGGACGCTGTTCTCACTCACGAAGGTTGAGGGTCGGGGATCTCGGTATGGACTAGTTGGTATTGCGCCGGATGTGTTGTGTCGCGCGGGTCGACGGGCTGCAATCGATGTATCGATGTGTTGGTGTAGTCGGTCGCCGGAGTCGTATTGACAGTAATGAGCCCAAGTGTGAGTGAGCATTGTTGTATGTCTGCCGGATATGACATGGGTCGAGGGGCGCGCAATCCGTGCGACCGAGGAGACGCTGGACGCTCCGGCCAAGCGGCACATGAGCCTCAGTGGATGAGGCATATGCAAACGCAGCCTGCTTTGGACACGGACTTATATACCGTCGGCGCAGTGCCAAACGCGCAGCATCGTTGGACTTGGCGCTGATATATCATGATATATCATACTGTCACCAAGATAGCGCGGGTCGCGCTAGTCTGTACTTCTGCATCACCTGCACTCCTGCCATTTCTGTACGAGGCTTCGATATAGGTTCCTGATTGCGCATCAGGAAAGTGTCCAGTTGGTCTGACACGTCTTAAAGGTCTGGATCAGACATACTCAGACAACAAGTGGACCAGACACTGTTGTCTGAATCCATCAGGTTCATTTCTGAATCAGACGGTCAATGTCTTATTCAGACAAACTCAGACACCATCCAGACACCGCTCAGGCTGTCGTCAGAATGTCGACAAAATTCAAATATATTATGACTACTGTAATGGTAAATACAGCTGTAACCGTCACACTTGTGAAGAGGCTGGCATAGTGTCTGAATTGACCGGTACGGGTACATGGGGAATTTGGACGATGCATACCTCGTGAATGCAGATCCTATTGAGAGGGAGTGGGATGGTGACGGCCGGGTGATATCACACGAGGCGCACCAGGAAGTATAAGATTGGGCTCTGGTTCGGCAAGAGAGGCAGGGGAAGAAGTAATAAAGGCATAGAAAGTGTTGAGGACGACTCACGGGCAGTGGATTTCTCCGGTGAAAGTATCGAGAAGACTAAGTCGATGTCAGGTGCGGGAGGATCGGATGTGCAGAGTGCAGCGCTAGACTTGGTGTTCCGGAGTAGACATATGGTGTCTGCGCCAGGCATCGAGGATTGCAACCGAAGGAAAGTCTCTGTATGAGCTAGCAGGAGAGTATGTTAGCGTGATCATTCAACATCATTGAAAGACAGCGAAGATAAAATATATCAAAAGCATGCTCCGAGGGTAGGTGCATGCGCCATCTGCATAACCAATGGCTATACGCAGCGGGCGCCAAGCACGACATACCGTAGACAAATGATGTCTGCGCGGCGAGACACATGTTATAACGAATCAACGCCGCAATGACACTCGCAATCAGTTATGCAAGGCACATTACCAAGGCGGTATGATCCTGAGGAGGCGTGTGTCTTCCAATCTACCCCACTCGGCCCAAACTTGATGTCCCCTTGCAGTCTGCTGTACACCTCGGCAAAGGTCCCGCAGGTGCATTGCCGACACACCCAGACTACCAGTTGTCAGTTGCACTGGACAGTGGAGACCATAACCGTTCTCTAGGAACGCCGGACTCATCGTAGATTCAATGCCCAGAGTCCTTATGCCTTCCAACCCGCTACTGCTTGCCCAGTTGCGCAGGAGCACAAGCATCACCCATGGCACCCTATCAGAAGGCAATGCACTCACTAGGCGGCACATGAAAGCTAGACTGTGGAACAAAACATTTGTGCCTCATGAGTAGGACCAATGGAGGAGTGCGAAGGCAAACGAGAACGGATGAGAGAGAAGTGAAAAGAATTCTGGCCTGGGAGATCGTGGGAATGTTTTGCTGTCATTCAACGCAATCACGTGATATGCGGACTTAGGGATAAATCAAGTATTTTACTACATTACGGGCTGGTGCAACGACATTATTCCGCGTGAAAATGTTTCTCAAATACTCTGGTCACATTTTAGGCAGCAAAATCTATGGCTACACCGAGAATCATATCAATTCGATAAAGTGCCCAAGACTATAGGACATAACGGAAAGAGGCCAAGATGGGCGTCTTCGACCCACAAAGCCGCGTCTTTCCCGCACGAGGCAAAATTGAGCCAGCACTGTAGCGGACCACTGTCTGTGGCGTGAACCCTGCGCATCCATCCATCCAGCATTCCCGCTATACAAAGCATAAATGGCGAATATGTGGATAGCAATAAACGGCACGGGTGCGTGTCGAACGATGGCGCTCCATCATGAAGAAGCGCCCAAGACTCTCCAGACTGAACTCAGACCCCCAGGGCACCTTCAGGCAAATTCACAGGCAGTACTGGCATTTTGATGTATCATAGGACGATAAACAACACATGGATGCGATGTATCAAGTACGACGATCATCACTTTGGCGCCCTGATATATCAACAGTGATCTTTGCACACTGAGGCCAGGTGTGGGTAACATTCTGTGGAAGAATGCAATAGTGCTCATCGGATAAAGCCAAGTCCACGTTTTCAATTTATCGATTGACATTTTCTACGCAGAACTCGCTTACCTCATGCTGTTGCTTTCGAGGCTGTACTACCATTGGCACGCTGCACCTGCCGACAATCACTCCCAGCAATCGCGTGTTGTGTACTTGACCGCAGCTATCTGCTGCTCAGGAGACATCCCAAGGTCACAATCCACAAGCAGCTTAACGTCTGCCAACCTGGTCGGATATAGTATTGTCCATGAAGCTGCTGAAAATCAAAAGCCGTGATGTCGTCTCAGGCATCAGAACTGGAGTCCATATTGCAGATGTATTTGCGCAATGTGCACCTATCTGGGAGCTTCAGAGTATTACCAAGACTGCATGCAAGATTGTCGAACACTGCGAGGTAAATTTCGTGTATATGCATACGAGTCCACGTGCCCAGCTGACTGGAAATATCAATCTACTCGCAGAGTATGCAAGATAACAAAAAGCAAGCGATAGATCTTGCAGGTCATGCGAGCAATATACGCAATGTACTAGACGAATGTGTTGATTCCACGTTGGAGGAGTGCGCGGATGAAGGTTTCCGAAGGGGTCTAATTAACCTTGCAGAGTACGTCCAGAAACTAGGGCTTCAATAGCCCGGATGTACCTGAGTTGCTATATGCAGGGTCCTCCGAGGTGTTGAAACTGGATTTCTCGCATAGCTGCCACGAGCAAGCTGAAGAGGTTCATTAATGTTCAAAGTCATGCCAAGACTCTCAAGCGCTACAGTGAACAACTAAAGGACGCCCTCGACGTGTTCCAGGTCAGTTGTCTGACTATCTTCATAGGTCATTGTGCTTACTTTGCTCGCTCATAGATTAGAAACAGCTTGGGCCTCCGCGGTGATCTAGCGCGTTCTCGTTCGGATACCAAAGCTACCTTACATATGGTCCAGTTTGTGGGCGAGTACCATTCAAGTAGAGTGGACATCTGAGTACGTGTATTGATGGACTTGCTTAGATGAACAATTGGCAGCAGGGCTAGATAACTTTGGGGTGCCACGCTCTGAGGAGATGAATTCGAGGCAAGCCAAGAATGGTATATATCAAGGTAAGGATTCATCTGCGTATATTCTTACTATTCATGGATGGCCGGCCCTTACATACTGTTCCAAGGTACAGTTCTGAGCAGACCCTTGGACAACGAATTCGAACATATGTATCAAATCCTGCAGACCCGACGTAAGCACTTCATTCACTGTACCTTTGAATCTGCAAGGGCACTCTCAACCGGTAGTTGATGTGATTGTCGTGAAATATAGATAATAGCGATATCTCACGTCGACCCTTGGCTGTCCTTTTTTTTTATACAAGCACATGACTGAATCCCGCCGGATGTGCCCCTAAGGCGTGTCTCAATCGGTGTAGGTGTTTACTACAGCGAGTTCCATTTCAATAGGGACTTTTGGAAAAAAACAGCTTGATGTCACGTGCTGATGCCGCAGCACAATCTAACTTTCCAGCGAGTTCCATTTCAATAGGGACTTTTGGAAAAAAACAGCTTGATGTCACGTGCTGATGCCGCAGCACAATCTAACTTTCACAGGAAACCGGAGGAGATATGATCGTCACAGCTCCACTGAATATTCAGAATCCCGACCGTGTCGCACTGTGGCGACCGGATTTCTACTCATAGCTCAGTCTCTGAAATGCGGTTTGCGAGAGTACCATTAGAAGTCACGCAGACTACCCGTGGACCATATGTCGAGAGCATACACTCGGGACAAGGCTATTGAGACGAGCAGTCGCTCTTGGACCCCGGCTAGATGTCTAGGCGTCTCGATGTGGGGTTGCGAAGCAAATTCTAGCACATCGAGACATCCTTCGCCCAATCTCGTCACCTGATGTTTGATTTGCTCCGAAAGTAAACAGGTGTGCCTGAAGGTAAGATTTCGAAAAGTCTCTATTGAAATGGAACTCGCTGTAAATGGGAGGTGGATAATTCTCGATATCGACTGTCATGTGACTTTTCTATGCCATGCGCATCCCTCTATTATCGGCTTTGTCAAACAGTCTCACGTGGATACCCGGGAAGATATCGACTCGAGTTCTGTACAATGTCAACGCGTTGTCTGACCGCAGTGCATTGTGATGCAGTACAGCGTACATAGCACATCGTGATGACAAAGAATGATTATGTTACAAGACAATGTCTACTACATTCTTCTCGATCTTCTCCTTGTCGCGCTATCGCAGTGCCTTTTATCCAGACTGATATACAGCGGGACCGGCAACAACGTGCTGGTTGAGCTGTGACAGGTTGTACGGCGTCACAAACAGGTCACTGTCCGTGATGGCAATGAACATCGTGCTGTTAATAAGTGGCGCGGAATTGTTGCCGAAGACGTTGCCACCGGGCTGCTGCGTGAGCCCAGAATTGCCACTGATGTTCGTTAACGGCGTGTATGTCGTGTTCAGCTGCGAAATCCAAGCGACGAACTAGAGGAAGGTCAATAAACAAGAGGAAGAAGATGAAGATAATCGAAACATACCGCAGGGGAGCCAGCAGTGGAGTTAGTGGAGTAAGAGCCGTTCGGGCCGACGGATTGGCCCGGCGAGTCCCAAGTGAGGTTGAGAATCGTGCCTGGCGTCGAGAGTGCCGTGCGGTTCGTCGATATAGCCGCTATTGAATTATTGAAAGTGCCGTTCGCAGCAGGGATGATCGTCCCATTGGGGTTGTTCTAATGTCAGAACCGTGAGCAGTCTCTTGGTATGAGGATACCTCGTAAACACACCTGGATGTACAGCGCGGGGAAGCTCTGCCACTCAACGCGTGGGGAGTCCGCGGGGCACGAGGTGATGTACGGTGCGAGAAGCGTCCACTGCATGCTCTGCGTGATGGATGGGATGAACCACTCAGGCATCGGGAAAAGGCCCTCGAACTGCCGGAAGATCAGTTGCTGCCGCGCCTCTGTCGTAATCGCCTGCGTGATCAAGCTCGCTGACGCCTGCGAGTCGAGGTGCGGGATGAAGCCATACGTGCCGGACTCTCCGAAGCGGGTTAACTAGAGTGTAATGAGCGAGGAAGTAGACCTGGTCAAGACAGTGACGTACCTTCTGGCAGAAGTCAATGAACTCGCGGACGGTCTGGAAGGGGTAAGAGTAGCTGCACGACTTCGTCGCATTGAGACCCGCAGCTGGAAGCGCATGAGTAAGCAGTGTAGCTGGGCCGTGAAGGATCAGACATACCTTCGATCATGTTCGTGAACATGGTAGCATGGCCAACCTCCTGATCAGCCATGAACTCAATGAGGAACATGTCCTCTGGCGTGAGGCCCGCATCGGCGAACTCCTGCTCCGAGAAGCGCGCGAGACCGTTATGGAATAAATCAAGCTCAATCAGCTCTTGATGGAGGCCGAGCAGCTGAGGAAAAAAAATGGATTGTCAGCATGCACCCTCGGCGGGGTTGACGGTGTAAACATACCATGGACTGATAGTCAAAGTCCGACAGTGGCTCATACACCGGTGTCACATTGAGTCCGATCCCGCCTAAGGGTCCCGGGGGCAGCGCGACGCCCGATATAGTGGGGCTCGGGGTGGTGAACGAATCTGTCGGGCTCGCTGAGGCAGAGGCAGATCCCGAGGAGGAGGGCCCGACGCTAGAGGTGGAGGCGGAGATGGCAGAGCTGGAGGCAGAGCTGGACGTCAAGGCGGAGGAGGACCCGGCGGTGGATACAGAAGTGGAGGCAGAGCTGGACGATGAACTAGAAGCAGAGGGAGACGAAGCCCCGGAGGCGGAGGACACAGCGTTCACTGCGCCATCACCAGCCCAGCGGGCCTGGAGCTCAGGAGCGAATGCGGGCACTGCGCCAGCCACTCTGGCGAAGGCAGCGGAGAGAAGTGGTAACGCGAGCACGTACATTGTGTGTGATCCACAAGGGATCGCCAGTGAAACAGTCGGGAGGTCGTCTTATATCACTTTACATCCCGGTAAGGACTGGAACGTGCGTAACCGACTGTGCTAGGACGCAGGATGCGCGGACATGACGATGGCGATGACGGCAGGGTGGCACGGATGCAGGATGGAGCGCCCGCTGCGCGGCGGACGGATCTGGTTGCCCGTAGTACCCCCAAATTTGCCTCCGCCACGAGAATCAAAGGCCTGTTGTTGAGATAGGAGGCTTGAGCAGCCGCGGTGTCAAACAATGCATGAAGTGGGCGACTAGCTGTCGAACGCACCGGGTGTTTGCAAGCACCTCTGCGAGACCGTGCTATGGCAAATGTGCTGCATTACGTATGGAAGAGATGTTTCATATTGTGTGGGGTATAGCCACTGGGATGTGGCATGGTCTAGCTGCCGGCGCAAAGCTCTTGCTCTCCTGCGGATGTGGGCTTGCGGTGCCGATGCGGCGCCCGTCTTGTTGTCAGTGGGGGAATGTATAGCCCATAACCACAGAGTATGGATGTTCCTTTACTCAGTCGCCAACAGGCTGCAGATGTACAATTAGCGGAAGCAAGTGACTCTTTGGTTATGTTCGTCAGCTGCAACCAGCGCGGGCGCTTCAGCCACAGCCAGCGGGAGAATACATATAGGCGCCCAGTGTGCGACTCCGATGACGTCACGCTGCACCCTCGTCTCACGTGAGTCCGCACACTCAGCTGTAGGCCGGATGAACCGTACGGGTCCAAGAAAACCGTGGCTGAGGATTACTGTCCGCAATTCAGCTGCGAGAAGATCCAAGTAGATAGTCCAAGGTCGAGTCAAGTTGTAGGTGTGTGTCCTCCAAGAGCTCTCTACTCAAGGCAACGTGGATAACACAAGGTGGTCATGCGAGATCTGGATGAAAATGCACTCACTGAAGCACCTCAAAGATTTTCATGGTCGCATGTCCCGCCTGCCATTGATGGTGCGCTGTTACTCGCGGATGGTTTGACCACATCATTGCGAAGTCCAAGAGTGTCATCCGCCTCTTGTTGTGAGACCAGCGCCTGGCGCTGAATGAGGTAGCACTCCTATGTTTTGAGCGTGTTATACTATATTCAGGAAACAGTCGAAGGTAAAGACGTAAGCATGGGGAATGCACCGGGCTCAGGCGACCTCTCCTTCTATGTATAGTCTGGGGGATTTATGCAGAGGACAAGACTGTTCTGGTCCCCGAGGCACATACACGAGTGCATGAGTGCTCAGTTGCACGGCGCGACGCCCCGAGCACCCCGCAATTCAATTTGCTCGGGTGGAGGTAGTCGCATGCGTGTTACGCAGTTCATGTTGATTGGCAACTTTGAGCAAATATTGAATTACCCCGAGAAGCATACAGATGGCAGAGGACACCCATACCGCTCGAGGTCGATAGAAGAACAGGCCGGCAGGGTCGATGGTCTCGATCGCATGCGGTATGAAGTCCTTGCATATGCAGGTGTTCATATTGCCTCAGACTTCATAGACAATGAAAACGAGTTTTGGAGGAGCAAGACCACCACGGGAAGCCACGAGACTGCCTTTGGATGAAAGTTCAAGGCAAGATGGTACAACGCTGCTGCCACGTGACTCTGCGTGTCTAGCCTTTGCGTGGGAGCCAGAATGAACGCGTTGTGGTCGCTGATAGACGCAGCCCCAGTCCTCGGTCATTTTATTAACTTGACGGCTTCCTATGCCTCGCTCCACCTATACAGTCCTTCCGTCGAGTTCTATTGCACCGCAAGCACAAGGACACCACTAGGCCGTCATAACGTGGACCTCCATGTTGCGCCCACGATAGCCATGACCATGGGCCGGACGTATAATCTCAAGGATTCCGACTTAGCACGCCAGTGATTGACAAGTCGACCTCGTCCCGAAAGCATCCAGGGGTCGTTGTGGCCCTCATAGCGATCATTGTTTTGGAAAGATGACTCAGAGGCAGTAGTTGATGCCAACGAGCCAAAAAAAGTGTATACCGAATCGAATCTTCCATACTAAAATTCCGAATCTTGCCTCGGAATAGCAATATCGGTCAAACTGCCCCACCCTAAGCCTAGAAATGGCGATGTCTCTCCTATGCAACATGGCCTTGAGGAGCCGTCAGCAACATAATTGATTCTTTGTATCGCCCATAAACTCTACACGGATAGTGTTCTCCAAGTCCTTGGAGTTGGTCTCCGTTCAATGTTCTGGAATTCTTCGACTTGCCCGAACTGTTTGTGGATTAATCTGAAACTGAAATCGACAAAATGACAAGCGTGGAGCCGCTCCAGCCTCCCTTAGGTCCACTGTGATGTAGGTCTTGACGTCTTACCGCTGTATATGCCATTCGCCTGTCGCCCTGCGCCTTCGGTGGTCTGATCTGGTGCACTCCTGAACAAAATACAGCATTTCAGACATACAGGACCCAGTCAAGCAGGCATCGTAGACCTTTATCATCTATCATGTCCATCTCGACCGTGTTCGCCCCGGACGCTGAGCTCGATCCTGCTCAACCAGATCTCGTTCTCATCTCTGCCGACAACGTTTTCTTCTATGTTCACACGTACCGCGTCTCACTCATTTCTACGAACAGTTTTGCATCGCTTTTGCCTCCCAAGACTGCGGCTACACCTGCCTCTATGACCATCCCCACTTCCGCGACCGCTCCTACTTCGGTCTCTGGTTCAACCTCTTTTTCTACCTCCACCTCGGAAGAAACGAAAGGGCCATCGTCCACTTCTCCGTGCCGCTTGCCCCCAGACATCGCCCATGTCCTGCTCGATGGCAGCCTGCTCCTCCTCTCACTTTCCGAGTCTGCGGACGTCCTTAACATCGTCCTGCACAGCGTATACGGGCTCCCCTGCACGCATTTGTGCCCCTCGATCCCCACGCTCCGCGCGTCCTTCCCCGCGCTCGAGAAGTACGGCATCCCGCCCTCCACGCATGAGCCTCTACACGTGCTCCTCCGCGCCGCAGCCCCTGCAACGCCACTGGACGTGTACGCACTCGCCGCGGCGCACGACATCGCGCCTGTCGCGATGGCCGCCTCTCCATACCTGTTGTCGCTCGCACTATCCACACTCTCGGAGGCCCAGGCGCGCGAAATTGGCCCGCGGTACTTGCTGAAGCTCATTCAACTCCATACCAACAGGACCGATACTTTCAAGCGGCTGCTACTCGCGCCGCCCAAGGGACATGTACCGACGCCGCGATGTGAGGAGCAACAGCAAAGGGGGCTGGCGCGTGCGTGGATGCTGGTTGCCGCGCAGCTGGCGTGGGACGTGAACCCAAGTCAGTGACGTGCAGCATCGACCATGGCATTTGACTGGCTGATACAGGTGTGGTATGCGCAGGCACCTCGACGCATGAGATACAGGTCGCGTTCCGGAGGATCGCGGATTCGTTGACGTGCAGACAATGTGCGGAGTGCCTGCATACACGCGTACAGGAGCTCGTCACGGACTGGGCGGGCGTTAAGGTGAGAGGGGTCTTATGTACGTTGTTAGCGTTATGACAATATAACATGCTCGCTCTGTCAGAGGACTATCTAAATAACAAATTTGTCTCTTCGTTCTCGAGGCCCGCGGTGTCCCTAGTATCCGGGCGCGCTGACCCCCCTCCACGAGAATTATCCAAACTATCTTTTTGCCGATCGTTTATACCTCCTTTACATTATTCTATCTCAACTAATTAGTGCTTCCATCGTTGCCTTAGGGTCTATCTGAACCATCCTGACGTTCGCTTCGGCTCACCTATAATTGTACTTGGTCTACAACGTCAGCCCCCTCCGCATCGCGTCTGTCATAAAATGCGCGGTCGCTACACTTTCTTTGGGACAATTAATTGTACCTCGAGATAGGTGTCGGGCGACGTCTAAAGATCTTGTTACTCCAGGCTCCAAGCTTCAAGTTTCATCAACTATCATTCTATCCCTTCTTCCACTCCCTTTGGGTGAATCGGCCCCGTCAGGATAAACTTGACACTCCCGCACACCAACTCTGATAGAGATACACCGCGACTACCTGAGTATGACTAGCAATGTCTCTTACTGAACTATCCATCTCCCGTCCATCGCATACTCTTGACTTCACAGCTAGACTACATCCTCAGCCTACTTGCAATGGGCGCACAGCCATGGAGGTGTCGAGCGCGGGACCTTTCATCAATTGAGACGAACACAGTCGTACAAGATAGGTCCTTCTCCGGTCTGCCGTTGGAAGCACCACGGTATGTTTGTGTTTGGACGCGAAGTTGACAGCTCGTGCACCGTCGGCGCTATTGACCCAACGAGGCCGCAGCCCCGTGAACAACGCTTTAGAGTAGCAGCTAGGTTCCAGGTGTGATATCGCGATCCCGACGTGGTTGATAAAATGGCGAATGACTCTCGATGGCAATCGTGCCTGACCTTTCGATTCCAATGGGTGATGTGACGATCCTGCGCGCAGGTCAGACGACCTATATGGGTGCTACCGAGGACTGCTATAGAACAGTGAGCTACAATTATGGACTGCACGCCGCGCAAACTAACCTCGGGTAGTGCGTAGAACCATTTAGTGACATTGTCTCACCCTT
The DNA here is from genome assembly GCA_000320605.2 of Gelatoporia subvermispora B. Lineage (NCBI taxonomy): Eukaryota > Fungi > Basidiomycota > Agaricomycetes > Polyporales > Gelatoporiaceae > Gelatoporia > Gelatoporia subvermispora. The sequence goes on from KB445796.1 coordinate 22,692, forward strand.
CACGCCACCTGAGTCACCTCGCGCTGGCACATTATCGCCCTCACGAGCGCCCCTCATGATGGCTGTTGACAGCCTGCCTAGCATGCGTGACGGAGCGCCATACTTGGCCCACCTAGAGGGGACTTTCCGTCGCACACGACGTCGGTGTGCTCGGCGGCTTGAAATTGGGCTCCCATCTTTATCGTAGATGAAGTCCATCCGACGCCAATGCGCAGGGGGCAGACGCTCCCAGTCGGGATTTTGTGCAATATGAATCCAGTCGTGCCAGGTCTCGGGGGCGGGGATCGCCTCTTCCGTTGGCATGTCTAGCTTCTCGTAGTAGATTGCATCTAATGTTGCCATGTCCTCGTTGGCGAGGCTAAGCTTGAGTGCATCAGCACGTGACCAGATGCGGGAGATGTGGGCCAAGTTTAAGCTCGTCAGCAGGGAATATCTGGCATATAAAGTCGAGTCTAGCTTCCGTTCCCATCACGCTCATTGGAACACATACCCGTGGTTCAGGCACCAACGCATAGCTACTGTTTTCGGACTTCTCTCGTACTGCGGATACAAGTAGGTCTATTGGTCATTCGCCAACCACGTAGCAATCACTCACTTTGCTCGCAATCTCATGGATTACTGGATGGTCCCACCAATCTGTGTTGTCGAAGGGAAGGTGCGCTTGTATATGCGTAGAGTGGCTGTGGCAATGCGCAACGAGGGACCTGTGTTGGCAACGCGGGTGCACCTGTTCCAGGAGTTCAGATAGGACTGAAAAGTAACTAGTGATTATAACGAGCCTCCAATCGGTTCACTGAGGGTGTGTCAAACGCTGATCGAATAGCTTGAAGTTCTTGCAAACCGCTACGTGATGAGAGCTTGCTCTTAGTGGGGTATCGCGGCTATCAAACTATGAAGGTATACCAGTTGACTACGCCAATGTTCTTCACGATACCCTCGTCTCTCGACGTTGTCAAAGACTGATATGCAGTCAATAGACGCTCTAGGTTGGATTCGGGTTCGTTCACGCAGATTAAATCGAAGTAGTCTGTGTCGTATAGTCAATACGGAGCGTAAGCATGAATTTACGTTGGGGCGTAGCATAGGAAAGAGCTCACCCATCCCTAGCCAGGTTAATAGCTTGTTGATCAGCTTCCGCTTGCAGCCCTTCTCAGTAGTAGTAGTGAATGTAGCCGCTATACACGATACCAGCGGGACAGGTCAGTCACAACACTTTTGGTAAATTTACACCAACACACACATATGAAGAGCTCATCTCTCTTGAGACGAGATGCACGTACTACGCGGCCAAAATGAAGCAAGTCCGAGCGGTTCGGGTAATCAATGTTGAAAAGCCTTCCATTGGACATCAGGCCGATTCCCAAGGACAGAGCTTGTGCAGCTTACCGATATCCTGCACGAAGAGCTTCTCTTATGGATGAGGTTGTCTGCCGCGGCGTAAGGGCTCTGTTAGATATGTTGAGTCCGAGGGCGGGTATTCTGTGACCTGCTAACGGCCGTCAGGTATATCACTAGAGGAGAGACGGTGCCATGCACCTGAAGCAAGCCTCATCCCCATGCTAATTCTCGAAGATATCATTCTCTATGACAGACCCCGGTGTTCCAGATGAGGATCGAACCGGGTCATGTATCTTCCCTCCCTCCCTCTCTATGAGGCAACGTCTACCGAACTCCCGATAAGGTGGCAGCTGACGGTGATTGTCGCCAGGAATGATACCGCTACCCAGTTCAAGAAGATTGCGACAAGTAGGTCTATGTGTTGAACTATAGCGGCCAAGGGTACTTCTTAACGTCCACGCAGGTATCCCTCAGAATCTTGTTATGGACCTAGACTTCGTGGTCCTCACTTAGAGGTGTTGGCGTCGGGGCAAGGCATGGTATAGCGGCGCGAGCAAGGTCTGTCGCCGCGTTCGGCCAAGACGCCCAGAGTTGCAATAGTGACGCCCATGTTTGGACGCCAGAGCGGCCCGGCCTGGAGCTTCCGCTCTTGCAGGATTGAGCATTTCCGGCTGGCCAGTCGCGAATCGTCACTTCGAGTACAAAGTCGCAAGAAGGATTGATACATCTTGCTGGCCACGAAGTGGGACAGGCTTCCCCGGTCTCAGAAAGTCACATGTTTATGTAAGCGGCCTTCACACCTTTCATGAAACCGTGGGATCGTCGAATGAAGGAAACCGGTAAGCGTGGGAAAGTATGCTTTGATTTTCTTACCCGCAGATGTGCGTGCATGTGTGTGCTGGCGCAAAGTACCGCGTGCGTAATCAAACATTACAGTAGGTGCCCCGTACGGCTCCTCAAAAAAATCGAGAAAAAATCAACATTACAGTAGGTATCTGCCGCTGACTGGCGGCGATGGGAAAAGCTCCACTTCATGGCCAGCATCGCCCGGAGGGAAATTCGGTGATTATTCGCTACTAAGAATGCCAAACACATTGATCCTGATCATGCCATCTCGAGCATCTAACGTTAAATGCGTGTGCCCAGCTGCCCAGAAACACGAACAAATTGATTTCATACTAAACTCTGCACCAACGCTTCGTGCTCTCCAGAGCGTGGGGTCATCGAACATTTGAATGGTTTGGGATGGCTGCAGTAAATCTCATCAACTGTCAAGACAATCGATGCGGATGAAAGCCTTACACTAAGAACCCGGGCATGAATGCAGTTTCGGGAGAGATCTGCCCCCCAACCATGTCGGTGCAGTCGCCAATGGTAAATGTTGCCAGGATTGCAGCCATGGTAAGCCACAGCTCTTCTTGAGCAAGGAATCTCCCGGCGCATATTCTTCTACCAAATCCAAAAGCCCCAGCAGAAGCGGGGTCACGTATAGCTGGATTCAATTTTCCGTCTAGCATGAACCGATCCGGGTTGAATGCTAACGGATCTGGATACATGCATTCGTCATGCAAAATTGCCCTACATTGCGATATTCTCAGCGAGGTCTTGACGCAAATTGATGTGCTCGATTACCATGAATTCACCAGTACTCGACTTCCTTTCGGAATATACATGCCATTGTACTCGTCATCCTCGTTCAGAAAACGAGGAACACCTGATATAACATGAGTAGCTGATCCAGACCCTTATGCATGAATGCAGAAAAGCACCTATGGGGATCACTGGGTTCCAACGAAGTGTTTCCTTCATGATCGCCGTAATGTAGGGCAGTGATGGCTTGTCATAGAAGTCGGGTAATCTATCCGCTCCAACCACGGTGTCCAGCTCCGCTCTCGCCTTCGCTTGCACATCTGGATGCAGAGCCATCGCAAGAACGAACGAAGAAAGAGTTGATACAGTCTGCCCGATGATCAATACACGTGTTGCTTACGCGGATGTATACCTACCGTATCAGCGCCACCTATGTAGCTTATTGAGTAAAGGGGTTTGGGAACTGCACGAGAAACTGCTCACCTAAGTACATTGTTGCCAGTGTGCATTGCGTGATATACTCAGTATATTCCTTGTCAGACGCGCCATGGACAAAATTCTCGAAGAGTTTTGTTGCGGCGCATTGAGACAATTCATCCGAGCACTGAGCAAACGTGAGATATCGGATGTCGAGAGAATTGGTAGTGCTTACTAGTTTCTCTTTAATGGAGTCAAATGGAACATGAAGCAAAGCGTCTGCCCAATCACGAAATCGCTTCGCGTCGGTCTTGAAGCCTCCCCCTGGCATCCACTCTGGTATGTGTCGCACTATGCTGCTTCAATCTGGGCATCAAGATCGGATGCGTTGCATAAACGTACATATTGGAAAGGTTTCAACAAGGTATGCTCCAGGAGCACCTGCAACGGTGACGACATGTGCCGCCCTCTCAGCTATCTTGATTAATATATCGTTTTTCTCTGGCAATTCAACCCCGTACGCAATTCGAAAGATAACGGAAGCGGTGAAACTTTCATTGTACAGCGTTAGACCAGGATGCACACTGCGTGCCAGGCGGCGACTTACAATCGAAGGTGGGCAGAGATATCATCAGGATCTTGTATGAGACGCACCAGGAGCCTGCGAACTTCATCGCGCTCAATATGCTGCCATTGGTGGATCGCACTAGGTTGGAACACATGAGAGAACATCTTCCTACCCATCCTCCAATCGTCTCCATACGGCATCAGCGGCTGAGACCAGTCAAATTTAATTCTGTAGGTAATCAATTTTTCTGGTCATCCAGACATTACATTCACTCACAGGTCGCCCAACATCACTAATCTCGGTCTGGTTTTTTGATGAGCTTGAAGGTTCGCTGGAATGAACGTTCAACTGACCTATCGGAGTACATGGATGATCTTTTCTCAATCAAATCTACTACTGCCGACATCGAGTTCAAGACGACTACAGGGGTCCCCATAAGATTGAGGCTAATAACATCTGATGCTGAGATAAAATCAGGATTGTCATCTTACTGGGAGCGCTCTGTCCTGCTCACTATAATCACGACTTATCTGCTGAAATGTGATGTGTGCGTTGTCGACAGGTATATCGAACACGTTTCCGAAGAAGGGAAGGCCCTTCGGGCCCGGAGGAAATCGTCGCCATGCTCTGGTCCTCTGCGCAGCCCATAGTATGGCATAGAGAGTACCCACGAGAATTGCGAGATCGAAAAGTAATATGCCTGCCATCGGAGGGTGCGGAGGGGGGGACCAATGATTGTTACGGTGAATATACTTGTATAAATACGGACCAGCTCCATCCATATATCTGTTAATGAGATCAGCCTTTCCTCTGCTGGTTGAGAGGCTTGGCCATTGGCCCTGTGTCGGCCGACGCTAGCCAAAAACAGTGTTGACAGTTCACCCCCCCTTCCCCCCGTCGCTCCAAATCCGCCCGCTATGAAGTGACTCGTCTTGTTCGGGAGCCTGAAATACCACTTAGATGTACGCAGGCACAGAATGGATCTGGTGTCAATAACCAGCTCCACTTCTGCGAGCCGGAGATCGTGCGCGTGACCGACGGTGAGAACAAGTGAGTACAATCGGCAAAGCCTGGGTCGAGTGGACAGCATGAAGCGGGATCCCATCGAGCGGGATGCCGTCGAGAGGGTCAAGATCAAATGATGCATGACGCAAGATGGTAGCAGGGATCGGACGCCGACACAGCTCTTCAGGGCAAACCTTGTGCTATATGTCATACTGCCTATTTCGACATTTCCGTCAGCGAAGCTCAAACGGAGTTGCTCCATGCGAGAGTCAGACGTCTGCGTCAACGAGTTTTTGTCGCCATAGTACATCAATACAAATTTACACGGGTCATGTACACCCCGAGGCTGAGCCTTCGCGATTCGTGAGTCCCGAAAGGCGATGATAGCTCCATGGAAGTGTGCGACCACACCACGCATCATTTGCTGAAATCGCAATGCACCCTGGGCGCTGCTCCGCGTACAGCAGCGCCGACGCGAATGACACACACAACGTGATTGGCTATTTGCAACATCGAACTACAAGACCGCCCAGCCGAAAGGAGACCAGTTGGATAAGATCGGAATTATCCTGGGGGAACTTTTGGCAAGGTCCGTCGCTGATCTCCTGTGAGAAACAAATACTGCACATAAAGCTGCGTATCGAAATCTCATGGTACTTCGAGTGCGCGATATTGTTGTACACCTAAGTGCCCTAGGATGCCTGGTGTTCAGTATGTTAGAAACGGCCCGCCATATGACTGACCATGATGCTATACGAAAGAAGTGTCAAAAGATGCCGTATTTGCAATTCCATGCAATCAATGTAGTCGCTGATTCGGAAACTCGCCGGTGTGAACGCGGTCGCGATTCACAGCTCGTTTTTCACCAACGACCCTCTCAAGCATGCTCATCTGACTGACCTGAAGACTCTAGCTATAGCGGGATCAGGAGTGACGGGTCAAGCTGTCCATCTCTGATGGAACAGTAAGGGTGGAACGTGTAAGGCTTGAGAGACGTCACGGAAACTCAGAAGTTGTTGTAGACCGTGTTCGAGACCTCCATGACATCCCCACTGGAGTATGCATCGCTGGTGACAAATGTAAACTCAGTTCTCATAATGCAAGGTTACCAGGGAACTTACCCATGGACACGGGGATTCACAAGATAGGCCTCAGGAGCACCTGCGAGACACTGCACAGATAATCACGTCTGCTATCTTGATAAAAGCATCATTATCTGGTTGGATGTCCAACGCCGCCCGAATGACAGTGGCGTCGGCTATAGCGGGTTTGCGTTTGAGCTCAGGGTCATGACTTCGAGAATAAATTACGCTTACAAATGTATGGAGATGCTCGAGAGATCATCTGAGCCTGATTTGAGGCGCTTTGAGGCGCATGACATATCTCAGTCTACTGCGGCATGCATGGACTCAGCACCATCCGCTCGTTCAAGAAAGAAGTAAAATCTGGGTAACGTCTCAGAAAGTTCGCGGAAAACTACAATTAGGTTAGACTTACTCATAGCCGATAGGTACGCGAGCTTTGTGGAACGTTTCACATGTTCTACTCTATGTTTTGAACGAGCGGAATGATATGGGTACCCAGAAGGTTAATGTCGGCCACATCAGAGCCTCCCAGGCGTCGGCGATGATCTAATGGCAACAGCTCCGGTTATAGCCGTAAGCACGGCCCATCTCTGTCCGTAGGCGGCGATACAGAACGATACTACCGAGTAACCTTTGTTCTCGCATGGGCGCGCATGGAGACCACAAGATGACCCCCCTGACAGTATCTGATGATGCGGAGACCTAGGCCTTAAGCAGCCAATGATTCCCTTCAGTTATGAAACGTAGCCGGCATAGCGAGCCTCCACTTGGAGGCGGAGGAACTCCGAGCGCCATGGGGCCCAGAGTTTCACCACTAAACTTAAGAACGAGCTGCTGAGAAGGTGCGACGAGAGGCATGGCAGCTAGTCAAAACCAGCAACATTGATATTGAGCGCCCGGACGTCCCGCGTGAATCGTCTCTACAAAACAGGATTGAGACTCTCAGAGGTGTCAGCACCAGGCTCTAGAAATCCTTACAAAACCGACGACACTGGGTACGCTTGTGCATGGTCACTTCTGATCGATGACATGTCAGAGGACAACGAAATCCGTTGACAGTCATGAACCAACCGCTGACTGTCGGCCTGGTGAGTGAACACCGGATGCATCTCGTATCTATATGGCACCTGTCCGGTGGATTCCAGCGTCTGAATATCTATGCAATTGAGTAGTGGGTGGGACGATGCGAGTGTACACATTATACAGCATGCATTGATGCGAGATACGATACGGGTATGAGGGTTCAATTCGACTTCCCTCCTGTTTCCGGTGGTGGTGCTGACGAAGGTGGTGGTGGGGTCGTCGGCGAAGCTTCTGCCGCGGGCTGCTCGCCAGCTTTCGCCTCCGCCTCTAGACGTTCCCGAGCACGGACAACCTTCGACTGGAGATAGTGAGAATGTGCTAGCGGCGGAGGTTGCCGACCGCCTTTAGGGGCCGCTGCAGGCTTCGCAGGTGCGGGAGGGGGAGAGTTCGCCTTGAACAGGTGCTGATAATGCTGTTGATTGTAGATGAGATGATAAGCTCTCCGTCGCTACATGTATTACTCACCTCCAGGATCCTCTCTGCAGAGTCCTCCTTCTTCAGGTTTAGAATTAATCGCGCCTCATCCAGCGTCATGCGATGTTCCCGTGTCAGCTTGTCTGTGAGCGATCCAGATGTAGCATTCGACACGCCGGCGACGTCACTACCAATAGCATTAGCCGGTGTGCTCTTAGCGTCTGCATCACAGTAGCATTGTCAATATTAAGCAAGATCGTGGGGCTGAACAATTTGGTCACGAACTTTGGATAGCTTGTCGGCCTGCCGCGGCAAACGCCCTGCCTAAGATTTGTGCCCCTGCAATGGCTATTTGTACAATTACTTTTGGTGATGACTGGAAATGGGTGGCCCGTTCAGAAGACCATTCTCTAAACAGCCATCATACGAAACTGACCATGAGGAATGTTAGGTGTAAGTCGTAAGCCGCCGGCAGGCAATTTCTGGTCAAATCTAGCGCGCGTCACCTCACGTGGCTATTCCAAAATTTCCCCCGCGTTTGGACGTCGCGCTCGAGCTTGTCCGCGTCGCCACCGCTGGCTGTCTCTTCTCATTCTCAAATCTCATCTGGCTATTGTTGTATTCATATATCATAATTCATGTCTCAGCTACACATCCAAAAGGCAAAAAAGCGCAAACATGCCGCTGCCGCTGCAGATGCTAGCGTAGCGGAACCGTCGACGAAGCGTCAGAAGAAGGATAAGAGCGCGAAAAAGGACAAGGGGAAGGCACGAGCAAGCTCCAGCGAGTTCCGCATCATCAACGCGTCAATGCTTGTGACTGTGCCGCCTGTGTTCGCGAACGACCTGCGCGCGGGAGTCGAGGAGATGTTGGACTCGATGCTCATGAGGTAGGCGTTCGGTGAATCTACCGCCGGTCTCCCAAATTGAACAGAAAGATGTGGTACTCGTCAGATATGTACCTGCATTTCAAGGAGTTGTCGTCGCACATGAGAACCTCCAGTTCTTGGACTCGAAGGCGACACTCAAGGCCGACTGCCCCTTTGCGAATTGCCACATCGCGTTCGACGCGACAGTATGGAGCCCGCAGGTGGGCATGAAGCTTGGTGGGGTCTCACACTGTCCACTTTGCACCAATCGGACTAAATGTTTGCTCATTACAGTTGGCAAAATCAGCTTGTGCTCCCCCGATCATGTCTCTTTGCTCGTACATCGGACTTTCAATGTATCTATCCCCCGGCATCATCTCCCAGCAGACCAATGGGAATTTGAATACAGTTCGGCGGAGAACGATCCTGAGTCCAGATCGGAGCCTGCTGAGGGAGCAGACGAGGCGCCAGCGGAAGAGAAGGAACATGGAGTTGAGAGTGGAGGTAGATGGATTAATAAGGGGACTGCGGTCAAGCTAGGAGGCCCAGCAGGCTTCCTGCAATTCACTGTCGTTGGGTACGCAACGCTTGTGACCGACGTCAATTATAATACACTCACCAAACGAACTCAGATTAACGGTCGCGAATCAAATGCTATCGCTGATAGGGTCCATCCAATCGAACCCGTTTTCTCCACGACACCAGACATCGGCTGGGATGGGACCCCCTGCTCACCGGCCTGCACAGCCTGCAGAACCTTCAGCGCCTCTGGCTACGGCTCAGCCAGCAGGCGAAGGTGGCGAATCAAGTGAGGACGAGGACACGTTCGGGATGCTCGGTCGCCTTGGGGATGAAGCCGCTGCACGGGAAGCTCGGAAACGGGATGGCGAGGAGGTAGCTCCGACCAAAGAGAAGAAGAGGAAGCGAAAGGAGAAGTCTCAGGCTGAAGGGGCCGACGCTGAGCCTCCTTCTAAAACCAAGAGCAAGAAAAAGAAGAGCTAGTTGGGTTCACTGCATGTTGAGACGCTCTGTTCTGTTTCCCGGACTGACGATGTTATTGCCTGCCTAAAACCACCCCAACACGACGCCTCGAAACACTGTACGGGACTGACGGGACTGATGTGGTATGTATAGGTACTTATAAGTACACTACTATTTGGCGTCGGCAAAATCACAGCCTCCCGGTTTCTTCACGTCTTTGACAAATCCAATCTTGAGCCTCATACAGGGTTTCGTGGCTTCTTTTCCCATGGTCGGGTAATTGACTGCAGCGATGTTCCACATTATAGAGTCCTTCGGCAACTCGAATGTGAACACTGGGAGCAGGATGGCCAGCACAGCCTCTGCCATACGAGTTGAGTAGAGTGGTAAGTCACGTGCCGAAATGGGCGTACTCATCTCGATCTGCGAGAACTTAAACCCGCTATTCAGGCATACGCCATTAGCAACGAAATGCGAAGCACGCAGGGATGTCTCGAAAGAAAAGTACGTACATGCACGACCTTCCTCCTCCCAGGAAAGTCATGCTAGAACAATCAGGCTGTGCAATACGATTGCGGGAGATGGGGACGTACAGGTGCGAATACACTCCCGGAATCTTTGCTTCTTCAACCGCAGCAGGCAGGCCGTTGATCCAGCGTTCAGGCTTCCACTCAAGCGCATCTTTGCCCCAGAGCGCCTTGTTCATGTTCGACCCTTGAACGCCTATTTGCACAACAGTACCCTTCGGAACGGGAATCTCGCTAAGCATCCTGCCGTCCTCTCCGCGAATGGGCTTCGATAGGGGTAGTACCATGTCCTTGCAAGTACTACATGGGCGGCAGGGTTAATCGGCCGCGTCAGTCCAGGGTGTTCGGCAGACGTACTCGCGCGCCAGAAGCATGGCAAAGGGGAACCTACGTTGCATTTCAGTGCAGTCCTTAGAACTTAGAATATAGCTGCGTGTACGCACACCCTGAGCGTCTCGCGGCATACAGCGTCTAGGTAGGGGAGACGAACAAGCTCGTCGTACGGGATGTCGCCATCCAGACTGGCCTCGACGAGCTCTTTGCGCAGCCTACGCTGCACCTCGGGGTGTTCGGCGAGCAAATTCATCGTCTTGGACAGAGCATTGGAAGTGGTATCCATCGCAGCGAAAACTAAGGCGCTATGCAAACGTCAGGTACGATGCTGCGGAGGGGGCCAATGACGTTTCGCTCACTTCATATGTCCGATTACTTCCTGGTCTGGCACCCTCTCGCCTGCATCTGCGTTCATGTTTGCGTTCACTGGAGATAGACCTCAGCGGAAACCTTCTAGGCCACGGGGTCGCCACCTACTAAGTATGCTCAGTAGGTCCTTGCCCTCAGCGATCTGGTGGGTCATCCCGCCGTCGCCGCGTTCCAGTGCAGCCTTCCTGCCTCGGAAAATCTCAGTGCATTTCGCATCGATGGTATCCACTGCCCTGAGTAACGCTTGCACCCAGCTATCAGGGAAGTATTCTACGACCATACGGCGGAATGCAGGTGTGCCGTAGTCGTAGACATATGGGAGGAGCAGCCTGTGAAAAGGCAACCTCCCGAGTGTCGGTCTGCCAAGCGCCACCTATATATTAGAGCGTTTATAGCAGGCCATGACGAGGGAACGTACAGAAGGGTCTTGATGGCATCGCTTGTAGACTCAGAGGCGTCTTCTACTAGTGGGTCGAACGAATAGCCCAGTCCTCCTTGTCCGATGAGTTCGAGTGCCGTACGTCCCATCCAGTCCAGCACATCGAGCTCCTGGGCGCCTTCCGCGAGCCTAGCCGCTATCGCACGCTCAAGCTATATTAACATTTGAATGATCAAAATGCGCCTGGAGAGGTGGAGGTTGACCAAACCTGGTGCGTGATTCTGTAGAATACAGGTGTCAAATGGCGCATGTGATTGATGGAGAATACAGGATTGAGCAACTTGCGCTGCTTTCGATGATGGCTGCCTGTGCATTATTGATCCAGTCAGCTACACAAATTCGTGACATGCTGCTTGTCAGGATACCTAGTGTGGACAATAAACCAGGACCAAAGAAAATTGTGTTAATCCTGGGTAAGGTGCGTTAGCTTCTGCACGTGAGGAGGGAAAGAAGTGCTCGCTTGATGATATGATCCGGTTCCTCGTAGGCTTCCTGATCCTTGACAATGATGTGGTGGAGAGCGAGCGGGTCGAACACGTAGAGGATCTTGCTCTATTGAATCATAAGCTACTTGTACGAATATAATCATCTGTACCTAACTCACACCAAACATGCCTTGCAACTTGACAACCGGGCCGTAGTTCTGCGATATGTCGTGATGGAAGTCCCATTCATGGCGACCGTTCAGTTGACTTATATGACCTTAGAGAAGGATTATCTATCATCAGTGATAGGTCGATCGCGCAAGTCCTGCGGTGTACCTCTCCAGAATGACTTCGCCGGAGGGCCCTTTATATTATCCAGGGCAGACTTCACGATGTGCTGGCGTAAGAATTTCCACAAGGACCAACTAGCTGAGCATAACACGATGATTTGGAGTGCAGATAGCAGCATAGACATGATTGTCACGAATGCCAAGGTCGTCGAAGGTTGGTGGGGCCATCGAGGTTTATATATTTTTGACAGCAAGCGTCAGTCATACTGTACCCGTTCAATTCTGGTTCTCGACGAAGGTAGGTAGTAGTGCTGTTTCTGTGTCGATCGGCCGATACATCCAAGTCATCTCCTTGAACACAGTGGCTGTTCAGCGTAGCTCAAGTAGCAGAAAGTTTTCGAAGAGTGGCCCAGTTGCTCACCTGGCATGTATCAGGGCCTCAAGGAATGAGGTCAGCAGTTCACAGTGTTGCTCACAAAGTCAACGCTTGCAATTGAGTCTGTGTGAACATTCGACCGAAAACGCGCTTCTTTGTTGGTGCTCGAGAAGGCCAAGTGACATATGGACCCGAGACCACACGACTGACGCGGGCGGAAGAACGTGATAACTGTTGCAAAGTCACTGTGACACACTTGGAGGGCGTGACAAGGATCGCGGAGCCATTTGGTGCAAGCATGAGACGGGAAGGCCATTCTCGCAGACGCGTAAGTTGCACGAAAACAAGTCAGAATCTATATGATACCGCAAGCGCTGCTAATGGCCATGTGAACAACACCTGGCCCGGGGATACATTATCGTTGCAACGCACCGGAGCGTTGCTTTAATTTCTTTGTGCTGTGTTACAAATCACAATTCTTTGCATGCTCTCTCAAGTGAGAGATTGCGCATATACGAGGCTGAGTTGCACGACCTTGTAAGACGTTATGTGAATTATTACTCATGATGATTACAGTCGAATTACGGGTGGAAGTGGCAGCCGCGTCACCTGTTCTAACTTGCACGGGAACCGATCTTGGAGCGAGAACGTTGTATCGAGCAGTCACTAGTCACTCACCAGTACTGGCCTCCTATCGCTCGTATAACCCGCCCAATCTCAACTGTCGTACTACACGGACGCATAGCCTTTCTTGCAGCTAATTTCCGAGTCGCTTGGGCCGCTCAGTCTTTCACTGATGCCCCCGTCGATATCCCTCCCATTGCTACTACGCCACTCGAGTCAAGCGCAATTGCAAGCTGGACGAGAGGGACGGCTTTCGACCCGTATCGAGAGCATTGTACTTGATTGTATGTAGGGAGCCTGGGAGAAAGAGAGCACAGATCCCGATTCGTCGCGACACGCGCTAGACGCGTCTGGTTCCGCCATTCGCGTGAGAACCACGTGAATGGCGATACTCGGCGTCTATGATGCGCACCTGGAACGGGTGCGGTGGCGCAGTTGCAGCTTCGAGACGCTCGAACATGTCCGAGGCGACAGGGACGCCACAGATCTAGCTGAGGCCGGACCTTGGGGGCCAAACCCGGCGTATTAGGGGACGAATCGTCTGACCACCACTTGTCTTCAACTATGACCGAGATTCCGAGATTCCAGCTGAACACTGGGGCTAGTATCCCCGCCATCGGTACATTCGCCTTGTTTGTAACGCATACTGGACAACTAATTGCTGGCGCAGGTCTAGGAGTATGGGCGGGCATGACCGAGGAAGAATGTGCAGCTGCTGTTGAGTGGATTGTCCCGGCTTTAGAGGTATGTGCACTTCGGGACCTGCTTTGCTGCACATGTCGACATTCAGATAGAACGGCTATCGTCATCTGGACACTGCATGGCTGTATGGTACGCCTGAGGCAAGCTCGATTGTTCAGTTTCATCCACTGAGTAGCGTACTAGGTACCGAGAAGTCCGTAGGGACCGCGATCAAGAAGTCGAGCATCCCTCGTGCGGAGATTTGGGTTACTACCAAGCTTCCGTGAGTGCATCTCCAAGCGAACGACGCCATGCTCTGATTTGTTATCGTCAGATGGCACCATCACAGTAGAGTGCAGGAGTCGATCCAGGAGAGCCTTGAGAATCTTCAATTGGACTATGTCGACTTAGTACAGTACTATTGACCGCAGTTCATTCGTCTGTTAACGATCCATCGACAGTATCTCATCCACTGGCCGCAACCCTTCACATGTGACCGTATGGACTGCTACTTGTGACCTTCGTGCAGCCATAATAACACGGCGTTGATAGCGAATAATCCGAGAAGACGTGGCCAACTGCTGGAGAAGCCCACCTTTAACGAGATCTGGGCTGAAATGGAGAAGGTCTACGCCAGCGGTAAGGCTAAGGCCATTGGCGTAAGCAATTTCTCTATCAAGACGTGAGTATCGATTATATGCGCCATCGTGTTTATTCGCTTGCTTATCGACACGCATATATCTTCCGTAGCCTTGAACAACTATTGACGACCGCGAAGATCGTCCCAGCACTCATTCAAGTTGAGTAAGTATTAGATATACCGGGAATGTGCTGCACTGATGTACGGCGCAGGCTTCATCCCCACCTTGTCCAGGCGGACCTGAAGGCCTACTGCGACGCCAAAGGCATTCACCTACAGGCGTACACTCCGACAGGTTCGTAATTATTAGCCTGGAGGAGCTGTCCTGACGATGCACACAACAGGTTACGAAGGAGTTCGCCAAGAACCCCTTATCGTGGAGCTCGCGGAGAAGTACAACTCGTCACCTGTCCAAGTCATCCTCGCCTGGCACATTGCCCGCGGCATATCGGCCGTGCCCCGAAGTCACAACGCGCAGAGGCAGAAGGATAACATCACCGTGCGTTCTTGACCATGCGACCCGTTGGGTGTCTGATGTCTGAGTGCCTACATAGCTTCCAACTCTGGAGAAGGAGGATGTTGAGCGCATCAGTGCCCTGGACCGCAATGAGCGTGTCTGTAATAAGGCGGACGAGAATGGTCTCGTGAAGGGTTGGACGTATGAGCAACTTGGCTGGTGATAGGCCGAATACTTGTCATTCGAATTGAAGGTTCAGTGTAAGGATAGAGAACGATGTCAATGTTCATGGGTAATGCGATGTGTTTGGCCACGAGCAGGTAACGCTCCCTCAGCAATCCTCTGGGACATTTTATCTTTCCGCTAACATGGCCTTGAGCTCTGCCAACTGAGCTTTCAAGTCCGCCATTTCTCGTAGCAGGACAGCTTCGCTAGACTGAAATCGCCCCAGTGTGAACACTAAGTAAAGTATCACAAGCACGAGTTCTCACCTGTGTCGTGTCGGGGAAATCCTTGACGAGCTCGTCGAACGGTACCTTACTGATCTGCATACCTCTTTCGGCGTCCGCTCCCTGTGCCTCCGGATCCTGAGCGCGTGGGTCGTCTTCTTCGACTTCGTCTGGATGGCTCAGCCAGTCCTTCACCCATTTGTTCTTCGATGGGTCAAGTTCCGCCTCGTACAATGCGATGATTGACAGCGGTACGAAGAAAAGGGTGAGCATCACATATCGATTGATCTGGTGCACGTTAGCCTCTCGCTCAGTCAGACACGTCGAACTCGTACCTTCGTGTAGGTGCACTCGCTAACGACGTATCTGGCGCACAATGTCTCGCCTGTAAGCCAGTGTAGCGCATACATCGGCACGACTTACTCAAGGGGCGCAATGAAGAGTGTCTCGATGAGGTTGACAGGCGCTGGGTAGGTGAACTCGTCGGGAGCTCTGATCATACCGACGACCTTCGAGGCGAAGTATGTCAAATACTCCGCAGACGCATCCTCAGCAATCTGAGCATTATCGCAACGTAAATAACCAGGTTAGCGTGACTGACGAGTTGGGATCGCGTTGGTGATCGTACATCGTCGTAAGCTGAGGCGAAGAGAGAGATAAGGATGTTCAAGATAATGATTGCTGTAGCAACATTCCACCTGTGCCGGTTTGAGGACTCAAGGACAATGTCCGTCATGTGCGCGCTTACATGTAGAAAAGGATTTGTCCCGAGGGGCTGGCGGATGAATGAGGACTTGATTTGTGGGAAAAGTGAGAAAACACCTACCTATCCGCGAACATAGTATAATCTGGTGCTCTGAAAGAGGAAGTTTTTTAGGTGTACAATCAGTATTATGAAAGGACATACTGAAGTAGCGCTTGCACCAGAAGATGTACAACCTATGCCGATAGGGAATTAGATGTCTTTTAATGAACCATGGGGTGCGACAGACTTCATTTTGATGATCCTCTTGTCCGTCTGCCACATCCAACGCATACAATCCTTGCGTGAAGCCCAATCCCAAAATTGCCAGAAGCTGTCAAATGTACGTTCATGAAGTGGATGTGGCGGGACACGAAAGACTGTACTCCGAAGAATATCCCAGACTCTTGTAGCATTCGGGAAACGCAGATCTGCATAGTGCCGACGAAGCTGTGCACGGTATTTAGTCGTTTACTTGGTTAGCAAACTGGCAATACACACTGGTACCAGTCGAAAATTGGAACGAGTTCTGCAACTCGTCAGCACCCACTGCGTCGAAGTATTCTGCTCGTAAGGAACTCACTCATCCTGGATTATGGGGACAAGTTCAAGCGACGTTCTAATATTAGCCCAGACAAATTACCTACCATATGAGAGGAGCAACGAAGCTCAAGCACTGAAACGCTCTTGTGCGTAACACATAGTCTTGAGGCGGCGGCGATGCAATCCCAGTCATGCGAAGAATAAAGGCAGCGAGCAAGAGTGAGTCAGTCACTAAGGAGACGACATTCCAGAAGCCCAATGAATGCCAGGAGGAAAATCGAGCAAGTTGGTAGATCTGATATGCGCTCAGGTAAAAATTACCAGTTGTGTTAGCGAGAGACCCACTTTAGATAAATCTGCGCATGCGACTTAGTCTTCATAGGACGTAGGCGAAAGGAAGACAATACCATGGAATGAAAATGATAGAGCAAGCCCGTACATCAGTAATTCCCAGACGTCTAGTTTCGCGTGATACGGATCAAGTTTATCGAGAGGCTCCTTCACTATGTAGAAGATCCGATGAGACACCAGAGAATGACGTCACAAGAGAAGTGCACACCTGCCAAAGAATACGCGAGAAGGAAAATTAGCCACGCGATGGTCCGTAGAATATTTTGATATCTTGGCAAGATGTCAGCACAGTACACACATTCGTTGACTGCACAACTCACCGAGGTACCAATAGCCGAGAAGGATTGAGATGGGATAGAAAGCCATCGTAGCCTCGCTCTTTGTACAGAACGACTGGGGACATTTCGATAACATGCTAGAGGATGGAAGAGACGACGCACATTCTACCTCGCGATCAGCGGTATGCTTCTGGATGAGATGTCCATTCCACAGGTCGGCAACCACTATGTGTGTAACTGGGTCACTATATGCGTCGGATCACTGAGCAACTCAACCTCGCACCTGCCTGAGCTTCACTAGAGGAGAGGAATATGGTACTGAGAGCAACACATGAAAACCTGATACGGAAATAGTTGGGAAGATTCATACCAGTGCGAGTCGATCGCCGCCTCCAGCGCGCTTGTCTTCTTGCTGATATGACCATCGGTGTTTCGACGCTGGAAACGAGTGCACATCATTGACGTAATCCTCTCGGGAGGTGCGTTGTGGATGATCCGGCGGGCTAGCATGGCGCACGCAGCGGCTACGAAGGCGGCGGATCAGATGAGCAGGCGTAGACGGAGCTCAGACGCACCTCGGCTCGAGTTCTCCTCAAAGTCTGCAGGATTATCATCTGCGTCTCGCAAGAACTCCATTCGGGAGTGCATCAAGCAGTATGGAAGCTGCGGATCCCCGTGTCTGTAAGTGCAGTCTGAAGGGAGGTGACGAGCCATGCTCACAGCTTCAATGAAGTCTCCTGCAGCAACTGTATATGCGCTAACGACCGCAGGGGTAATCACCCTGCTCGTCGGATCGTTTATGCACTCCGCATGTACTTCAACGGGGAGCAACTTGAACGTGAGTGCACGAACGCGTTTGACGAGATCTAAGTCTGTTCTTGAGCCAGAAATCGCGCTAGGAATGATTCTGACATACTGGAGATTGTCTCAGGAGTGGGTCGATATGCTTTAGTGAGCGCAGTGAGCTCTTCGTGCTGAGTGGACTCCGACATGATGCTGTCCTAGGCACTCGACGCAGTGCGATGTTGGAATTCCGAGTCGAAGGCCGCTACCTCGAGAATGGACTGGTTGATGTCCTCCACCTCGAGGAAGGTTATTTTAGCTTATAACTCCACAGGTTGATGATATCCGGTCATCTTAGATGAGGCAAAGCGAGCGTAGATTGTAATTGGACTACGTCACCTTGGCTATATCTCCGGCATTTTCCGTCGTGGTGCGACGCGTCTGTGGCTGGTACATGCTCTACGCGTTTCCTCACGTGCTCTTGGTCTTCCTTCTCACCGACCAACTTAGTACGCAACCGTTCATGTGTCCACCTTATGGGTATCCTCTTCGCACGGCCCCTAGAGCCTGAGTCAATTGCCGTTTTGTTACTCAGCCCCATCTTTCGCCACCACTGTGCAACCTCTTTCCCCTAGATCTGGTAGATCCGACATTCCTCGTCAGGATTTTTGAGCGCAATGGTTGTAGGACTTCGGCTACAGCGACTCTTGAAGGTTCGTTCCAAACGATTTATATCTTATTGGGAAAGACAAAGCTCAATACCTACATTATCAGAAACGCAAGGAAGCCATCGATCATCTCAAGTTGCACCTGAAGCAAGATACGAACTTCCATTATCACGTGGATGAATCACCAGAACCAGAAGAGTCGCCGCCGCTTTCCTCTACAGAATCCTCCGATTCATTGAATACGTACCAAGATAGGGATGCTGCTGACACCCAGGTACTGAGCCACCGATTACTTTCATGGTATGATTTGACTCCGCCACTCAGAGCACGTTCGTGCCGTATGTTATGTCTCACGATCATGGGGAATCGGATCACGACGCAAAGTGGGTGTGTACTTTTCAACACTGAAATTTTTGGCGATAATTTCTGATGCTTGATGCACAGGTAGCGAAGGGGATTACCTATTTAGGCAGAAAAATCCACAAGAAAGGATCCAAGTCGCAAAATGACGACTCCGGGATCTTCGACGCGATCTGGCTCAATGGGGATCACGATGGCTTCCCGCTAAGCAGCTTTATCGATTACTGGAATCTACGCCTCGAAAGTGCCGGGTTCCCAACTTGTCCGCGTCATGCACGCTGCCCCCACTCTCCAGATGGAGAGTTTGCTCCAATAGCTCAATGCCACCTTACATACGGCATTGTGGAAGCTGTTACCGGAATCAAAATCCCGGAAAAGTTCCTACTTCGATGCACGTCATCTGGAAAAATTGTAATGTCTTTCGATGGCATCACGCATATCCTTCATTACCTGGTTCACTACGTTGATGAAGCGAGTTCGAAAACACTCGAGCGTTGGTGTCGGCGAGCACATGCGGAACTTACCAGGGCGTGGGACTGGTTCGAGCACGAGCTCGAATGTCACGAGCCGGACATTTCTGGTCCCAATATACACCCAGACGATGTTGCAAAGATCCTGTGCATGATTGCCGCCATTCTGGAGGCACTCAGTGATTTCGTCCGACACTGCGTCTCTCGCCACCCTAGACCTCTGCGACACGGGCTCAGTTTCACCCAAATACATACGGGCAAATTCGGCGACATCTATCGCGAGAAGTTGCTCCAAGACGGATGGTGTCCTTTTGCTATCGAGATGCTCTCTTGTGCCGGAATCATTCCACTCGCATACGCATATCGCTGCGGGCCAAGCAGCCGCGGTGATATTCTGTACGAGAACGACAACCACAAGCGATGCACTCCTACCGAATGTATGAGGAATGCAATCGATATCGCCACGTACTCGAACCGGCATGTCACAGGTACATGTCGATGCGAATACCTAGCCCCGCCCAAGAACACCGTGGAACAGATGATTCTCAACGGAGATATACCCGTGATTCGGGTGCAGTCCACCTCCACGGACCAGTCCCCTCATTCTTTGCAGCCAGGTGCCGACCTTCAATACGACCAAAATGGTGAAGCAAACAATAATATTGAGGATGTAATGCCGACGGTTTCCTGCAGGAAGAGCTCTAGCACTCCCTATGTTGCTATATCCCATGTCTGGGCTGACGGCCTCGGTAGTACGACGGAGAAAGGCCTCCCGCTATGTCTCATGAAGCAGCTAGGGATGATGGCCGGACGTCTGGTCACCGGTGGAGCATTCTGGATCGACTCACTTTGTGTGCCTCGAGACAAACGCACCAGGGCGCTCGCCATAGGGAAAATGGCGCAGATATACAGGGAGGCAGAGGTCGTACTGGTGATTGACTCCGGAATCCAGAGGTGCTCGCTCAAGACACCATACACGGAGATTAAATTACGCATTGCAACATCTGGGTGGATGCAGAGAGTTTGGACTCTGCAGGAAGCCTGTCTGGCCCGTAAGCTCGTATTCAAGCTCTCCGACGGCTATATGGACATGAAAGATGTCCCCGGCCACACCAACCAGTCCGCCGACGCGCGTCTCTCCAAGATCTTGAACACCATACTCGCTCCTGCCCATAAGTCAGCGTCAGAAACATGTCATTGCAGCATTAACGACATATCGCATCGCTTGGCCTGGCGGAACATCGGAAGGGCGCATGATGAGACGCTCGCGATTGCTGCCTTGCTATATGTTGACGCCAAAGAATTGGTCATGCTTCCGCCAGAATCCCGCATGGCCAAGCTTTTACTGAGCGTCAGGAGCATGCACTCCAGTGTGGTATTCAAGAAGGGTCCCAAGATCAAAGTCCCGGGGTTCCGCTGGGCCTCCCGATCACTTATCGGTCACGACAGCCACTTCACCATGGCCTGCGATGCGATCTGCACCGACCAAGGTCTCGAAACCTCATATCCGTGCATCTGCTTCGAGAAGACTACATTCCGACGGGATGAAGTCTGGTTTTTGCGCCTCGGGAAGAGACCTGTTACCGGTGGATGTTTCATAATCATGCCTACCCAGGATGATGGTGGGAGCGATGAGTACACCTGCGACGGAATCATAGTTCCCGAAGTCCCTGACTCAGGGGACACCGTAGGTGGAGCAGTGCTGCTTTGCGATCGGGACACTACCAGGTCCCAGGCGGAAGACGCTCGATTAGCAGCCATATGGACCAAGAGGCTGTATGTGCGAGCCGCAGGTTACGAAACACCGAAGCTCCATCCGAATTTGAGAGTGATCAAGGTCAGGAGTCTAGGTAAGCAAGATCTTCTTCTTACGTAGGATACGGGCTGCAGTACATACAGTACGTGAAGCGATATCCTCGTTGCTACCATGGTATTCATGCCAAATATATGTATGGTATCTTCATCCATTACACTCCACCACAACAGGACGGTGATATGTCTTCAATTGTTGCCATAGTCTCGTGTAAAACATCTACTGGAGTGACCATGTAGTGTAGAATTCGTACACATGTAATTTCATTTTTTGGGCGAATACTTCGAAGGCAAGCATACTGTAGCAGGTGAGTTGCCTGCCATGCACGTACCATATACGCGGGCTGTACTCGGTTCGGCTGTCCCATCGTATTGAAAATGTCTAATATACGTTAACGTTGTCTGAGCGCCACTCGAGGTCATCGAGATGGATTTGCGGTCTTCCGGCGATGCTAATGCAGGACTGCTACGAAGTCTTCGTAGCAGGGCCAACTGAGGTGCATGTCACGTGACGTGGGTGGCAGCGGTACTATACTTGTCGCAAAGCCGACGGCTAGTGAAACCGGCAGAAACGTCTGGCGAAGTACGATCCGCTGACAACTGCATAGTATGTACCGCCCAGTGTTTGTTGCTCGTTGTAAATTGTCGCGCGTGCGCCTCAGAACTTTCGACCGATGCAGTCGTGGAGGAAACGTGATTGAAAAAGCGCGCAATAAAAACAAATTATTTTTTGTTCGCAAGTCGTGGAGATCAATGTCCGGAGTCTGGGGCTTATGGTTCTGGATCGCTCAACTTCAATAATATTGGGCACATCTTTGATGTCTTGATCTTCGTCCACGACATGGGGAACATAACATGGCTGAAGAAGCGTGAGCAGATGATGGCGGCCGCAATGCGGAGGCTGGCAACAGATCCTTTAGGCGCAAAATCAGTTATACCCAAAAAAGGACATGTAACGCGAAAATAGGTGAGGAAACTGCTCGGCGCTGCGGACGACATGCGCTGTGAATCTCCGTCTCCATCATCGTCGTCGCCGTCTCTGTCGTCGAGTACGATCCTTCTTACCGGCTCGCATTCGTCGTGCTCGCTGCGCTGAGCATCGACATCGCACACTCACCGCTTGCCGCACCCCTCACTCTTCACATGGCCGCAGCAGCCCGTACCTCATCTCCACTTCACGACCGCGACGACACTCAGCGACCTAGTCTTGTTTCTTCTCCGGCGTCGCTCCTGACGGCACCTCAGAAACCCTCAGACTCGGTCGTCTCTTCACGCAACTCGGAATCGCCGCGCATTCCGCCCAATGATCCAGAGACCGCCAACACTCTGCACGCCCTCGCGCTTGGCCACGTCCCGAAGGTTTCGACGCAGGAGGTACACATTGTGAAAGTCACCGAGGACGCACTGTGTTTTGACGTCGGCAAGTATTTGGCCCACAGCATACCTTTTCGCGTGCAGAGTCGCTCAGACAGCGTAGATTCTACCGCGGGACCTCCACCACCGTCTCCGCCTTCCAGCACCGGGCATGAAGCGGAATTTGGTGTCTTTCCTCCAGTATCGGGCTCGAAGCCGGAACCACCGCACTCGAACAGGCCGATTACATTCGAGGAGCCTCTCCACGAACCCCGCATCTCCACTAGCTCGCGCGACGCCGGGCGCGACGCAGGGCGAAGTTCACTTCGCTTCGTCTCATTATCTACCCCGTCCGATATGCCTGGCCCCGCAGGTCCTTCCTCACAGCATCACGGTCTGACGAGCCGCTCTTCCACCGACACCAAGTCATCCCTGCTTACCACGCGCTCTCGAGAGACGCAATTCACGGTATCCCCCGCATCCTCGCGCCAACGGTCTGGAAGCATCCTCCAGCCGGACACCCCCCTCACGGAGGAGCCCCCACCGCTTCCAGAGCCGTTGAAAGGAGCACCCGATGGCAGCACAGCCGCGGACGGCCACCTGCATCCTCCCGCGTCTCACAAGGCACAACGTCGGAACACGATGGGTTCCGGTAGTACGTCCTCCGCACGACCGACACGTTCTCTGACGGTGCACGCGCCCCATTCGTACGGACCCGAGCCGTCCGTGGCATCTGGTTCGATGTTCGAGGACGGGGCGATCGGCAGCGAGTTGGCGTCAGACATCCAACAGCAGGCTGAGCAGATCCGGCGCGAACGCATCACGAAGCGTGTAAAGGCACAGCAGGAGGCTGAGAAGGCGAAGGCACAGCAGGAGGCGGAGCGGGCGCTGACGCGGACAGCATCACTACTCAGGGGTTCGTCGGGGCGAGGAGAACAGCCGCTGGTTGGGAATCTGATTGGCGAGGGGCATGTCAACTACGTGCTGATGTACAACATGTTGACGGGAATCCGTATCGCGGTGAGTGGTGTTTGTCATGTTTCCATCGGTCACTCAGATATGTTGGCATAGGTGTCCCGTTGCCAGGCCAAAATCAGGCGGCCACTCACTGAGGAGGACTATACCGCTCGCCATAAGTTTTCCTTTGATATGTGAGTGCTTGTTGTATCTGTTACGTCTCTCGCTGACATTCGGTAGTGTCGGTAACGAGTTGACGCCGTCAGCGAAGTACGACTTCAAGTTTAAGGATTACGCACCATGGGTATTCCGCGAACTTCGTGAAGACCACTTCCACCTTGACCCCGCCGACTACTTACTTTCCCTCACGGCAAAGTACATCCTGTCTGAGCTTGGGTCGCCAGGCAAGTCCGGCTCGTTCTTTTACTTCTCTCGCGATTATCGGTTCATCATCAAGACTATCCGATACTCCGAACACAAATTCCTTCGATCTATTCTCCCACAGTACTATGAACACGTTAAGAATAATCCGCACACACTCCTATCTCGATTCTATGGACTGCACCGTGTTAAACTCCCGCATGGGCGCAAGATCCATTTCGTGATCATGAACAACCTCTTTCCCGCGCACAAGGATATCCACGAAACATACGATCTCAAAGGCAGCACCGTGGGTCGCGTGTATCCCGAGGACAAGGCCGCTCAGAACCCGCGGGCGGTTCTGAAGGATCTCAACTGGATTAACCGCGGGAAGAAGCTCGAGCTCGGCCCTGAGAAGCGCGCACTGCTAACCGAGCAGATGCGCCGCGACTCGGAACTCCTGAAGAAACTGCGTGTTATGGACTACAGTCTCCTTGTCGGTATCCACAACATGCAGCGCGGCAATCGCGACAATGTCCGCAGCAATACGCTGAAGATCTTCTCGGTCAGTTCTTCAACAAACTGGATCTACAAGTGTAACCGCTGTCTCATGCCTGTTATTTTTAGCCGGATATGCCCGCGATCAGACGTAAAGCGACGCAGAGCAAAGGTCCATCGTCACCAGAGGCGATAGCTATGCGCCGCATCATGCGAGAGTCAGACCCAAAGCGCCTTGGTTCAGGAACATTCAAGCTGCCCGAGGAAGATACTGGCGAGCGACAATATTTCCTATTTTACCAGGACGAGGGCGGCCTTCGCGCCACGGACGAGACGAACGATGGCCTTGACACGATCTACTACCTCGGCATCATCGACATTCTGACGCCATACAGTTCTGTGAAGAAGCTTGAACACTTCTGGAAGGGCCTTCAAGCTGATCGGGTGGGTTATAGTTCTCGTCTTGGGAGATTGGTTCTGATGTCCCTCTAGCACAAGATCAGTCCCGTCCCGCCAGTCGAATATGCAGAGCGCTTCTTCCGCTTCATGAAGGCGATCATGCGCTCCGGAGACCACGGCGAAAAGGTCGAAGATGACGGCAACATCAAAGCCGAGTAAGCCCTCCAGCCCGTCCATCACTTTCCTTCTCTTTCTTTGTCGGTGTTTTGCTTTTATTGGACTGGTCGCATTGCATATCATATTCGTATACCCGGCATCACTCGGTATTTTCTCATACGCTTGCACATTCGCTCTCTGTCCTTTAGCCATTTATCACTCTACCACACATTGCACTCCTCGTCTGAAGGATGGTCCACACTCGTTGACAAGGACATGTCTTGGCCCCGCTCGCATTAATCCTCATATAGATACATATTGTACTACATGTGCTCTCAAACTGTGAATACGCCGACTTGTACAAATTCCTGCCGCTCGGTCAACGCATATGGCGTAGAGCCATACTGATCCATGCGAAGAAGATCTAATTCGCGTTTATTGCACCAAAATACGGCGGCAGTTATAATGCCTGCTACGGTTTCGTTTCGTCTGGTACATCAAGGAGCCTTATAAGTCCTCGTGAGCAAGCCATCTCCTCACCAACTCCAGCGATTCCTTCGGCTTGTCGTAGGGAGCCTAAATGAGTGACATCAACATCGAGTCGCCTAGAAGTGATTGAGCGAGCCTACCATGTGCCCCGCATCGAAGATTGTCGCGAACGTGAATGGGCCGGCACTCCTCGTGAGGCCGGCAGCAGTCCCGTCAACCTCCCACCTCCTGAGCGGCTTGGACACGAAATCGTCTTGGCCTGTCCACTCAACGCTGAGCGTCATTTGCTCATTGCCGACCTATAACATCAGTGCGTTAGTTCGTAGTCCATGTTCGTTGAACAGGTAGCGATAATCCTCAAGAATGAGAACAGTAGGACGGCATACCCAGTTGCAGAGAAGGTCGTTCGCGCCAACATAAATAAGGGCGCGAACGCCGCGTTCGAGCAACGCCCCGATGTAGTAGTGTGTCGGGAACATTACGTCCATGGTTGCCCAGAATGCGCTGTTCACTTCGTAATTGATCGAGGAGAAGTTCCCTGCCGCTTCGTCCACACCCAGCAACTGCTTCACGTCTGCGCGATTCAAGAATGTCGCGATATTTCTGTGATAGCATGTTGGTTTTGGTGTAAGGTGGCAATGATGCTAAATGCGGGACATACTTCGAGATAGGATAGCACAGTGTATCCTCATATGCGCCCTCACTATCGGAGAAGTCAAATAAGAACATTCCTGAGAGAGCGCTGTGTACCAAAGCTTGCTTATGTCGTACGGATTGTACCCTGAGGCCCAGTAGATAAGCCGACTATGCACACTTGGGTCGATCAAGGCATACCCTTCGCGAAGAACGCCAACGTCGCAGTATCCTCACAGAATGGTCGAGCAGCGCTGCAGTCTAGGGCGTTGAATTGGTCGTCACAGCTCTGCATCAACGTCTCGCAGCGGTTGCGCTGAAAATGAGAGTTTAGTGCGAGTATTAGATCGAGTGGAGTTGATACAGACAATCTGCTTGAGTTTGACACATGTGCTTGAGCATCGCATTAACTTCCAAGTTAAGGAATAAGGGTGAAATCACGTACCTGATGTCTTGAATGGGAGGCACTGAGATATTCTGGCATTGCATGTCGTACCAAGTGAGTACCATTGACGGCCAGTGGGTGCAGCCGTTTCCTATGAGAATCATCGCGTCGTCAATCGAAACACAAGATCATGGAACTTCATCGGAACCTATCATGATAGAACTCAAATTCACAGGGGTGAGGCCCGCTTCGCTAAGCTTGGCATTTTGTTCATAGATGGATGCTGCGAACACGGGAATATAGCGACCCTGCAAGACGTGGCATGAAGCTGGAATGCTTAACAGACAAGGATGAACGTACTCCGTAAGACTCGCCTGCCAGATGGTATGGAAGGCTCTTGAACTTCGAGAAGTGCTCGAAAAATATGGCGCTGAACGCGGCGATGTCTCGCCCAGCATCGAGAGAGTTATCTACCGACTCGCCAAACTCAGCGTACGAGTAGCCAACGCCTACAGGTTGGTCGACGAAGAAAATATTCGCATGCTCGTTCCAAGAATACGGGTTGAATGTCGTGTTATCGGCACTCGTTACCCTGCATGGGCCTTTGACAGGGCGTGTCATTGAGGAAATGCCTCGAAGACCACAGACGGACAACAGACTGACCAAGCTCCATGAACAAGCCGAGGGAGGATGAACCCCCCGGACCGCCATTGGTCCAGAAAATGACGTCGTCCTTCTCAGGTTCGTTTCTGCTTTCGAAGAAATAGAAGAAGAGGTGCTTCGCCTCGTTATCGATGTATCCAGTGTAGGCGCTGTGGGTATACGTATCATGCCACTGTCATACGCAAGGTTCAAACGAGTGTGCTTACGGGACAGTCCCGTCGCAGAAGTTCGACTTCTTGATGCGTACGCTGTGATGAGGGAAGAGCGGGTGCTCCAAAACGGTATATGTTGTTGTCGAAACAGCACTCAGATCACCCAGTGGCGTGAATAATCCAGCATCATACACTTCTGGTGCGTCGAGCCGGATACTGTTTGTCGTAGGAATACCCCAGGAAGGTGCGGCCCTTAGCGACGCTCCGGAAAGTTGCTGCAGTGGCTTCTGCGTAAGGCCTCTCGCAACGGCCGCGAAGCCAAGTAGAGTAAGGCTGAGTATACCAGCAAGAATCATGGTCGCTCGCTGCGGTGCGTCACCGGCTTATTCGAACTCGCTTTATAAAACTCCATGAACAAGAGACGCCTTCGCCTTCCGTGAGAAAGGAAACTGAAAGGACCACATGCTCATGATAACGTTCGCACTGCGCAGTCCGTTTCTCGTGCGGCGCAGCTACGTATGCGCTTAGTGTCCGATGCGCACGGCAACTCTAAGCTGCGGCTGCGTAGAAGATGGTGCGACTAAGCTCCCCCGCGTACTCGAACACAAGCATGACTTAGTGCATGGTGTTCATACAATAGCGTATTAATGTTCGCCTCGGTGACATGACGAGCTTAGTGAGAATGAGTGGAGCTGTCTCGTGAAGCTTGCACCGCTGCGGTCTTGTAGTGCCGTATAACATTGATAGCCTGCAGCTGAGCGAGCAGTGAGAAATTTTGATTGCATATGGGCGCTAGCATCATCGTCTTCTCCGGGGCTGATGTTCAGTCGAACGAAGTCCCTATTTGTAGCGACTGCCAAGAATCTAAGATTCGAGCCCCAGCCAACGTCACCACTTGATTTCTTGTGCAAACATTCGTTGTGTCGAACTTGAAATGCTAACAATACCGGACGTGGCGTGCTGGCCGTCCACAGGTGACAGTCTCGATGGGCGCTGAAGCCATTTTGTGCCAATGTTCATACTACAATTCATGTCCTGAATACTTTACTGCATCTGCGCAGAAGTTGCGATTGCCCTGTTCTATTTTCGCCCGCTCGGCATTCTCAAGCCCGAAGCCCAGAGTGTTGCAGCTGTTACCGTTCTCAAAGACGCCCAGAAACCAGACAGCCGCGCTACCCTGTCAATGCGTTGTATAGTACTGACCCCGACGGTCCAGAGGGCACTGTGTCGGGTGATATACTCCTCTAGACTGGATGTCCTCTTGAGGCATGTACAGCTCTGCGTTCTCGCAGTGGTCTCACGTTCCGGAGGCAATGTTCGGTACTTAAGAATCATCAAGTCCACTCAGTTGCTTCGCTCCATGCATTTGACATCTATCCTTTGGCTCATACGCCATCGCCTTTCCGATGGCTAATTTGCCGCAACCTCAGAAGAAGCTGGCATTAGAGTTCCTGGTCTGGATTGCATCATTCCCTAGGACTCACGTAGTGCTCGTGAGTTTGTAGCGCATGATGTCTACAAAGCTTGCTACAGAACGTGTAGAACGGCGGCTGTCGAGTCCCAGAGCAAAGCTTGCTCTCGAGGATGTATATACTGTTGGTTCAGAGATTGGTAAAGCCCCTGGGAGTGTGTCCACAGATTTGTGCACTCGCCCCGGAGAACTATGACTAGCATAGCGTAGGAGGGAGACCGTGGAGTTGTAAGCGGGGAGCAGGAACTGTGATGACGCAGATCTGACACGGGTTGCTAACGCTGGTCGCAGCGAATGTGCCATGTGCCATGGAGTCGATCTAGGGCACAGATATCTGCGCTGCTCCCCGCGGTTCTCAAAGGTTATAGCAATGGGCTTGTCACTTGCAGCTGTTTTCATAACGGGGGGCGTACCCTGTCGCCAAACACACACATCGGAGTTGACGGAGTTCGAAGGATCTAGGTACGATCTGCTGGCCAGCGGCGCGCCCGTTGAGCGCAGCAGATGCAACGGGCGGGGCAAGGCGGGGCGACGTGCCCGGGCACGTTGTTTGCAAGGCCTAGGACTCGGTTTCAAGCTGGGATTATCTCCTCGAAGCATCGCAGGACACTAATATAGATCGTATTGCCTCGTCTCATAGGTGAGTGGCCCTTTCTACCCTCCTTCACAGGCGTCGTCGCGATACTTGAGGCTTGGAGTCCTAAACGGCCACTTCAACGATGAGAATCTCGGGTTCTCGGCACAGGTGCGCCGCTGGAAATCCGTGATCCGACTATCTTTGTTTTTCGCGACAGGGTACGTCCCCCGTTATGGAAAACAGCTGTGAGCTGGAGCGCATCTCTTTCTGTTCAGACCCTCTATTTGTTTGGCCGCGTGTACAGTGGTCGACGTAATTCTAGCGGCCATGGCCGACATCCTGCAAGACAGATGATGCGTCGGAAGGCATACGTTGAACTAAGTTATGATTGTGTGGGGCCGATCGACCTGTCAAGGACTATCACGGCGATACGGAGCTTCAGGCCTCAGGTCTAGATTGGCATGCCGTGATAGTCAGCGCGTGGCCCGTCGTTGGAAATGAAGAATGAACGTCAGGGCAGGCGACTGGCCTAGCTTCAAGGTTCAAACGTTCGAGGTTCAAGCCGAAGAATACATTCACCCGTCACCTGCCCTTACTTCCGCCCCACTCCCGCTCCACTCGATACTTACAACGTACGGATTGGTATTTGGAAATACCCAAGTGTCCGTCGTACTTCCGCACTGCTGAAGACGGTAAGGGATCACAAAGCGAGGACTAACAGCGATGATCGTCGCAGTGACATTTAGCGGGGCTGAGTGACCGTGAAGGTTCTCGTTGCGGATAAGGTAACGATTTGGATATCCGGTGCTACTCCAGGAATAGCTTCCCACGAACTGGTCCCTTGCGGCACGTAGTCCAAAGCTCCGCACGAAGGGACCTGGCTCATGAGACTGACATATCTCGTGAGCACAATGGCGATCAGGAACAGAGTGCTAGAAGAGAGCGTGGAGAGCTCAACAGTCTCGGAGAGAAGTGATCGCATCTAAGTTGACCTCCAAGGGTAGCTAATGAAGTTGAGAGTCTGAGTGAGTCAAGCCGACGCATTATCAATGTTGCGACACGAAGCAGCGAGGACGCACCTATAATATCCATGCTTGGCGCGAAGCCGTCGGGAGTTACACTTAAGGGTGCACTTGCAAATTTATCCATAGTGACATGATGTTGGCTTGAGATGAGCCTGCAAGAGTGGCATCCGCTGGACAGCCAGTGCTATCCCATCGACAGGTAATTCCGACGCCTCGCCACCGCCTCGACATTGGCCCGTATAAAGACAACCCGAGTACACGGCGTGAGTTGTACGCTTGCAAATACGTGGGGCCAAGTCCAAGCCGA
The DNA here is from genome assembly GCA_000320605.2 of Gelatoporia subvermispora B. Classification (NCBI taxonomy): domain Eukaryota; kingdom Fungi; phylum Basidiomycota; class Agaricomycetes; order Polyporales; family Gelatoporiaceae; genus Gelatoporia; species Gelatoporia subvermispora. The sequence goes on from KB445796.1 coordinate 53,083, forward strand.
GACGCGCAGCGTAAGGTAGGTGGAGTCGATAATGCGTACGTTGCAACCACGGAGATTGTAAGAACCTGGGCCCGAACGTCGCTCTACTGGGGAACTGTGAGTAAGGCTTATAGAAAAGCCGGGGTGATTGTTTCAGTTTGTGTCTATGATGGTCACTGGTGGTCACTGGTGGTTGAGTTGGCCCGACGCGACTCATACAAAATCTCGGAGGCGCGCTAACCGTCGCTGAGCCGACCTCCTGGTACAACTGGTACATCAGGGCCACACCGCGAATCATCCAACACATGAAGACAAGAGAAAGTATAGCAGAGGGATATGACGGTAAAGAAGTTGAACTGGGACCTACTCACTGTCCTGCAGAAGAGCTATATGCCATGGTGAAATGAGCTACCAGCCGCAGAGGGCATGAAAGAGGTGCGTTTACACCATGCCCCCCATCGACCGATATGCTTCCAGAATCTCATATGGGTCCAACTACGGGCGACGCACAATGAAACACCGTGGTTGAAGGCGACTTACCATCATAGCTAGCGCTGGCGACGCTGGACGTGTGGCGAGTATGCTCCTGCCACGCGTAAGCGTTGGGCTGCGTAGGTCTGTCGTGCGGACAGACTGTTGGACGTCCTGTATGGTACTCGATTGATCCCAGTCGTCGCATGTACATGCGAGACTCGTATGGATCAGTCTGTCCGTAAGACATCCGGTTGCCTCGAGGGAACATGGTCGGGATGAATTCTGGTTGGACTGAAAACCTCACCGCTTCAAACCGCTCCTGAACAACGGCACAGGGGATATGATATCCCGCCACACGAGGTACGCCCGAGTTCGCTGATTCGTGACAACAGATGTCCAACGACATGCGCGTATGGTCCTGCCATCATTACGGGTAAGTGACCAACAATATTAGCAGTGTTGAAGGACTCTCAACGGCAAATCACTCCCGTAATCCGTTGTGAACAGTGGAATGATGTTACCTCAAGGCTATCCCAATGATAGATGCCTGACACAACAACGCATGCGAACTGCACTCTCCTTGGTGTAAAGTATCAGCCCTTGCTAGCCTTAGACCTTGAGATTCTCAAGGTCAGAAAGGGCTTATGGAAGGAAGGCCATAGGAAACAACATACTTGATGCTGCGTTGCAAGTCGGCATAGCGTCCGTCTCGGTACACGATTGTCCCGATGCCAGGACGACGTACTCCATGGATGCCGCACCCGTTCGCTATACATGCTCCGATGGCCGGGTGTACGAGACAGCGGGAGCAGAGATAGCAATTTGCAGAGTACGCCTGCCCGTGGCGTACCCATCGTCAAAGGAAGGACGTTGGCAGAAATGAGTGGGTGTGCAGGTAGAAGGAGACATTATCATGGAGTAACGGCGACCAAGGGCTGATTTTGGCCATGTGCAGACGAGTGCGACTCTGGGGTCGTTGGTGTCGACGCAAAACCGGTTGGTGAAGCCACGAGCAGCTCGCTGGCGCTTACGTAGGCCAAAGCCGATTGCTGTTTATTCGTCCAACCGGATGCGCAAGTCGATATGTTGCCATACAGCTCAGGAGGGCTCATGCGTCAAAGATCACAGAAATACGGAGCCACCAGCAATCATACCCCCTCTCTCCCCGCTCTGATGAATTATCCATGCTTTGCAATGATTGCCCTCGACTCGTCACCAACTGGGGCCATGCCTGCGGATCACCCCACTATTCAATGGCAGTCGCCGAAACCATGAATCATTCGCTCAAAACCCACTACTTGGTCCGCGACAACACGGGTTCATTTGTAAACTCTCAGAACTCACCAAACATCTTCTCGAGCCGCGGTGACTTCCTCCACGGGAGCGAATCGATTGTTGAGCGAGGTGTTGCCGCGCGCATGACGTGCGTCGTCTGAAAGGGGGAGAGGGCCTAGAGAAGGGAATGAAGAACTCATCTAAGACAATCTCAAGGCAAAGATATGCGGACCTCCGTCTCCTGATACGGAACCACACTCCTTTCCCTGCGGGTCTACACAAGTCCGGTCGGATGGTTCAATGAGTGGCATCTGGGTCGTGCGCCTCTGCATCATCACCGCACATCATTTGGGCAGACTCTCCCCAGTCATCTCAGCGGAAACGGCAATCGTACCTGCTGATACTATGTGAGAATTCAGGAGACGCACAGCTCCCGCAGTCTACATAACGTGCTTGCCCTCACTCGTATTGTCAGGCCACCCTCAGTCTACCGCAATCCCCGCCATCAACATGTGCAGATATATCATGACATTCGCCGAATACAGCTGTGGTCATCAGTATCCGCTGCGCAGACAACGTGTCAGTACTCTTGCGCGCCCAGCTGTTGCTGCTCATGGTATTGACAGGTTGACTGCAACCGCTCGTGGTGCGCATTGAGCACAAGTCACAACGAAGAAGAGCATAACCACCGGCAGTGCGCGACAGAGTAGGTCAATCTCGGTACTATCGGAGTCAGTGCTGATGACCTACCAGATTGAATCCTGACCTCAACCTCGTCATGCCCGGATTCTGCTACCCTCATCCATGCAATCTCTGCCTCGGACGTCCTCCTACCCGTGGAAATGGCCGGAGTGGGGTTCGCATGGGCCCGAACGGATGGGCCTCGGACAGCGAGTCGTCTGACGAGAGTGGTGGGTCGCCTGAAGAGGTTACGGTGAATGGGGCTTGAGTCTGTGGGTTTCTTCTCTGGCCGACTGGGATGGATGTACAACGATAGCATGAACGGCAAGACATGACAGCTTTTCACCCTGGGTACACTATTGCCCGAGCGCGTGGAGATCCATGTGCGTGCATAGTTTAACAGGTAAGCGAACCAGGTTCCAATGTCCAAGAGCACCATGACGCGCACTGCGCACCGTAACTGGGGGGAGACTCACACCAACCTCGTCTCCCGCTGGCCCGGGGACGTCAGCCGTCGGGGAATTATTATGGCCCGTACGTCTCGCCATATCTGACCCGGTCCTTCGCTCATTGATGCAGCCATGTCGCATCTCGTCAAAATCTTGTATCGGCGCAATCACGAGCCGATACATGACTTTTGACTCTACTGCGCCAAAAAGACTGGCATGTTCGTCTACTAGGCGGTCCAGCTCTAAAGCTCAATGCTGCGCGTTCATCTCGCAGTCCTAGAACAACAATCCGACAATCTGCATCTCAGACAGTCGTCTTCTCTTTTCTGAGAACATTGCATGTTTGGTCCTTCCCAGAATCACATAAGACCGTGCGGTATTCTGTCTAAGACTTCGATTGGGAGCAGCTTCGGGACCGAGTTCCCTCTACGTTTGGCGTGTATCGAGACAGTCGAGTCCGGTGCGTGATATGTTGGCTCTTTCCAGCATCCATGGCTCCTGCCTTGCTGTGTCTCGGAGTCCGAAGTTCAACGACACCGTGACGCCGAGGTGCCGGTACAAGATGCCGTCCTCACCCACTCCCCGTTGCTCTATCCGCCAGGCCTGAGACACCATCTTTTGGATGCTTATTCTATAGCGCACCTCAAGCTGCAACATTTCTAATGATCAAACAGTGATCATTCCACGTCAGCAGTCTATGCCACCACAACAATCTAACATCCGTTCGCATGTCGGTCAGAGTGTCGACGACACATTTTCTGTTCCCGCTTCAGCATTTTCACTGGGAGAAGAGCTTGTTCTGCTCTCGAAAGGTTGTATTTCACCGCTCTGTTGCCATCGACGCCATTGGCAGCGGTCAGAGTAGGGCGCTGAGACGCCGCTGAAGAGTTCGCTGCAGCGCGCGATGACGACCTCGAAAACTGGACTAAGCGCTGGCGTCAGCGTCACTCAACTCGGGCCTCCCTCGTAGGGAGTCGCTGGAGCCCTGTTAAAACAGCAAATATTCGTGACCTAGTCCGTCCTACTGTGCTACTTGTGGTGCATCGTTGATAGACCTTTTCACTGCACTTCGTAATACCATAACATGACATCATGTTGAACGGTCGAATAGGGGACAGCTCCAAGGCATGAGGAAAATCCCACTTGTGCGTTTACCGCTTTTACGTCTATTTTAGTCGATAACGGCTTGGAAAGCGAGGAAATTGAGAGGATCCCAGTCCAATTAGCTTGGGATTTCCCCGCTTTTCCTGCTTTCATGTCCCAAAGCGGAAAAAGCGGCGCGAAAGCAGATCGAACATTTCCCTGATTGAAACAACTGGATATGCACAGGAATAAGGTAGAATTAGATATGAACCGGGCTGGTGGACACAGAAAATCCGATCACAAGTCGGCAATCAAACCGCTCGTCTAGAACGAGGCATCGAGTCTCGCATTGTACAGGACAGGCGGCCCCATATGGGTGCCAAGATTGCTGTTCAGGCAGTCAGCGAGGTTACATGCAGCGGCGCCGTGAGTTATAAGCGGCCCTGGAGCCGCTTACACGCTGAGAACTCGCTGGACGTCTAAGCAAAGCTTTCAGCTGGGCTTCGCAAATTTCCATTCGATTTTCGAGAATTGTACTAGCCTCCAGCGTCTACTCGGAATAGGTGCACTATAACCGAATTCGAATTCGCCATGCAGCCGCCACGCTCAGGCCCCTTCGAGTCGTGTCACTGGGCCAACTCCACTTCTATCACCAACGTCGGTGCAGTCGGCCAGCCTGAGTGGATTTGTCATGTCTACAGAATATGTAAGCTCTTTTGTTGGCGGCTGACTGGCGCGGGGAGGTCGACGAGCTGGCCGTCGAGTGTGCTAGATAAGCAATATTGATGAGCCTCATTCTCAGCACGCCCGGCTTGGGCCTGCCAGTGGATCGCCAGACATCGAAGAATATGTCACATATTCCACAGGTCCTTTTGCTGGACGCACTATTCGCGCGCAGGTGGTTGAGGTGCAGAAAGCTGACGTGGGTCGCAAGTGGGTGTTAACTCATGCCATGATTTATTGTGGCTGACACATACGAGATACGTACGTAAGGACCGGAGGCCGCTCGATCCACCACCTATCGTACATCTAAAATTATTTGAAGTGCTCAACGCTGAGTCTTCAGATGCATACGAGGAGGAAATACTGTGCTGCGAGTACGTTATGCGAACCTCTGTATGTATGCTGGGTGAAATACTGAGCCAATAACTCAGTGAGGTCATGAGCTATGGCTTCCTTTGTCACCTTGACCTGTTCCCCGTGCCCGGTGACGGTACTCAAGACGATTTACAAGAAATGTCACCCCAAGAGGCAGACCCTATCCAGCAAACCGCCAGCGATAGTGACGAAACAGCAGTATCTACGTCTCCCAATGCGTTGACCCCCACACCTTTGCCTCCTGGTTCTACTCATATGGAATCGTCCCGCATCGATCCTCCCCCTGTTCCTGTATCATTTCATCTGATGGGTGGATCCCAGCAAATGCCGGCGTCCCTAAGTACCCGCAGCGAAGATTTGCATCTTACTACTCCTCAAGATGCCCGAGATCCTTCTGGGGACTTCAATTCTGCGGTGTCGTCTTCCGCTAGTGCGGAATCACCCATAGGGTCTAACTTTGGAGCCTCCTTCATCTCAACACCACATCTGAACGAAGTCCACAACGCTCGCGGGACCAGTCCGTATCTGTCCGATGTTGTAGCGTACTGCGGCGATAGGCCAGTCACGACAGCCTCAATGTGCACCCCACTACTCGCTGGTACGACGTTCTGCAACTCATCGAGCATTGATCTCAACGGGAGGCCATCCACCATTTTTGTCTTTTCCGTGAGTCTCCTGTATCTCTTTATTTTCTTCATACAGATCGTGAGTGATAGGACGTGGCTGTGCGAAGCGAAGGGATGTTCTTCCTCCGGTACCGCGTCTTCTACATGTTCGCGCAAGCTATGGGTGATAGACCGAACCCCGTCATTGCCGAGTGCTTTGGCCAGCCGTTCAAGATATATGGAACCAAGAACTTCCCAGGCTTGCACGCCTCCACTGCCTTGACCAGAGTATGTTCGCGAGCCTGATTGCGCTGCATTGTACTCAACAACCCGACACAATAGGTCCTCTCTATTAATGGCATACGAACTCACATTCGGGCACAGGAACGTAAGAGACATAAAACCTCTCATTCCAGGGAGGGAACTACCTCACATGATGGCGTGGGCCCCATTGACTCCGCACCTTCGCCGAACACGAGGCGCTATAGTTTGCGAAGTCTGTCTGTTGTTGAGAATGGAGACGAAGCTCACCAAGACATAAACGAGAACATTGATATGGAGGATGAATAGATGAAGAAGGGTTGAACGAGATATACCCAAATACCATCTATGCTCACAGTACGCCGCAGATATGCCATTGTTTTGATTACCAATCTCTTCTTGGAACGATCTTTGTTGCTTAGTTTCTTGGGCCGTTGGCTGACTTCCGCTATGGCTTTTCCCCTATATATATCTTGGCCTGACCTGTTCAATGTACCATAGTATACCTCATTTCGTTTCCTACATCGAATTCTATGTCCCAAAGTTTGTCAACAAGTATTTATTCGAACTTTGCTGAAATCTCGATTTCAATGTGTCATCGGTGCATGGGCCAGTGCATTCTCAAAATACGCTCTTCAATATGATAAATTGCTTCCCTGCTCCGCAGAATACTACACACCTGAGGCCTGGTCGACAACTTCGCAGTTAGTTTCGCCTCCGGGTCTCCACAGCGGACGCTTTGAAGGTGGACACGTGATAGTCGCGACTCGCGCACGTGATGCGATGTCGTCATGTATGGCGGAAGCACACGCGTCGATGGCTGCGCGCTGCCTCGACCCAGAGAAGTCATCGCCGCCGCCTGGCGCAGTTCTCGTTGTATCTTCTGCCACCTCCCACCATGGCCGCTACCATCGACGAACATGCACCGCTACTCGGAGAGCCCGTCGAGCAGAACCTCGCCCGTGACGCCAACCTCAATGGCGACGCTGCCAAACGAGATGCAGATCGCCGTCGGGCGACGCGCGTACGCGTGATCACGCATGGGGTGCTGAGTCTCGTCTTCGTAGCTGGACTGGTTATTGTGCTGTTCTTTTGGGAGAAGGTCGGCCGGGCGGTAGGTGCGCTGCCCAAGAACCCAGAGCAGGCGGCACGAAGGGTCTTGGAATCAGCGCCCGTGATTGTGAGTGACATGGACAAATTGCGTCGCAGTTTGCTCATCAGCCATTATTTATGGTCTAGGACGGTCATATAGGTTCGATTGTCATGCTATGTGTGTTCTTACTGTGCGATGCTCAAGACTGCATGCAGATCTGCCTATACTTGTCCGAAGCCTATACCATAACAATCTTTCCGCCTTTGACCTCAACCACCCAATCCCTGGACATGTCGATATCCCTCGTCTGAGAGAAGGCAAGGTCGGTGGATTCTTTTGGTGAGCTCTGTCACACTTTGGATGGTCGAAGTGCGCCGTGCTTCATGCAATCAGTGGGGTACAGCCCCTGCAGCATTACTCACCTAGGCCTGCAGCACCTATGACTTCTGATCTATGATCCCCGGGGCGTTATACTGATATAGCTTCCAGGTCGACGTATGTCGGATGTCCCCAGGCAAGCTATGAAGATGATGACTACGATTTCTTGAACGCAACTTGGCGCGTCCGGTATGCCATCACTGTATGGTCGATAGTTACTATTTCTCTCATACAAATCCAAGAGACACCCTGGAACAAATCGATGTCAGCAAATTGCTTATCAGCAAGTACTCTGATGTGCGAATACCCAAAGTCGACGGCTTCAGCGTGTCATTCTGACGCAGGTTGTAGACGTTCTCGCTCGCTCTGACCTCCACCGACGTCAAATACGCAATCATGGGTGGCAAGATTGCGGGTCTCCTCGGTGTTGAAGGGTAAGCCGAAGGCTTTTATCTGCCCAGAAGAATCACAGTCTCATCGGCCGTAGCGGTCACCAACTGGGCAACTCTATTGCTGTGCTCAGGCAGTTCCAAGAACTCGGCGTGCGCTATGTCACATTGACTCACACATGCCACAACGCATTTGCGGACTCCTGTGGGTTGCAACCAGGTATCAAGCCAAAATGGGGCGGTCTCAGGTGCAGCATCGCGTCAGATACTCTCCTCGAGCGAATCTGACTACGTTTGCAGCAAACTGGGATATGCACTTATACGCGAGATGAACCGCCTTGGGGTACTGGTGGACCTGAGCCACACCTCGGACGATACTGCAAGGCAAGCGCTCAAGTACTCGAAGGTCTGATAATGTACCATCGCATCGCGTCCAGCTTATTCTAACGACTCGAGCACTTAGGCGCCAGTCATCTGGTCTCATTCATCCGCGCGGGCGGTCCACGATGTTCCCCGGAACGTGCCGGATGATGTCCTAGAGCTCGTCGGCATAGGGGCTAACAAGACAGACGCCGTCATCATGGTATGCCGACCTGTTCTTGATCGGATTTTGTGAATAAATCCAATATCTCAGGTCAACTTTGCTCCATTCTTCGTTGCTGACCCAGGCAAGGCAAATGTTCAGACCGTGGCGGACCATGTAGACCACATCGCAAAGGTGGCGGGCAAGGCACAGTACGTGTCTGGCTTCGTCGTGCTCTATGATCCTGCATACTCACACTGACTCCCAGCGTCGGACTGGGAAGCGACTTTGACGGTATCGGTGAGGTCCCTGAGGGCCTCGAGGATGTATCCAAATACCCCGCCCTAGTAAGCATACCTGGTCGTCTCCAGGCTCTCATGCATACTCACCTGTCAACGAATGAAGATCGCGGAGCTATACCGTCGCGGCTGGGATCGCTTCGATCTGGCAGGGCTCACCGGTCGCAACCTGCTACGCGTGATGGAAGGCGCCGAGCGCGTCGCTCGGGATCTGCAGAACGCGGGCACAGAGCCTGCTTATGACGTGTACGATCAACGGGAAGATCTTTGATTATTATTCGTAAAATGAGATTTCAGGACTCCAGCGGGAGACAGAGCTGTATGAACGGTGTGTTTCCTGACTGCAATTGAGGTTGTGTATATACATCATATACTGACTCCTCATATGGCGTGTGTCTGAACTTCGTATAAGTTCAAAAAGTATGGAGGGAGCAGTTCTAGTACACATAGCGCAAACTAATCGGACGGGAGTGGTATCCAGTGGGTGGCGCACGATCAGGAGATGTGAGGTTATCTTTGAAAGAGACGTGGAATAAAGAGACCGCGCCGCTGTCATCTTCCGCCGGGGTATATATAACCGCGTCTAGATGTCCAAGCATGCTTCTGATGTCATGAGTAGACGTGCCGATCAGCTCGCTGAGTGCTGTCACAGACAAGGATTCTCGCAAGACAATGATAACGCGCAGCAGTTGTTTCGTTGTGCAAATTTCAGCCTACGCGTGAGAATCTGGATCCAGTGCGTTGTTGAGGATCAAAGAATACATGTCGTCCAAAGGCTTCGTAACGGACTGCTCAGAGGCCACATTAAGTGTCGTCAGCCTTAGATCTAGAAGGCGTTCCACTGGGCGTTCCTCCTCGATATAAGTCAGTACAGTGAATGCGTAAACGAAAAGTTTGCCCGCTTATGTTGTAATAGCCTCGATGTCTCGGTTAACTGGCCATTCTGGTGGAAATCTGCATGGAGGCTCCTGATCTTCGTAAAAAGCACGTATCTGAAGGAGACGTCTGGTGCAATAGAACCGGATGTATGCTTCGACAATGCTGCTCTCAATATCATGTAATCGTAGAGTGTTGTAGAGATCCTGCTGCGTCGATAACTTGAAGTGAGATTGGATGGGAGGTGAGGAAGAATTTGATCGGTATGCGACGCGAGTGGGACACAAGTGTCGAGAGTAGAGTTGTCGTAGCTTTGATATCCGAACATTCGTCAAGCGTGTCCATCACCAGTACCAGCATGGGCGACGTCTCGCCAAAGGCAGTGCGAAGCGGCCTCTCGAGCAATTTTTCAGTCTGTATCCGAATCGTATAGTGACCGATATCTGGGAGAACTCTCAGAATGTCCAGTAGAGCCAGCCTATAAGCTACACTTCGACGAGCAACTGATTCCGCGAGAGTTGGGATAACACGTGTATATTAATGGAAGTCGGAAGCGATGAGAAATTCCTGTCTTCCTTGGATGCCGGCAAGGAGTCGGGTCTCTGTTTCTTGTGGTTCCAGGGCAGTATATCGCGGTGAGACATTGCGCATATAAAAGCACACCAACAACGGAGGTACTCAAGGAGAAGAGGTGGATAGAAGCATGGGTTTCCAGAAAAAAGTGGATCTATTGGTAGTAGTCGAGTCGATCATTGGTATCGATCACCGGCCTTGGCGCCCTGCCAGTCGGAGATCTAAAATCTTTAGCAATCGAGCGAGGTCACTCGAATGGCCTTCTCAACCGCCAGTGCAACCTCTGGCCATTATTTCCCGCTGCCAATGATCGTCCTAGGAAAGCGCAATGATATCTTTTGCTTTGCCTCTGGACTTTACGATCTACTGTGAGCCACGCATGTGTACCTTACAGCTCCTGAGTCAAGTTCCCGACTTAGTCTCCCGAGCCGTGCTCAGGCCCGGTCGCCTCATGCTACTTCACGCCCAAATGGAACCTGAGCTTCAAGAAGCCCATCCTACTATACTCCTTCAACGGAGTGCGCTGGCAGCTGTCGGTATATACAGCCGAGCGGAAATGAAGCTATACAGAATTAAACTCTAATCCCTCGTGCGTTGCTGAACGAGGCCTGTCAGAGCATCCTCGATAAGAAGGGGGCCAGAGCCAATCGTCAACTCGCTATATCTTCTTCTCACTCCTCATCCCCACTACCGTAAGCTCTACGAGTCTCTGATCTGTCGGTAATCGAGTTCAGCATGGGCGACCCTGAAGCACATCGCACAGTCGATGTAACCGCCGAGAACAACGTCAACCCTTCCAACCAGCACGCAAGCCGGAGTACCATGGAGGGCGAGATTGCCCTCGATGGAACGGTATGACTTATTATGAGCTACCACGACACACGCAATCGTTAACTCGCGTCATCTTGCACAGTCGCGTTCCAACCATCTGGCCCAAGGAGATCCCGAAGATCTTCGGACTGACTGTCGAGATTGCTGGAGGCTTTCTGCGCTTCTGTTGGCCACAGTCACCAACGTAGTCGTCAAGGTAGGTCTCTTGCCGCCCGTGTATATTCTCCAGTTAAGTTGAGGCCTGCGCTGCCGATCATAGGGACGTCCTTTGAGCCGAGACCCTTGCCTGAACAGGCTATTTGATCAACTTCGCTTGTTGTTGAACTCTGTGTACCCTGTGTTAATTTCCGAAGATCCGTTCCCTCTGCCCGTTATATTGAAATTCTCCAATGAGGTATGAAAGTTGAGTGTTGTAACGGCCATACTTCAGCGCTCAATTCGATAAAGATCTGTAGCTTGCTTGTCCATCTCTCGTTGGAGCTCGGTGTAATGCCTACATTTCTTAGCGATTCAGTCGCGACGTCATCACTGCAAGAACAACCGGCAAGGCAAAGCGCTGTAAGACAACTTCTCGGGGTTCTGTTAAAACAATGCGTGCACTCACTGAGAACTTTCTCGCGCACCGATGTGAGTCACCTTCCCATTGTAAGCCCGGCATAAGCATATCTTGACGTTATTGGGGGCCCATGATGGCGACATTAGACAGAGATATCCGCTGAAATGCAGTATATCTTCGATCGATCGCTGATCTTGCATGCAGTAATGTCGTGTGACTCAGAAGTATGTTGATTATGTTCGATGATATATACTGTATACATGCTCAATCATTGTCTTCACGCAGATCCAGGCCATAAATCCCTCGTTAAAGCGGCTGCGCACAGTGTTAAACGAGGCGGTAGTAGTCGTGGGGAGCAGGACTGACTTAGAGGTGTCGTCCATGTACGATGTTTTTGAGAAGGTGAGCGTTGATCCGTCATACAAAATCTTCTGCGGGTCTTGACACGATCCAAGCTGCAGGAGCTGCTCACCTGCATTTCTACGAAAACATGTATCTCGCTCGAGTCCCAACCGACCTTGGATGATACATCGATTCGGGAGCAGATACAAGTTCTGCAGTTGTACCGGAGAGAGTTACTAGACACGTTAACGAAGCTCAGAGAATGGAAGCCTCTGCCAACCGATATCCTCAACGCATATCCCCGGGTGTGGGCACGTGATCGCGATGCCTCCGACTTCGCACATTTGTCTCTCGCGTCAACCTCACGTTCATGCACCAATGCTCTGATTTCTCACGATATCATATGGCTTGGAGGAAAGCATGACGGCTATCCCTTATCCTCTCTACAGAACTACATGCAACTCCGCTACGGGACTCATGCAGAACTTGTCGCGCTCGAGAATACCTCCGCCCAGGAGTTTGCAGCGTTGTTCCAGAGTTACCTAACCTTTGGGCTCATTCAAGCCGTGGCGGCACAAGAGATCCCTGAAGACCGCCTCCTGCGGACGAATTCGAACGGTCACCTCGTGTTCTCGACACACAATCTGCATTCTATTTTTCATGAATTTCGGGACCGTGCCGAGGCCGTGAAACAGTCTAATCTCGATTTGTATAGAATGTGGTATGCTCGAGCTATGAACGCGCTCGGGATCGTAAACTCCACTCTATTACACGTGACAGACGAGCCGACAAACTGTCCCTTCACCCGTGCGGGCCTAGATCCAGACGACGTGTCCAGGATTCTCTTCACCATAGGCGCAATCGGAGAGGCTTTACACAAGCAATGCTTCCAATTCGAAACAGAAGTGCGACCTCCCAGATGGTTTCGAACCGTGTCGCACTCTCAGCCTCACGTTCGCGATATGATCGCCGCCGGGTGGTGTCCGTTCACTATCGCCAAGCTCTCGCCGTCAAAGTGCCTGGTGGGTTATGCCAGTACCTGTAAACCGTTCGTGCGCGATGGACTAGGGGAAGTAGGCCATGTCGGGTGCACTGAAGAGACATGCACGTTGAACACAATCGACGGCGCGACGTACCGGAATCGCCACACCATGGAGAGCTGTTCATGCACATATTCGCAGCCATCGCTCGAGCACGTCACTGCTACTCTTGCTCGCGGAGACATCCCCATCATCACCATCCCAGACTTACGTGTCGATTCATCGGGAAGCGGGACCATGGACATGATTTGTACAAGTGCGTCCGTGACTCCGTACGTTGCCATCTCGCACGTCTGGGCGGATGGCCTGGGAAGCACGACTGAGCAAGGGCTACCGACCTGCCAGCTTCGGCGCTTGGTATCCCTCACTCGCAAATTAGTCAGAGGAGGAACGTTTTGGATCGACGGTCTCTGCGTACCCGGGGATAAGGAGTACAGGAAGCGCGCCATACGCTTGATGGGTCGAACCTACAGGGATGCTTCCGTGGTGCTAGTGATTGATTCCGGGATTCGCACGTGTTCCATTCACGCTCCACTTGAGGAGAAGCTTCTACGGATTGTGACATCAGGATGGATGCAGCGCCTCTGGACATTACAAGAGTCACTCCTGGCCAGCACCCTTGTCTTCGAATTCACGGATGGTTTGGTTGCGATCCAAGATCTGATCCCATACAGCCCATGCGACATGACCCATCCTGTCCGCTTATGCTTCTACGGAGACATTTTCTCGTTGATGAAGAACGTATTGCGTGACGAGACGCGCAGGACCAGAACGGCGCTGGGCCTCGGAGAAGTTGCGGCTGCGCTGCAATACAGGACCACCAGCAAGCCCGAGGATGAAACGTTAGCGATTTCCAGCCTCCTGGATGTCGACGTCTCGCAGCTCTTAGCTGCCCCTCCCGACGAACGGATGACGACGCTATTCATGATGCTGCGACGTTTGCCATTCGATATTCCCTTCATCAGGGGCGCTAAGTTGACCAAACCAGGATTTCGATGGGCACCGAGGACGCTGATGGGGCATGGAGGGCAGCTGATGAGTGTGGACGAGTCTAATTGCACAGCAATTTGCACTCGGGACGGCCTTTTGGCCACTTATGGCTGCATCTCCTTCAACACGAAGACTTTCCGTGGAAGCGATCCGCCATGGGCTCTTCGCGAGGATAGCGGGAATAGATGGTTCGCCGTTTACTCCGACATCGGAGAGTCGGATCAAGTAACGTGCAATGCCATTCTTGTGAGGTCTCTACCGCTAGAGACCGCAAGCAATGGAGCGGCGGTGATGATCGATTGGGATGACCATAGCCATTCCCAGATTGGGGAGCGAGGCTTCGTTTGCCGATTCGTGACAGGTGTATCCGTCATGAACCTGACGATAGAGCCCCCCTGCGTCGACGAGAGCCATAGCGTTTGTGGCATACTAAACATGGAAGAAGCCAAGGTTTTCATGACATAGGCCTCTGAAAGTACGTACCAGCCCACAACAGTATCCGAAGAGTATTGGTGGATGTAAATCAGAACGTCTCTGCTAGAATTTGACGTGGAAATGTAGTGTCATGATAGATTTGTTGTGACTTTCGTGTGCAAGTTTCGATCGGTCGCTCTCGAGTTGAGAATTTTGCTTCAATTTTAGGGAGCTATCTGTGGCATTATTGATCACGATCCGAGCTACCACAGTGAAGGCAATTTGCAGCAAAGTGCTTACCGTCACTGATATGGACCTTGCATGCTCCGCTACTCTGCGCCGTTCTGCCACTGAGCATGACCATTATCTTCGCTTCTAGTATGTTTCCCTCTTGGCCCATCTTGAGATGTATTGCGATCGGTTCCTTATGCTAAGCTTGAAGTGAGACATACTCCGTAACAGCGATGGCAGCATTATTTGAATTGGGAGAAAGTGCGAGAATACGCTTTTTGCATTGTATACTTTCCGACTTAGCTCGTCAAGACGCTTGCCGCTAGTTCGCAGCTCCTGCTGAAGCTTGCGGTATGCGACGACAACAGGTGAGTCGGTCTTGTGCAGTGTCAATCCTACAGCTGTAGGGGTCGGTGATGATGCAATAAGACTGGACTTCTCTGGGCGTGAAGTAGGCTGTAGAATAGAAAGAACTGCTGTCAGTTCACTGTGCGGGTTGAGAGAAAAGAGGTAACATACGCCACCGTGTCCTACGGACAAGCTGGTGGTGTGGCTAGACCAGGGTTCACAGCACAGAACATCTATGATACGGAGCATGTCACTACGAAGGTGGTTGGTTGAGAAGACCGGGGGCAAGAGAATCAGCCGAGGGCGTAGCGTGAATCGGATTATTTTGGAATCTCGCGAATACCGACCTTCCGAGTCAGCGGGGAGGAAACGAGCGGTAACATACATACAAGGACATTGTATTGTTACAAACTGGGATTGTCAGACAGCGCAGATCGTGTTTACGTGGTCGTCATGTTTTCGTGAAGCAATCGCTGAGAAGGTGCCAGTGCGCGAGGAACTACACAAACATCCCGCCCACTTCGCGTTATAGCGCTAGGCAATTTCACCTGGGGTTCGAGTGCGGATACGAACTCCTGCCGATCACAGTTGATGCTCGGTCCAGCCTGCGGCACTTCACAGTATGTGGCTGACCCACAGCGGTCTAAGCCTCTCCTGCCACGTTATTGACTGTCGGCTGATCAGCTAGTATGTCGATACTTTGAGAACATAGGCATCATACAATGGTCAGGAGGTAACATCGTGCACGTCAACGATAGTCCTCGCCGGCATTTGAGCGAGGCCAACATATCTGTCAATGTAGCACGTAGGGTACTACTGTCCTCGTCTACTTCAATTGTAACGTGCACCGATGCTAGTCTCGGGAATTGCTCCGGATTCTTGAGTAAACGCGCAAGCGTGTCGAAGTCCTGGAGTTGTTCTTGACATTCTTTGACATGTAGCTGGATCTCGAGGTCTTTAACGAAGCAGACGCGTGCCTTTGCCACGATATGAACCAGGAGGTGAAAGTTATTGGAACTGGAGGAAAGGAACATTCTTTCAAGACTATGGCAGGATTGTACAGCAGCAGGCCATGCGGAGCTATCTACGGAGCATCAAACTTGTGTTATACGCCAGATCTACATGACTTACCATATATAGATTCAAGTGGCATGTGGATTCCATGAGATAATGACACGGCAATTTCCTTGAGTGACCCTGATACTGCGCTGATGATGGCACTCAGGGCGGACCACTGCGAACTGAATACTGGCTCCATATGTAGAGCACACAGCTCTTTGGGTGGTCTCGAGTTCAAGGCACCGGATACCGCAGGAATCATCGAACCCCCAACGTCAAGTCTCTTGAGACACAAGGTTGAGAGAACATCAGCGAATTCTTCCTGTCCTACGCGGTCGCGTGACAGAAAATCTAGATCGTGTACAGAGAGATGGGTGACAGAACGAAATTCTCTCAGGTAGTCTGTGAGATCAGGTATGGCGGTGGGCGTATTCGGATATATGACGATGTCGAGGTGAGTCACAGGACCCATCGCAGAGAGTACGTCCGCCATAGGGGGCAACGATATGTTTGACTGGTAACTGAAGAAGCGAACATTGCCAAGGCGAGGAATAATATCCCAAAGGAGTTCAATCTCGTCCAAAGTAGGGTGTGTAACGGAGAGCTCCTTGACGTATCGACCTATAGCTGGCGATTGTTCGAGCAGCTCACAGAACTGCAAGGTTCGGTCATAAACGGCCATCCCAATCTCTATTCTGTGGAATAGATGGAACCTGGAGGAGGGCACCCAGACCCGGCATACAAGACTACAGATTGTGAGTGCAAGTGGGTCATCGTATAGATAGTCGATTATCCTGTCAGTGAGCTCTGCAGGGAGTCTGGGTATCCAAGTCTGGTGATGATGACAGGAGCTGCTCATATTCTATTGAAGAATACATCAAAAACTCAGATACACTGTAAAAACCTGACACAGTACTTACTTTCTTCGTTTATCGTCCGAGGACTACGAGAATAAGTGCACGCTGCGGAAGGCGCCTCCTCCTCGACGGAGTGTCACTCCGGAGTGGCAACCAAGAGAGATGGTAAACACGACACCAGATGCGCGGAGTAGCGATAGCTATGATTTCAAAGAACAAGATCAACGACTGGATAAAATGACGGGAAGCTTTGAAGTCTAAGCGAGACTATAGACTGGCTTCCTGTAGGTCGCTGCAGCAAAGCTCAAGCCCCAAGGTAGCCTCAGGCAAGCGCCAGAGTCACGAGTCACGGAGGAGGCTAGACGTCGTTGTCACGGTTCTGGTCACGTTTCTCCAGGCCAGAGGTGGTTTCCGGCTGTATTTCTGTTCGTCTCCGGTTTCGTTTGTCTGGCTATCCGGAATCGCTGCTGTACAACTTAGTCTTGGACCACAGGGAACTGTGTCAACGTTTTGGCGATGCACTTGTACAATCTGACTCTACAACCACCTACGGCAATCACTCATGCGGTCGCTGGCAACTTCTCTGGCTCAAGGCAGCAAGAAATCGTTGTATCTCGTGGAACACGCTTGGAACTTCTAAGACCAGATCCACAAAGTGGGAAGATCTTTACCGTAGTGGCCAGCGATGTATTCGGGTCAATACGCTCCCTTGCTGCGTTTCGCTTGACTGGAGGAACTAAGGGTGAGGTCCTGTACGTATGCGCATTTTTTGTGATATTGATTGGTCATTATGTATCTCAGACTACGCAATCGTAGGCTCTGACTCTGGCCGCATTGTCATCCTCGAGTATGAACCCAAGACGAGCAGTTTCACTAAGGTGCACCAAGAGACGTTCGGCAAGTCTGGTGCGCGTCGTATTGTGCCAGGACAGTACCTGGCTACGGATCCGAAGGGGCGGAGCGTGATGATTGCTGCGGTGGAAAAGGCGAAGTTGGTGTACATTCTGAACCGTGACGCGGCCGCCAACTTGACTATTTCGTCACCACTGGAAGCACACAAGAACAACGCCATCATTCACCACATTGTCGGCCTCGATGTTGGTTTTGACAACCCGATGTTTGCTGCGCTGGAGGTCGACAACTCGGAGTCGGATCAGGATCCGACTGGAGAGGCATTCAACAATGCAGAAAAGGTGCGTTGACGCAATCGTAGTACCAGAACTCTGCTCATGGTTCTCGTGTTTTTGTCATTAATTCTCAGATGCTGACGTACTATGAGTTGGATCTGGGTCTCAACCACGTTGTTCGAAAGTGGAGTGAGCCAACCGATCCGCGCGCCAACCTGCTTGTCCAGGTACCCGGAGGCCAGCTGGCTGCATCAGACCGCTATGATGGGCCCTCTGGTGTGTTGGTTTGCTGCGAAGACCATATAATTTATCGACACATGGATGCTCCCCAGCACCGTGTTCCGATCCCACGGAGACGGCATCCTCTACAGGATGCTGATCGGGGACTTATTATCACCGCTGCTGTCATGCACAAGATGAAGGTGCGAAGCTTGCGGTATGTAATAGACCTCGTTCCTCATATCTAATACAGGGCGCCTTCTTCTTCCTGTTGCAAAGCGAGGAAGGGGATCTGTACAAGGTCACCATCGACCATGAAGAGCAGGATGTCAAGGCACTGAAGATCAAGTACTTCGATACTGTTCCTGTAGCGTCAAGTCTGTGCATATTGAAGTCTGGTTTCCTCTTCGTCGCATCAGAGTTTGGCAACCAGTGCGTCCAATCACAGGTGCCCGGCCGTAAAAATCTGATCACCACTTATACAGCTATCTCTATCAATTCCAGAAATTGGGAGATGACGATTTTGAGCCCGAGTTCTCCTCTGCATCATATCCCTCCTTCGGCATGGCCGATCCGTCAATACCTCTTCCTCCAGTCTATTTCCGCCCCCGCGCTCTTGATAATCTGACCTTGGTCGATGAGATGGAATCGCTCTCCCCTGTTGTTGACTCGAAGGTGATGAACCTCCTTCCCAACTCCGACACCCCCCAGATCTTTACTGCGTGTGGTCGTGGCCCACGGAGCTCTTTCAGGATGCTCCGACACGGGTTGGACGTTGAAGAAGTGGTCAGCTCCGATTTGCCCGGTATACCTAATGCTGTCTGGACAACGAAGCTCAAGGAGGATGGTGGGTAAAGCGTTCTCTTGGTATACACAGTACTAACATCGTCCTCCTCAGATCCGTATGACTCGTACATTATCCTTTCGTTCGTCAATGGTACTCTCGTTCTCTGCATCGGAGAGACGATTGAAGAAGTGCAAGATACTGGATTCCTGTCCTCTGCGCCTACACTCGCCGTACAACAAATTGGCGCAGACGCGCTTTTACAGGTTCACCCGCACGGTATTCGGCATGTGCTTGCGGACAAACGCGTCAACGAGTGGCGCGTACCCCAAGGCAAGACCATCGTTTGCGCGACTACGAACAAGCGCCAGGTGGTTGTGGCGCTCAGCTCAGCTGAGCTGGTATATTTCGAACTCGATCTCGACGGACAACTCAATGAGTACCAGGACCGCAAAGCGATGGGTAGTACCGTTCTGGCTTTGAGTATCGCAGAAGTGCCAGAGGGCCGTCAGCGTACGCCATACTTGGTATGTTACCTGTACATGCTGAAGTTGTCAGACGTTGAACGTTTTGTCAGGCTGTAGGCTGTGAGGACCAAACAGTTCGAATCATCTCGCTAGACCCTGAGAGCACACTCGACACAATCAGTCTGCAGGCGTTGACTGCTCCGCCATCTGCCATCTGCATTGCAGATATGCTCGACGCAGGTATCAACAAGACGCAACAGACAACGTTCGTCAACATCGGTCTGCAGAACGGTGTGCTTCTGCGGACAGTGTTGGATCCAATTAACGGACAGCTGACGGACACTCGCACCCGATTCTTGGGCACGCGGCCCATCAAACTTATTCGTGTCCTCGTCCAGCGCAACCCTGGGATCCTCGCCCTATCCTCTCGGCCGTGGCTGAACTACACACATCAGAATCTGATGCACTTCACCCCGCTCATCTTTGAGAACCTCGACTATGCATGGAGCTTCTCGGCAGAGCTGTGCCCGGAGGGTTTGATCGGCATCTCGGGAAGCGTGCTCAGGTGAGTGTGCAATTATGCCTGGCACAGTAGCATCCTCTGGATGCAGCCGAGATAAATACAAGGGATCGGACAGCACTCATGAAGTGCATGTCGACAACCTTAAGAATTACCAATTGTTCCTACTGAGCTATCCTATCGTCTTCTCACTTCTCAGCGACTACCGAGCTTTGACTGACAATGCTCATTTCACAGGATCTTCCATATTCCGAAGCTTGGCACGAAGCTGAAGCAGGATGCTATTCCTCTGTTGTACACTCCACGCAAATTTATCCCCCACCCCACGAATAGCCTACTTTATATGATTGAGGGTGATCATCGGGTAATGGGAGAGGATGCAGCTGCCCGAAAACTGGATGAACTGGTGAGTAATAGCTCCTGTAGGCATACATACCCACCACTCCCGCTTACCCGAGATTTACAGCGGCAAAAAGGAAGGGAAATTGACGATGAGGTTGTGCAACTACCACCTGAGCTTTTCGGTCGGCCAAAAGCACCTGCAGGCACTTGGGCGTCATGCATCCGAATCATCAATCCTGTGGATGTAAGTAATCTAGAGTCCGTCCCCCATTCTTCGCCACTGTCCTCACCATGCATGATATCAGGCAAAGACCGTCAATGTCATCCACCTGGACAACAATGAAATGGCGTTTTCGCTAGCTGTCGTACCATTTGCTGCGCGAGGTGGCGAACTGCACTTGGTCGTGGGCACCGCCCAGGACACTTTCCTCACACCACGGTCGTGCACGAGCGGTTTCTTGAGAACGTACCGTTTCAGTGATGATGGTCAAAATTTAGAACTTCTACACAAGGTTTGTTTTGTGGCATAAAATCGGCGGACAGAATGACTAATCGATATTGGCAGACGGAAACAAACGACGTTCCTCTTGCAGTCATGGCGTTCCAGGGCAAGCTTGTTGCTGGAGTCGGCAAGTCCTTGCGGATATATGATATGGGCAAGAAGAAGCTGCTTCGGAAAGTCGAGAACAAGGTATGATGATTGACCTCGTGCATGGTGGGCAGACTGATATCCTTTTTCCTAGACTTTCTCTGCGGCAATTGTGGCTCTGCATACACAAGGCTCACACATTTACGTTGGCGACATGCAAGAATCCGTCTTCTACGCGGTTTACAAGGCGCCCGAGAACCGCCTCTTGGTCTTCGCCGACGACACACAGCCTCGGTGGATTACAGCCATGACGATGATTGATTACAACACGGTTGCCGCCGCTGATCGCTTCGGCAATGTCTTCGTCAACCGTTTGGATCCCAAGGTGTCGGAGCAGGTTGACGACGACCCAACGGGCGCTGGGATTCTGCACGAAAAAAGCATTCTCTTTGGCGCACCACACAAAACGAGTATGCTTGCGCACTTCCACGTCGGCGACCTCATCACATCGATCAACAAGGTGGCGCTTGTTGCGGGAGGGCGTGAGGTCCTGCTGTACACCGGCTTGCACGGAACGATCGGAATCCTCATGCCGTTTGTGTCGAAGGAGGACGTGGACTTCATCTCGACGCTCGAGCAGCACATGCGCACGGAGCAACTGAGCCTCGTCGGACGGGACCATCTCACATGGCGGGGATACTATGTCCCCGTTAAGGCAGTCGTTGATGGAGACCTCTGCGAGACGTTTGCGAGGCTGCCGGCGAGCAAGCAAAGTGCCATTGCGGGAGAGCTGGATCGGACGGTGGGAGAGGTGCTGAAGAAGCTGGAGCAACTGCGTGTCACTGCGAGTGGATTTTAGAGTGCTCTGTTCTTGCTACGGCTACCCAAAAGTGTATACTATCCTTGTGCTAAGACGTATTTGTGTATTTCGAGACTCCGGCCGGTGGTCTGCGAACGGCATGGCGGGAAGGAACGAGTCCGCAGCGTTCGTGGAGTACACGTACAACTTTGTCAATCGCGCGCTCTGTAACCCCGCATTCCAATAGACTCGATACCCTGGAGTGTAAAGAAAGCACTTCTGAAGACACTTGTCCCTCATGACCGTCGGAGCAGGATACTCTGCTAGTCGGGTGCGGCTCCGACGTGAGCTCAATTTCAATAAATCCCACCCTTTAGAGCACAATTCTCATTACGAGAGTTTACAGCTAAGTCTAGTCGCTGGCCGACGACGAGAATGCCTCACACGATACGTGGAAGTGGGAATGACGGGAGGATGAGAGCGAGCGCGGTGCACGGGCTACTGAACGCCGGACGTACGCGCCAAATCGTTCCCGCCGATGGAACTCTCCATTTCCCTCTCTCGAGCGAACATCACACGCAGGGCTCTGCACACCCTGACATCCGTGGACACAAGCTGATAGATTGGACCTGAGTGGCACGGTATAAGATATCTCATTTCGGATTCTCTCCAGCCTCCCTGCTGCATCTCGAGTCGTAACACATATCTGTCTCAACCCTTCCCCGAGAAACATGGACATTTCGTGAGTGTCACTGTGCTCAATTCCTTCAGCGCAATTCGAGTTGACTATATGCGCTAGATCTGTCCTGCAAGGCGGCTACCAACACCCCGTCTCCCGGTCATGGCAGGCAAAGCGGCAGCTCACCAAGTCCATGTTCATGTACCCCATCTTCATCACCGACGACCCGGAAGCGAGCGTCGAGATCACCAGTTTGCCCGGCCAGCGTCGCTGGGGCGTGAACAAGCTCGAGGAGTTCATTGGTCCGCTCGTGAAGAAGGGCCTGCAGAGCGTCATTCTCTTCGGCGTGCCCCTCACCTGTGTCAAGGTGCGCATATACGCAGTGCTTACGAAGTTGCCCCACCTGATTGCACTCTGCCTCTCCTTAGGATGATCGTGGCACCCCCGCAGACGACCCCGAGGGCCCTGTCATCCTCACCATCAAGAAGCTCCGCGCACTCTATCCGAACCTCTACATCGCATGTGACGTCTGCCTCTGCGAGTACACCTCACACGGGCACTGCGGCGTGTTTCACACCGACGGCAGTGGCGTGATCAACAGCGAGCCGTCCGCCCAGCGCATCGCAGAGGTCGCGCTCTCGTACGCGAAGGCGGGCGCACACTGCGTCGCGCCGAGCGACATGATGGATGGCCGCATCCGCGCGATCAAGCGTGCGCTGATCGACGCGGGGTACGGCAACCGCTGCACGCTGATGAGTTACTCGGCCAAGTTTGCGAGCTCGTTGTATGGGCCGTTCCGGTGCGTACTGTTTGCCACGTCCCAGTCATACGCAATCTCATAACCGTCCCCCTGAAGAGATGCTGCGGGAAGTGCACCAGCTTTCGGTGACCGTAAATGCTATCAGCTTCCCCCTCAGGCGAAGGGTCTCGCCCGACGAGCCATCGTACGTCTGACTTGCTTCTCTCTTGTAGATGATACTCATGAACTCATTGCTGTACAGCAACGCGACGTGGCAGAAGGCGCCGACATCATCATGGTGAAGCCTGCGATGCCGTACCTTGACGTCATCCAAGATGCGGCTCAACTCGCGCCGGACCACCCGCTCGCGTGCTACCAGGTCAGCGGCGAGTACGCGATGGTCGTCGCGGGCGCGCGTGCAGGTGTCTATGACCTGCGCACGATGGCGTTTGAGAGCGTGGAGAGCATGGTCCGCGCAGGTATGGCCTCCAGCGTCAGCATGTTCGATGCAGCTATTGATGGTGTCTTCCTCAGGTTGTACACTGATTCTGTCGTACTTCACGCCCCAATTCCTGGATTGGTTGGATGAGTAGACTCCCGGCGTGCGGAAGCAAATCTCTTGGACAGTGCGGTGTACATTAGGCTATTAGAAAAATGGAGTACAACAAGTGCTCGTTCTGGTATTTACCCCCCGTGGTAGGATTCCCGGTACAATTAGAAGCTGTGATATGCGACACGACAGCATAACGAATATATGCGATATTGAGGTATATCTAGGGTCATTGTGCCTTCAGATGATCCGCCTTCGCCCTGAGCTCCTCGACCGCAGCCTTATTGGTGATCACCTTGGCCTCAGGCGCGGGCTGCAGTATAGGTACTTGCGTGACGCCGAATGCTACAACGCCGAGAACTGAATTGCACCTTGAGTCAAATGACTGTTAGCTGCAGAATGCAGGATGGACTCACGGTAGCCTGTGAACTTCTCAAAGGGGGTGTGGAAGTAGACGCTGGTCGTAAACGTAGCAAGGAGCGAGGCGCCGACCAGGAGCATATTGAATGCAACTGCCCATTTATGCTCAGAGGGCCACGATCCTCTGTTACTAGAAGATTTGAACGTGGTCCTCAACTGGTCCACCAGGAACAGCGTAGACATCGTCAGGAGGAATATATGTCCAGATACATCATGTCCCCTCCGTAGACGCGGCCGCGCGTGCCATTCGCTGTCAGGCAGTAAGAGGGATGTTGCGAAAAGCGCAGGGTGTGTGACGGGCGAGATGTATTCGTTCTTGTAACAGTACTCGTTCGGGATGGAGACGACTGCGCCTGAAGGGAGGTTCAGGACGCACTCGCCGCCCGTGGAGGCCACGAGACGATCAAGAACAGGTGGGCCAAAAAACCAAGTTGTGAAGACGAGGAATATGCCTGCCTCGGCGAAATACTGCAGCACCCGCTCCTTCGTCCGCGCATTGGGCGGGCTGGTTGCGAAAAGCGTTACAAAGCCCACTGTTGTCCAGCCCCATATCTTCTTTGTGAAGTATACATTCAGCGGATTTTTCTTATTCGCAAAGTAGTGCGTGGCATGGAGTGGGTGGGCGAGATGGGTGACGTAGGGGTTGGATGTGTCGAGGGAGGTGTCGCGCACGATGGAGTAGATAGTGCCAAGCAGCACGATCGCGGTGACGACGCTCAAAGCGGCTTTTCTGGCGTCGGGCATCGTGAATGGTCGTCTTCAATGTGGTGGTGGTCGTTCTCGTTGTTGCTGTGGTCGAGGATGGAGTTGAAGGAGTCTCCAGGGCGCCGCACGCGTGTCTGAATTGCCGACGTCATCCTCACTGAATTGGCGCCCAAAACTTATTGCCAAACGTGGACTCGACGCCGCCACGTGGCTCGATCTCCTCATGTTTGTTTACACCTCATCGCGAGACTGTATAGAACAGGCAAAGGCCCCGCAGGTACTTGATAGACTGTACTTATGGAGTCACTACATCTTTCTGCAGCCCTTCTGGGGTATTCGAGGTGGCGAATATCTGTGTTGAGTCCCAACAGCTCAGTTGCTATGGTGGAGTATTAGGACATGCACGTAAATGCCAATGGAGAAGTGGTCTTTCCATGCAGGCGCACATTGGTCCCTAGAGAGTGGACGCAGGCTGACACTACTATGGGCTATGTCGAAACACAGTCTTTTGACATTGTCGCCATACCACCCTTGACATTGACTGCGAGATTGGACTCTACAGCATTCAGCATGTTAGCAGTATCTCCGCATGGAGTGCTGATGCAAGATATCTGAGCAATTGCGATCTCATATCGGGTATCCTTGGACAATTGTCTCTAGCTAGCCTGCCGACCAAGGTCAGACCATCAGCGATCTATGCGTCAATGTTGACGTCCTCTGATTAACAGGCTGCATTCTTTGCTGGTTCCGGAACAAAGTGGTCCGAAAATAGACCACTTTGCTAGTCAAGCTTGTATCAAGCGCTTGCAATCAGGTGCCTGTACCATGTCTTCCCACTGTCTCACAGCCGCGCCGTAAAGCTCGCAACTGTGCAAGTTCGCAACTGTGCAAGTTCGCAATGTCGTGTATAGTTTGTTCATGAATCTCCATCAGATGGTGAAGAGAATGCAGTGAATGAGACGACCCGACTCGCACTGGTTTCGGACGTGACAGCACTATTTAATATACAGTATACGCCAGCCATCGTCTCTATAGGCGGTCTGCGACATATCTCTACATGTGCACGACAAGATGTCTACAGATGTGGTGAACGCGTAAGCCCTCTTTGCGAATTTACAGTCTGAATCACGACTGAATTCAATAGGTGGCAGGTCCACTTGATAAATACCTACTGCGTTCTAGTGCCCATCGGTGAGAGTTGTCGCGTTTTTGTATCGGCCTTATTAATGAAGGTGTTACAGTCATTCAGTACTACGATTTCTGCTTAACATTCGCAGACGAAGTGGAGAACATATGGAGTCGTGGGCTTTGCTGGACTTCCGCATTGTTCGGTCTCAGCCGATACCTCTCGTTACTCGGAACAATACCTCCCATTCTGGAGTATCTTCAGACTTCCAATATCACAGTGAGTTTTGGGCACTCGACCCTGTCGAATGATCTGATCCGTGTTCTTTGGAAGATGTCAGTGAATCTCCCCTGAAGCAGGTTCCATGACTGACTATCCCAGATGTCCATCAATGCAACTCATTCATCAAGGTTTTGCTTTAGTGATGCAAGCCATGGTCGCAGGTGATTCCTTTGTCTACTTACCGCGTATCACGCTCATAGAATCAGCCTTCATGATCATGCGCACATATGCTCTGTTCGAGAGAGACAAGCGGATTCTTGCCCTGACAGTAGCGGCTGTCGCTATCCCCGGAGCCGTCGCTATTGTGAGCCTTGATTACATATGATGTTTTTTCCCGTCTCTCAGCCCCTGGACAAGTGGGCCTTAACCGCGAGCAGCAGCTCCAAGGATACACAGCCACCGCCGGATTGGAGGGGCTGTCATATAGTCGTATCCACCCAACAGTGAGTTTGCTCCCTCAAGCTTCCTTTCTTTCGAGAGCTCAATTGCCTCGTAGGTCTCATCGTAAGAGGTTTTATCTTTCTGAGAGTCACTACGATTCAAAGCTTTGATACTCTTCCAGACCTTGCGGCTACATGGGGCGCAATGCTCTTCTTCGATACGATAATTTTGATCTTGACAATTGCAAGAATTCGCAAGATCAACAGCTTCTGGAGGAGCGACATGCTCAAAGTCATGCTTAGAGATGGTGCGATGTGTCATTACCCATCTGCAGTCATTGCTCATCAATTATTTAGGAGTGTTGTATTATGTAGTGATGATTTCGGTCAACATTGCCAATATCATCTCCTTTCTGGTATGTATCGAATTTTGATATACATTAAGCACCAATTGACTAGGCATGTCGTTGGCGCCCAGGGTCCTTTCGATGTATGTACTCTGTGGCATGCGTCAGCCACCAACTTGCTTATATCAATGTCAAGCCTTCGGAGAGAGGAATGTTTACGACTGCAGTTGTTGTGTCCGTCGTCTCTTCGTGGCAACATGGAAGAGTGATTCCTAATTTCGACTTTCTCTTCAGGGCTTCGAGTCTTCTCGTCTCCCGGCTAGCTATCAACCTCTGCAGTCAAGACTCTGTCCGATTGCCTTCAGCAACTTCGGAAACTTCGAAAAACACTACTGATGACATTGAGCTATGTCGAACGGACTGCACATTCACTATGTGCGTGGAAATGGCTCCAGAAGACCTCGATGATTTATGAATGGCTGGCACCCATCCTTCATTCCCGTTGTTCTTGTGAGTTCTCGCTGGGCTCACAAATTCTCTGTAATCTGACCGCACCATGGCTTTATGAGACTGGATTGGCAAATTCGAATGAAGTCTGTGGCATGCTCGGATCCCGGAGCATGGAGTTTCTACCCGCATTATATTAAGCCTACTGGAGAGAGCTTGAAACGCGCAGCTGCCGCATCGTAGTCGGTGCTCCGTTGTACGTGCTTTCGTTGTACGACACACACATATAAATATAGCTTTGTTGATCACATGATGTCATAGCTTATGTTGCATCGTACAAATTTAGACACGCTGCGTTTACTGAAACCGACATATTCGCAGATAAAGAGAAAATAAGAGTGATCTTCGACGCTGGATAGACCACGCCAGTAGCTTCCGTGCTGACTCGCGCCATAAATGACACACAACCGTCTTGCGCTCCACGAAAGTTCAGCACACTTCCCAACTTCGCTCACTTCGACCCTTTCAGCAGATCTGCCACTGGATGGAAGATGTTTGGTCGATCATAAATCAAGAGCGTCGAGCTTGTGAAAACGAGGGAACCTACGCTTCTCGCCTATTGCATACGCAAGGCTTTGAGTATGGGCCGCAACATGGAGTGGCACAATGGAGAGGTCCGCGATACGTAGGTTGGCCGTCCCGTATACCTGAAAACGAGTCTCAACTGATTGCTACTTGGCCAATGTTACGATAGAGCTACACGCAGGTCCGGGTCGACGACCCCGTTCTTGTCGCGCGGCAGCATGCTCGCGCTCCCAATGGCGTGACCAGCCGACCGGGCGGTATTCCGCGTGAACTCTGTAGAGCGACCAATTGGTGAAGAACGTGAGTATCCCAATCAGACTCGTACACAAGCAGAACACAGACCCAGAAGCTCCTCGTCAGACGTGTAGTTCATGACAGTGTCAACCCCACTAGCAACGATAGACTTGAATGGTTCGGTTTCGGCAAATTTACGGGCGAACTTCAGGTTTTGCGCGAACAGTTCAAGATCTGCACATGCGATGTGCGAGATAGGATCCCCCGTGCTTCGAATACCCTGTGGGACTCACCTAGCGGGTCTTCGAAGTAATGCGGGTCAATCTCCGGGCTGTCAAGGGGGTTGTCGCTGATGGAGTGCTACAATATGCATTGTTCAGCACATCCTTAGCTATTGAGGATAGCCTACAATTGTTCCTCTGGATAGGATAAGATAAGGCTCAGTATGACGTTTAATCTCATAGATAGTCGCTAACTTTACCTAGACAAAGGATGGTTGAGTACGCAGAACAAGGAAACCTGCCCGGCAGGTCAACGTGAGAACTTGGGGAGATATTGCAAACGCATACATATCGGGTAGAGGCATCCGGAAGCGCTGCAATGAGAGCGATAGTGGTTGAAAGCAAATCAGTGACACGAGCTCCTGCATTGGAATCAAACATACCGCTGTATGAGAGGAAGCCGGGATATGCAACAATCTGCAGGTCTGGATTTTGGTTGTCTTTCAGTGCGCGAATTTGGATCTCGTATTGCTCTGCCCGGCCTGGTGGAAGCCGATCGGTAGTTTTCAGCTCTTGAACGCGCCTATTCACTCGTTGGATGTAAGACTCTGCTTCGTCTGGGCTGACGAGGGACAAAGAAGTGTATGAGAATGCGTTGAACGCATAACGGTGTAGGTTCGGCTCTCCCAGCTCCCTGCAATGAGTTCTGTCGTAAGCTGCACAGAGGATGGGACGTAAATGATCAATCTTACATTAGTCTGACTTGCTCTCGAGCAAATTCAGGATCTCGCAGTGAGTCAAACGTCTCCTCTATGCCTGATGTTTCCTTCAACTTCATAGCAGATCCTGGGGGCATTTCTTCCTTGTCAAAGTTCCATTTGCTCCCAATCTTTGCGTAGAGACGTACCGATAATGACATGATCCTGCACATTTTCACCGACACCCGGCAGTTCGATCTTGAGAGGTACACCAATCCGCCGTAGTACGTCTCTGCTTCCGATCCCAGACAGCTCCAATATCTGGGGTGTCTTGATTGTTCTACAGAATTATTAAGGCTCAGAAATAGGGTTTTCCCAAGGAGTATCAAGCGCGAACCCTGCGGAGCAGATGACCTCCTTCCTTGCATTCACGGTACACACTCTTGAAACATGAATGAATTTAACGCCAGTCGCAACTAGCTTGTCATCGATTTTTGCATCGCTGAAGATTACGCGAGTGCAGATAGCTTCCGTGAGTACCTACGATGATCCCAGTCAGGCTTAGTGAATCTGGCGCGGATGAGGCTCGATAGCACTCACTGTGAAGTTCTGTCGGCCAGCGACGGGTATATAGCTAGCAGTTGCAGCATACGACTTCGTCCAATTAGACCGTGGATCCATTGATGTGGCAGCTGTCCAAGCACCAGAGGTCTGCGGGAATTGCGGCCTTAAGACGCTGGAATGTACTAATGCGCAAAAGATTTCTTAACTTACATATCCGCCATATGGATCAGCGATCAACGGTATTCCCAGATTTCCTGCGGTCTCAAAGAAAGTCGTGTTCAAAGTCGTAAATGTGTTCGCAACAGTTGTTATGAGTCGGCCGGATTGGCCTCTATGCTCGATGTAGTCACGCGAAACTCCTTCGGGATCTCTTCCCGTTTCAGGAATGAACCTAAGCGCATTGAAGTCAAGCGTCCGTGTGGTTGAGGATGGTAACAGACCTCTCGGAGCGCAATGAATACTTTTGAAAGGATTTCCAACCCCAGCCTGCATTTCCTAATCCTTGCCAGGCATCCACGTCTCCTGCAGGGGGCTTGATCCAGCACCAGAAGTTCATGGTACTTGTACCGCCTCATATTTTGGTTGTCTGATGAGAGTTGATCTCTTACCGAAGTGTAACGAGTCGACATACCCAGACCTTTACCCTGACTCCATTCAATAATCCGATTGTTGCAGTATTTCTGCGGGAGTGTCTTGTGACCCCAGTCGTACTGGATGCACCAAGAGACACGTTTTAGAAAGCATAACTCGACCTTGCAAATGGTATGAACCTTTGGATTGCCTACTGTGGCACCGAATCTTCCTGACAGGAGGATTTTGGGGTCATCAAGGTTCGACGACCCCGCTTCAAGTACTAGAACCGTAACAGTCGTGTCCTCCGTTAGACTGGCCGCGATAGTCAAACCCGCAGTCTGTATCAGTATATGGATCAGTCTAACAGTGCATATGAGAGCAAATGTTACTTTACCCCTCCCCCAATTATCACGTAGTCAAAGACTTTACTAGCGACATCTTCGAGCGTTGCGACCATCGTGACTTGAAGGGAGCTGCACCCGAGAGGATCATTGGCTATGAGTGATAACGTCTTGCAGCATCTTGCATGCCTTTCGGGGTACTTGGCGCGCGCTAGCGAGGCGGGCAAGGCGCCGTCAAGGCCCAAAAGGAAGGTAAAACGCCCCAAGCCAACAGGACATTTTAACTGATGAGGCATGTGCACTCTACTATGATTGTGCTCGGAATAAGGACTGTATAGTTTTTGCTCCATGCATTCATCATCCGGTACGTGTCAGTTGGGTCTGCCTCTCTGTCATTGGAACCCAGTCTCCATGCGAATTGCTCAGGAGAATGAAACCATTTCGTCCTGGATTCCATACCTCCTAGGAGGCCCGACATGGCCTTGACCACTTAATGAGATACAAGGTACCAGAACAGACGCTTCAGAGCCTCCGAGGGTCGGGGGAGAATGCCAAATAAAGCGCTACCCTGCTGAGGTCGTGACGGTCCTTTTCAGCAGTGCTTAAGGTGAACGCCACTACGAGCGATGCCATCGTAATTCATAACTGGTCGACTACTCTCGTACGACACTTTCGCACCCGTACTGATCCCAGTCTCTGACCAAGGTGCGATAACGGAGAAATATTTGAGCCAATCACCTACCCGCAGAGGCTTTGACAGATCTCGGTTTTCGACTTGCAGCTACATTCATCGTCCTCCATATGTAGACGAGAATGCCTTGCGTCCCTCCCAAGCTTCGACACAGTGCCTGACTCGTGGTTTGGTTAATTAGCTCCAACTTCCCTTCAAAGTACGTCGAATGTTGAAATAGATTGCGTTCGTGGAGACGACACGTCTTCGTGAGTGTCACTTCGTTACTCAACGACTCGATCGGCATATGAATGTTGGCACGATGCTTCGGTCCAGGTGACCTCAGATGTCACATAAATATATATACACACTCGATATACTCCTCCCTGCATAAATGTCCTCAAATACTGTTCTCGACGCTGTTACGATTGTCGCTGTCATAACATTGTTGGTGTAATGGCTGTTCCGCCGTCAAAGTTCTTAGAGAGTCTCTCCTCCCGGCCTTCCGCGTTTACCTATTTTAGGCAGTCTGTTTGACATCGTTGTCGATGGTGCATCCCAAGCGTATTCTGAGATAGGCCAGAAACTTGGTGTGTAATATACGATACCTCTGTTGCATGTGACATGCACCGATGCCTTAGCAGGCCCCGATGTCATCTGCCTCTAGGTGATGGGTACGCATCTGGTGATCATTAAATCGAGAAAGACGGCGATCGATTTGTTCGAGAAGCGATCAAAAATCCATTCTGAACGGTAGAGTACACGCCGGTTCGGATTCATGTTAGACTGACTAGCATCCATATGCATCAGGCCATGGATGACGATGCTATGTGAATTGTGGGACAAATCTCACGAATAGTATGCATGGATACTGCTGACTACCACCCTGCAGAAGTGGATTCGGCTGGAGTATCTCATTCTTGCCATATGGAGAAGACTGGAAATTTTGTCGCAAGTTGTTCCACCATGAACTGCATATCGGGGCAATCGAGAAATACGCCATTGATATTATGCTTCTGATGCTGACCGACTAAGACTAGCACAATGAGCCAAACACTTGTGCACCAGAGGAATTCGCGGAGCATATTCGCCAGTACGCCTGATTTCCTTACTATGTATACGACGTTCGACCTCGTATCAGTCTTGCAGGTGGTAATCATCATGAAAATTGCATATGGCATCAATGTACAGGCACGGAATGACCCGTATGTTCGGATCGCAGAAGAAGCGATGCGAGGTCCGTCGAAGGCAGCCAGTCCTGGATTGTATCTGGTCGATACCTGTCCTGTATGTGAGTAAATAATGGGAGGAGCTGTTGCAAGTGTTTGGCTCATTGTGCTCAGTGAAATACATTACTTCCTGGTTCCCAGGAGCTGGGTTCAAGAAAGAGACCGCGGAGTTTCGTAAGTCTCTAGATGCTCTATTACGCACTCCGTACGAGGACTTCAGAGGTCGCCTGGTGAGTGACACGCATTTCTGATTATATCGAATCAGTAGATTTTCTCCAGCTCGAGGGTAAAGCCCCTAAATGCGCCGCTACTTCACTCCTCCAGACCTTTGGGAACAGCTCTGAGGCAGAATCCGATATCAAGATAACTCCAGCAACTATGTACATCGGTATGTTGCGTCCAGTCTTAGTCGGTCGGCATCGGAAGCATAATATCAAAACCCACAGGTGGAGCAGATACGATTAGTCATGGTGGTCACACTGACCATCATCGGTTAGCTATCTGACTGGCCTTTTTAGACTGTCTCCACCTTATCAATCTTCTTTTTGGCGATGATATTTCATCCAGACGTCCAAGCAAAGGCACAGGATGAGTTGGATACAGTTTTGGGCGGCGGACGTCTGCCAGAGCTTTCTGACCAGGCCTCCATGCCGGATATCACCTGCGTCATGAAGGAGTCACTCCGCTGGAAGCCTGTTGCTTCTATCAGTAAGTTCTCATCACGCCACTGTATCTGATGCTTTATCCAGGACTTCGATATAGATCTTCCTCATCGGCTAACACAGGACGACGTATATCGAGGTTATCAAATACCGAGAGTATCTATAGTGTGCTCAAACAATCGGTATGTGTCGTTCGTCACTCCCTACGCTTATCAAGAATTGGTCCGCTCTTACACATGTGTCAGGGCAATCTTGCACGACGAAGATGTATACCCAAACTCCCCTGCATTTGATCCAGACCGCTTTATGAGGGATGGCGCCCTCAACACGGAGCTTCAAGACCCCGCAACGGTCGCCCTCGGTTTCGGCAGGAGAATATGTCCAGGTCGATACATGGCGCAAGACATGCATTGGATTGCGATTGCCTCGGTGTTGACAACATTCAATATCATCAAAGAGGTAAATGAAGGCGGAGAGGAAGTTATGCCCGAGACACGGAGCCTCCCTGGGTTCGTCAGGTCAGATCATTAGCGTCGTTTTGAACCGCGGATTACAGATGCTGAAAACCATGCAGTCACCCCATGCCGTTCAAATGTACCATCAGGCCTCGCTCTGACCGGCACATTCGTCTAATCGAGGCAGCTCTCGGCTAGCTAGAATATTTGAGTTCGATGACGTTTGGATCGTTGAATGCAGGTCGCGTACGCTTCATTCTGCGCAATTTCTGAGATACTCGAATGTGACACCTTCTAAGGTCGCACGCAGTATTCACCGTGTTGCAGCTATCTGCTGACTAGCGCTTGAGATTTTTGACCGGCCAGATGGCATATTCTATTTGTACGGCGTGCTTGATCTCGGTGTCATAGTCGTTTCCCATCAAGGTGAAACAAGAAAAACCAGCGCGAACGCCATGAAAATCAAAGTATAGCGAGTACAATTAGTGTACGAAGCTATCGAAGAGTACCTGTCACTTTGATGGGAAGGGCTCGGCCATCTCTTGCTGAATGATAACCAACCTATCCGACTGAGCGCGTGATTGACCGCGACAAGACAATGCGAAGTGGAACACGATTCGTGCCAGCTGAGCGAATTTGCGTGAGGACAGGCAAAGAACAAAATCCTGCCAATGAGGTGATTGTGTCGGGCGGCAGGACGGAATGAGGCCGGGGATCTCGCAGTGCGAGTCGATCGTGTGGATTAGAATGATCCGCAATAACAGTTGGTTCTCCATCGCGAAGCTGTCCCCGGAGCGCTGGCCATTCAAGGTTCAGAGTCAAATTCCCGAGTCCTATGACAGGCAATATATCGGGAGCTGGAAATTCACATGAGATAGTGTACGAGACTGCCAAACATATTAGGATGCGCACCGATCTCGAAGGTCTCTGTACGTCCCATCTAAAGCGTAAGATGTCGCATACTGACCATGGTTCTTAAACATCCTGACTTTCGTGACGTCAGTCGAAGTAGGACTCACACCCATTTTTCGAAGCTCAAGCTGCACGATGCTGCAGGACGTTCTGCTAACGATTCTACCAACAGACGAATGTTCTCGCGGTTTTTACATGTCAATCGCAACTCGACTGGAAGCGAGACGCCATTAATCGCTTGTCGAGGCCCATCCCCTCCAGTCTGCCACAGCTCACTGAGGTTTGGACCCACGAAGACGAGCTTCAGGATGAGGAGCTTCAGGTAGGCAAGACTATGATGACGTAAATCTCCCCATGCCGCGTAGGAGTCGACCTGACATGGAAGCAGTTGCAGCTCTCGGTGTCCTCACACTTCCGTGGGTGATCTGTCGAGATATCATGGAGAAGGACAGGTGGTGTAGTTAGAATGGGGAACTGGTATAGGAAGGAATGCACGGTATTGCTCTCTGAAACTTGAGGTGAAGGACTGTCGAGCCATGTACGGCGTTGCACGAAGCTAGCCCCTCGCAGTATCGAATGCATGGTCCAACGTGAGAATTCGCGGTCAGAATTTACTGGAAACGAACAGCTGCATCTTGTTTGCTTATCGCCACATCGCGGAATATGTAGTGAGGAACAGTAAGTAGCCAGGATCTGCATACAAGGTTACCGGTGCGGAGAGCAACATTGTCATCGAGCAAGAAGTCGAGTATACGGCACTGAACCACTGTCGCAGAAACGCGTTTACAAGGCTCGTTTGGGAGACCTAAGAGTCTCATGTGCCTAGAACATGGCAGGCTGATCAAGTGGGATGGATTCTGTATCGATGCGCTTCGGCATCTAGACAGCAGTGGACAGGACGTGTAGCGCATCAAGCTAATCATCGAGGTCACCACGTGGCTTGTGAGTCTTAATATTGTCACGTAAGTAGCTGCTGGTGTTGATGAACAGCGCTGCCACCGGCGCCGCAATGCAGCCTTGATTTTACTTCGGTCATAATAACGCCCACTGAACGGGTATGAGAAATAGTACATTGCTAAAGAATGTCCCAGTGACTTGTATACTACGCCAGCATCCACACTATGGGACATCAGATGGTCCCATGTTCTCCGCTCCGGCTTCTACGAGAGGCCATCCCGTCGGAGACTCATGAGCTGAACTGCACGAATATATTAGGCGGTTGATGTTGTATGATAGAATCACAACGCACGGCACCCAAGTAAGACTCAGCGACCACACGCGCACGCGCGTTGAGACTGAGCTTCATCTCGCTGATCTCCTTGTCCACTTCCTCCATGAACCTAAATGCCATGTTAGACACCATCATGTAGAGGGAGACGACAGTGGACTGACTGAATGATGAAGTCTACAATCTTGTGCTTGAGCATGGAGTCTGTATGATTGTTGGTGATAAGGAAAGAGATATCGTAGCCCTGAAGTGTTGAGCATCCCGCTAGGTCAATTGTGCGTAGAGTGCTGGACAAAGCATAAGCTGACCTTCACGGGTTTCCTCCGCAGTACGACGAAGCTCTCCGCTCGTTGCATCATGAATCGCGTGAACTTGTGACACAATATCCGCTCGATCTCATCTGCTTGCTTGATCTTGATGCTCAAACGAATAGAGTTGACAGACGGTTCAATAAGCACACGCTCGTTCTCATTCCGGGAGATGACGAGGGGGTTCAGCAGGACCTCCTTCGATTGTCTGAAGGATGCAGATGAATGAGAGGCGCCGAAGTCCATGTCATGTGCACTCACCCGACTTCGACTTCTGGCTTGTTGTGCCTCTCCACAACCTGCGAGCAAACATTGTGCCAACGATCCAGTAGTCGCTACGCAGAGCATACCTGAGACGCGAAGTCCTCGAGCGTGAGCGCAGCAGTCAGCGTGGACCGCACGGCGGCGAGATATGGTCTGAGCACGTTTGACTGCAGAATGTTAGACCGTCAACAAGTTTACCGATTCAGCGTGCAAGGCACTCGCCATTGTAGATTAGAATCACAAGAGAGTCGACGTTGCTGTTCAGCGTTACAGCTCCGTACCGCCTGTCATTAGCGCCCATCATAGCAGCCCGCCACGTGGTTCGCAGTCACGTCAGGCGGTGGCGGGAACTGAAGTTGAGCATCTCTCGCTCACTCCCATCATTATGGCTAGCAAAGGAGGCGCGTACGGCACGAAAGCCTCGGACACAGACTTCAGGAAGAAATGGGACAAAGAAGAATATGCCGAAAAGGCCCGACAGAAAGATCAGGAGGAGAAGGAACGCATGCAGGAAAATGAGGAGCGTATCAAACAGGGTATGAAGCTTATATTCTAGTCCAAGGACTCGCCTGAATACGCCTTGCATACAGGGAAGAAACCTCGGAAGGGACGTAAGGATGACTTGCCCAAACCAACAGAGCTTATGAAACGCCGTGAAGGCTCCCTTGAGCTCGACAAGAACCTTGGTAAGACCATGGTGGTGCAGAACGCCGGCACACGAGGCCCAGGCGTACCAGGCTTCTATTGTGAAATGTGCAACCGCACCTATAAGGATAGCGCAGGCTATCTTGACCATATTAACGGTCGTGCACGTAAGTCGCCGCCACCGTCACAGCGCGCTCACTTAGGCTTACTTCGATTGTCCAGATCTACGTGCTCTCGGTCAGACCACGCGCATCCAGCGTTCTACTGTTGAGCAAGTCCGTGCACGCATAGCGTACCTACGCGAAAAGACTCGTGAGGCGTCCAAGGCGAAGTCGTTCGACTTCGAACAACGTCTTGCGGAGGTGCGTGAACGAGAGGAGGCTATCCGTGCCGAGAAGAAAGCTGCCAAGAAAGCCGAGCGCGAACGTGCGCGCGTTGAGTTGGCAAAAGACCCGGCAGCCGTCCAGGACGAGAATGATATGACGCAAATGATGGGATTCAGTGGTTTCGGCTCGTCCAAGAAATGATCGCCCCACAGTGCAGAAGCAAGTTGCATCTAGGCTATAATCTACTGTACTACAATTCCCTATATTTCTTCGCCCTATTACTGATGAAACTCCTAAGGCCACACAAGTGACAGCACGAACTTCACGTCCGCAATCTCTTGCTCCTCCTCAGCGGCCACCTTCGCGTCCACCTTTCTCACAGACACGTCCTCCGGCACACTGCGCACTGTCCTCTGGATGAGGTCTGTGTGCTCCTTGATGGCCTCCAGCAACTCCATCCCCGACTCTTGCTCAATTGCGTAGAATAGCAGCACGTCGTCCGTCGCCTGCAGACCTGCGCGCTTGCGCAGCTTCTGCACACGATTGATGAGCTCGCGCGCAAGCCACTCGCTCTGCAGGTCCTTGTGCACCTGCACGTCGAGCCGCACGACCACGTCGTTGTCTGTGTGCGTCGCGTACTGCGCCTCGCCCTCCACCTTCTCGCCCGTCTGCTCCGGCAGCTCAATGTACCGATGAACAGTCAAATCGCCCGCCACAAGCTCGATGCCGTCCACGGTCAGCTTGCCGCTATCGACGTAGGCGCGGACCGCGTCGCTGGACACGTTCGGGAGCGCCGCCTTAACGCGCGGCAGGTCCTTCCGTAGCTTACGACCGAGTACTGGCCAGTCAGCGACGGCGCGGTAACGGACGCCAGCAAGCTTCTCGTCGGAGGTGAAGACGATATCGCGGACGTTGAGCTCGGACTGGACGTAACGCTGGAGCTCGCGGACGTCGTCCAGCCATGACTCGTCGGCGTGGAAGACAAGAAGTTCTCGGAGAGGGGTCTATAGATGGTGTTAACAAGGCGAGCTTTGTACACAACAGCCGTGTAGTGCTCACCTTGAGCGAGATGCTATGCCGCTCACGGATGTTACGGGTGAGCTCGATAACGGTCTGCATGCGCTTGACCTTCCGCTCGATCTCCACATCGAAGTATTCTTCCTTCACCTGAGGGAACATGAGGAAGTGAATAGACCGCACATCGCCTGCGTTGGGGTCCTCAGGGATGAATGACCGGAGAGCTTGGTAGATGTTCTCCGTCAAGAACGGTGTGTACGAGGACTGGCAACTGCGTTAGAAGTCGTATGAATGATGACCCGACGCGATTGACTTACCATTGTCCTGCAGAGCGTGAACAGTGTCTCGAAGAGCGTGTTCAGGGCCGAGATCGTGTCATCAGGGCCATCCTCGCCCTTCAGTCGTCTCCGGTTGAAGCGGATGTACCAGTTCGTAAGTTCATCGATGAGGTCAAGTAGACGGGGAATAATGGTGTATAGACGGTACGCCGCCATCTCCTCACGCACGAGATTGATCAGCGATTGGCAACGCGCCAGGATCCAGCGGTCCATCACGTTCGAGGAGGTCGGTGCATGCGCCTGGTACTGGAACTTGCGGCCAGTGGTCTTCTCGAGTAGCGCAGTCTGACCGAGGAAGAAGCGCAGCG
Organism: Gelatoporia subvermispora B; assembly: GCA_000320605.2. NCBI lineage: Eukaryota > Fungi > Basidiomycota > Agaricomycetes > Polyporales > Gelatoporiaceae > Gelatoporia > Gelatoporia subvermispora. Next base: position 91,887 of record KB445796.1, read on the forward strand.
CGTTGAGCCACGGGAGGAGCACGCGCGAGACGACCTCGCGCACACCCTCCTCACGGAAGCGGAGGTTGTCACCACGGACGATGGGGGAGTTGACGAGGAACATTCTGATCAGCGTGCTATTAGTCTGTTGCAAGGTCGTGCTGGCCGTCATCAGGCTCTCACCTTGTTGCGTCCGCACCGTACACGTTGATGATGAGGTTGGGGTCAGGGTAGTTCTTCAAACTCTTACTCATCTTCTTGCCGTCGCTGGGAGAACAATTTATCAGCGACTTTGCGGCAAACCCTTACGTGCGGAACGTACGCAGCAAGAACCAGACCGTAGACGATGAGATTTTTCCAGGGCGCCCGACCGAATAGATGTGTCGAGAGGACGAGGAGCGTGTAGAACCATCCACGCGTCTGGTCAATACCCTCAGAGACGAAGTCCGCAGGGAACGTCTGCTCGAAGAGCTCCTTGTTCTCGAAGGGATAGTGGATCTGTGCGTAAGGCATACTACATGACGGGCCCGCTTTAGCTACGACCTCAGATTGTAAGTCAATGAAGAACCCACCTGCCAGACTCAAACCAGCAGTCAAACACCTCCTCAATGCGCTTGAGTTGACCCTTGCCACGCGAGGACGGGATAGTGATGTGATCGATGCTGTCTCGGTGCAGGTCCTTGATACCTGTGACACCCGACAGCTTCTCCAGCTCCTCGACCGAGCCAATGCAAACGATCTACGCAAGATTGCTGTCAAACGCGTGCCTCATAGAAACGATGCTGCCCTTGACTCACCTCCTCCAGGTCTTCACTGGCCCAAAGCGGGATGGGAGTACCCCAGTATCGGTTCCGGGAGATGTTCCAGTCGCGCGCATTGGCGAGCCAGTTGCCGAAGCGGTTGTCGCCGACATTTTGCGGCACCCATCGCGTGTCCTTGTTGTTTGCAACAAGCTGGTCAACGATGGGCTCTACCCGGACGAACCACACAGGGATGGCACGGTAGAGGAGAGGAGTACCCGACCTGGGGTATTTCTGTCAGCACGTCGAAAACCACAGGTGGTTCCACCAGACTCACCGCCAACAGAACGGGTACGAGTGCATCTTAGTAGACTGGACGATCAGACGACCCTTGTTCTTGAGAACCTTTTGGATCTCCTTGTCTGCTACCTGTACACAAGCGGATGAGCTTGTGGTATTCGTTTACTCTCGGGTGGATTATTACCTTCACATACTGTCCAGCGAAGTCCGGCACCTCTCCGGTGAAGCGGCCAGAATCGTCGATGGGCGCGGGCGGCATCTCATCGCGGCGAAGCACACCATTTGCAATACAGACACGGTGATCATCCTCACCGAACGCGGGGGCCTGGTGGACGATACCCGTACCCTCGTCGTCCGTGACATAGGCATCGGTCAGGACGCGGAATGCGCGATCCTCGAACTAAGGACGGAGATTGTCAGTAAGATTTTGGGGTAGTCATATTGTAGACGCACCTGCTCAGTGAAGTATTCGAAGAGCGGCACGTAGCGCCAGCCCTTCATGTCCGAACCCTTGAATGTGCCGATCTTCTTGTATTTTGCCTTCTTCGGGTCTTTGTACAAGGTTCCGAGCAGGCCCTCATGGAGGATGTAGTTTTCGTCGCGGTCTTGGTCGTGAATTTTGATGTAGGTGAATTCGGGGTTAACGCAAAGCGCGAGATTGGAGGGGAGGGTCCACGGGGTTGTTGTCCAGGCGAGCAGCGAGGTTCTCCGGTCATCGACCAGCGGGAAGGACACGACGACTGAACTTCAGGCGTCAGCAGCTGACACAAACTAGGTCCAACACGGAGACGCACCAGCCGGATCGTTCACATCCTTGTAATTCAAGCCGGCCTCAAAGTTCGACAGCGGCGTCAAGCATCCAGTCGAGTATGGCATGACCCTCAGGCCCCTATACACCAATCCCCGGTTGAACAGCTCCTTGAACGCCCACCACACACTCTCCATGAACGTGGTGTTCAGTGTCTTGTAATCATTGTCGAAGTCGATCCAGCGACCCATCCGTTCGACCGTGCGCCGCCACTCGCCCGCATATCGCATGACGATCGAGCGGCACTCCTCGTTGTACTGCTTGATGCCAATCTTCATCACGTCCTCGCGCGAGGTGATTCCGAGCTTCTTGTCGATCTCGGTCTCGACGGGCAAGCCGTGCGTGTCCCAGCCGAACCGCCGGATGACATGGTATCCGCTGGTGTGCGCGTGTCTTGTGACGATGTCCTGTGTTAGCACGAACGTGTGAGCACCCTCTACGAAGGCGTTTCCACCTCTAGGAAGTGTGAACACGACGATTGCACACCTTGATGGTTCCAGCCAGCAAGTGACCGTAGTGCGGCAAGCCGGTGGCGAACGGAGGGCCATCATAGAACGAGAACTCGGGTCTGCCTTCGGAGAGTTTCAAGCTTGTCTGGAAGGCATCGATCTCGCGCCAGAACTCGAGCACCTTTTCTTCTTCCTTCGCAAAGTTGAACGGCGCAGAAACTTGGAAACGACGCGGTAAGTACTCCGGTCGGGAAAAAGCAGTCGGATGGCTCGCGATCGACTCACTATCGTGCGGGGGGAAAGACATGGCTGCAATTTCACGGATCTGTTCTATCTCCGGGATACAAAGACGGATTTTGGTCAAGGCTTGCGCCTTGCGAGGTGACTCGAGGCTGCAGGGCGGCAGATGTAGGTCGAAAGCTGAATACAGATGTTTAGCACCAGGCTCTGTCCCAGCCTCCGGACCACGTCTGCTTACGTACGCTCCTTTTACGAATTTGGAAAGGTTCATTTTGCAAGCCCGATCTTCTCCTCTTCAGGACCCACAATCGTCCTTAGCGGGTTGTAGTGCCGGCCGAGTACATCGAGGCCGAGAATTATTCTCGAAGTGCGGACATCGTACGACTAATTCGCTTTGCAGTCTGCAGTGCTCCTCAGCACGTCGCCGCCTGCAGCTCAAGCAAGGCGCCCACGCAAGCCAACCTCCCCCGAACTTGTTTCCGGTTAAAGGCAGTGCAGTGCTTAGCATGCGAATACTGGTACTTGGCGGCGTGCTCTGAACACAGAGTTGCAGTGCAATTTCTCCGGGTAATGGTCGTTATTCCGTATCACTCGGAGAGGCTCGACGTTGAAACTATTCCGAAACCCCAGCGCTCTTCCCCAGCTGAAGTAACATGCGCGAACCGAGCGATTGATCTCGCTGACATACCTGTGCCACCCTGCGCGCGATGGTTTAAAGGGACCGAGCTGCACACGCAAGCCGGACGACCTTCCACTTCGCCATGGCTGATACTGTGAATGCTGTTGTATACCCGAGGCAGTATGAGAAGGGGCGCCCCTACGTCAAAGCGTTTGGAATCTATGCAGTCACTGCGAGCCTCATAGGCATCATTGCCCCATCCACCTTCATCCATGTCTTCAGCCCAATCCTTCAAGTGATCGAGGACGTCCTCCATTTGGCAAGTGTCTTTGCTCGGTAATCAGCATCCCTGTCATTGAGACCCACCTACAGCCAACTCCGAGTGCAGACGTGACACCGGAGCAGCATGCATTTTTCGTGCTTGCATTCACCTTTACTTTAGGCGTGGGCGGAATTTACATCGTCTCGGGTTGGCCGTTGTGGGAACGCGGAGGAAAGCTTCTCGTTGAAATCGGGTTAGTATGCACACGTTGGATGTGCTCTCCTGCTCATCGCTTTTCGTGCAGTCTCTGGACACGCCTGCTCTATGTCGCCGCCTCATGGAGCGTGTGCTTTTTCACGCCATACGGATCATCCCTCATGTTCTTCGTCTCGTTCAATGATCTGCTTACGACTCTGATCACAATGTGGGGAGCGGGAATCAGCTTTGCGGACATGGTTCGCGGACTCACTCGATCTGTGCCCACCGCGGATCGTCCTGTCAACGCTGCCACGGTTAGGCCGACAACTCAGGGTCTAGTCTTCCCACGGAGTTATGACGCCGCGCGCGTCTCTTTCCTGGGACACGCCGCATATGCGATCTTTAGTAGCGTATTTTCTGCGCTGTATCCGGATGTTGCGATGGCACAGCTGGGTCCTCTCTTAGAGGTGGTCGCGGAGTTCACGGGATTAGTGAGTTCACGAGACACTTTATATGGAAAGTCAGGTCCTCATCGCATATTGCCGTTGCTCAGCCCAATGTGGTTCCGTCCACGATAGAAGAGAAGCAAATGTTTGCTCAAGCACTGATGTTCAGCTCCGCAATCGGAGGCATATATCTCGTGTTCGGTGGTCCCTACTGGAACCGTGGCGGAAAAGCGCTCGTGGAGAGCTCGTACGTGTCCTGAGTACGCCATTGTCTCGCATACTCATATTGCATGCCAGGTTCTGGACACGCTCGATATATATCACTGCCGCATATGCCTGCTGTTTCTTGACATCACATGGCTCTGCACTGCTCTTCACAGTCGCATCGTTCGATATAGCATTAATTCTCATTACCAAGGTGGTATCCGAAGCGAGCTGGGGCGAGTTGATCTTCGGAGGTGCCAAAGTGGTCTCGATCTTGAGAGAAGATTGACGATGGACATCGGTTTCATGAGACTTGCAACAACCTAACCATACTACGAGGATCCGGATGTACTTGAACATATATTCCAATATTTCTGCAGCTATATTGTGTTATCGAAACGTTGCCAAAGCGACAGCACCACTCAATATACAACATCGATACGTCTGGAAAACGCGATTATGGCTGCCTTATTCCCGTAATGCATCATCCGTCGAAATCGAGCCGTGAATTATTTAGTGTCCGATTACCGCTGTTCGGTTGAGTAATCGCCCAAAGCGACAGCCTCCGCCAACTTCGACCGCGGCTTGACACTGCACTCGAATGGAAGCGGATGTCTGGGCAACTTCAGCATCCAAATATGAAGTTCGAGCGAGTTTTGGACTTACGACATACTTCCGGATCCCATCGCGGGCTCGATCTTCCGCGGCCTGCTCTCCGAGTCGAGAGGAGGGCTTATGTCAAAGGTGTGCAGAATGCTTGCCACAGTGATGAATAGAGACATATCGCTGAAGTACCGCCCGGGGCAGATCCTATCGACAAATATGCGATGCTGTAGAAGAAATGTCTTTCCTAGCTGAATGTGGAATATAGCCTCACCTTCGACCTGCGCCGAACGCCGCTCTTACATCCTTCACTCCGGGATCAAGTCTGCCATCTTTAAGGAAACGCTCGGGATTAAATCTCTCCGGGTCAGGATACTTCTCCGGATCGTGTAAAATTGCCCTAGAATCAAATAGTTCAGCATGCTCGGACGCGCCATTTGTTTGTGCTCACCATGTGTTCTGGATTAAGATCGAACCAGCAGGTATGAAGTATCCCCTGTACTCATCGTCTTCAAGACTGCGGTGGGCGACACTCAGCGGAAGTGTGGGCTGCCAGCGCATACTCTCTTTGCACAGCGCGCTAATGTATGGCAGGGAGTCCCAGTCCGAGAATTCCGGCATCCTATTCGGCCCGACAACCGTCGTCAATTCCTGCTGGGCACGCCTCTGTACCTCGGGGTATATGGCCATGGCAAGAAAGAAGCAATGCACGGCGCCAACAGTCTTCAATATACACATGAGCGATTTTACGCGGGACATCGAAAACGGCTCACGGTATCAGCGCCACCTGGCAGAGTTGAGATCAGATGTTATGCATCTTATGGGTGATACTGAGTATACATACCTGCGTACGCGATTGCACAGATATTGCGTGACATCTCGTCGCCGTCTTCACCGAAGTCACTGGCATCAACATTAGAAAGTAACTCCGACAACTTCATGGCCACCGGTGTATGATCCCCGTCTTTCTGTAGGCCAACCCAAAGTTCGCCCATGCCGTGCGATTCGAACAGACTCTGGGCTTACCACGATATTTTGCCACGGTACATCTTTCATCGCCTCAGCATCCTTCTTCCAGCCTGCGGCCTTTCTCTGGAACTCAGCTCCTGGAACCCACTCTGGGACATACTTCAATGCGGGTATGAAGTCCACAAGAAAGGCTCCCGGTCTAAACCCCTGTTCAGCACCCTCCAATGCGTGCTCCACCGTAGCGATGTAGTTATCGTCTTCCTCAGCGACCTGAATGCCGTACACGACAGATAAAATTGAGGAGCCAAAGGAACTACGTATTTCCGTCAATCGAAGCAAGTTCTACTGAGCTGCTTTCCTGACTTACTAGCGTATGTGGTGTGCGAAGTCTTGCGGCTTGTTGTATAAGCGCTTCACCAAGTAACGGGCAGCTTTGACTAGCTGTGGTCTGTACTCGCGAACGGTGGTTTGGTTGAACAACTGATTGAACGCGCGTTTATACTCCCTCCATCTTCCACCATACGGCATAAATCCGAGGTTCCACCAGTCCCATCCCATCCTGAAATCTCATGAGCTTCGGGATCAAATCTGCAGGTAGTACGACTTACAGCGCTGCCATCGGGGTTTGCAACCTGTCGGAGTTGTTCGCCGACCGTTTCTCCAGGAGATCGATGACCACATCAAGGGAATTCAGGACCAACATATGCTGGCCGAATGCACTGAAATATACGATGTCTCCTACAAATGCCTTAAGTGAATGAGGCACGCCAATATTGAGGGTATGACTCGCCGTATCTCCGTCCCCAAGCCGCATATTCTCTCCAGGGTAGTTTCTGGGGTATATCGAATGCATTGCCGACGAGAGGAAGCCCCTTAGGTCCTGGAGGAAGAGGCAGCCCTCGGTGAGCCGACAGACGACGTTTAGAGACGGTCCAGAGAATAAGTGAGACAGGTCCAACCAGCAAGATGATCCAGAATTCGCGTGAGACCATCCTGATGTATCTTGTGGCGATACCCCACACATCGCGAGGCTTATATGGTGAGCTTCAGGTCCGAGCTACCATAACCGTTACTTCGGTTAATGTGGTCCGGGCATATCATTGAGCTGGAGCCACATGACTAACATGCTGGCGTCCTGGAAGATGGTGGGGTGCAATCGCTCCCAGACCTACTTTGTTGTCAAACGTCAAACCTTCTCCGATGCACGTTCTACTGTCCAGGGCCAGAAATGCGGCTGACTTCACAAGGATGGCATAATCCGGCCTGCCGTCCAGAGCGTCATGTGCTAACGTTCCATTGCACGATGAGATCCCTCGCATCCGTCAGATTTAGAGATGAGATGTCAGCGTCTATCCAATGATATGCATGGGAATACCGAAAACGATAAGAATCCGCAAAATTATGAGGCAATCTTCAACAATCTACGAGAGGCTACAATGCAAGGCAAGTAATTGTGAGACTGATCCGAAGCAAGAAATAGAAGACACCGGAGAACCTCGAAGGCAGGTAAAGAGCAGATGCGATATTTCCCTGACGGCCTGCTCTTCGGCTTCCCGGACGCGCTGGAGGCGTACGATGGCAAAGAAACACAACGTTACTATCCCCAGTACGATGGTAAGTATGGGTAGATGGGTCAACGAACTCTGTGCTTTTGGAACGATGAGTGAGGCCATAACCGATCGCTGACCGATAATCATCTGGGAGGATGGCAAGATGGATACGAACGACGAGGAGCAGTACTATGTCTTCATCTGCAAGAAGAATCGGTTAGCGTGTCTTGGTCGTACTGTCATTCTCACAAGCCCATGGGACAATCGGAATTTGTCTACCTAAGCGCACGAGAACATTGTACCCCAGGACATAGTCTACATCTCGCACGAGACACCCCACGAGACACTTCGGGGTATCATTGCTGAAAAGTGCCATCTCGCCATCAATTCGTGAGGTTCTTGCGACACTGAGCTGTTCCGGATTAGCACGCCGCTCACCAAGTGTTGATTGACTCAATATTGGCGTAGGATTCGTCATATGCTGCAAATCGGATGTAAATATAAGATGAAATACGAAAGTGAGCAAATGGTAAATGTTCGAGAAAGATGCACCTCCAGTGCTCTCGTGAATCCTACGCGGAGCTGGGCAGAGATGGTCTGGCCTTCGCCCTGCCTGCGAACGGCAAAGTCAAGACACGTAATCATTAGGCGCTCTGGTTGATGAGTCCCGAGGTCAAGGTTATGCCAGACGGCAACAGACTGTCGCATTCTGCATTTCGACATAAATACTTCATCCTACATCGCTCCATTGCCACCCAGATGGAGAAACTTCACTACGACATTCTCAGAGAGATCTTCGAGCAAACATATTCCCTGAAAGGTGGAAGAAGAGCACTGGCGGCCTCGGCGCGTACCTGCCGAAGTTTGCAAGACGCTGCTTTGGACGTTCTGTGGAACAAGCTGGACAGTTTAGAGCCCCTTCTCTGCTTCTTAGCCTTGGGCAGAAAGCAAGAGGATGCGGAAGACGTGATAGGGGAGGTTTGCAATTGCGATGGAGACGACGAGAGCTACCCTTGTGAGACATGTCGCATCATAAGTACCCATGAGACGCTGGTGAGAATATACAAGGTGCACTCTCTCAATGTGATTAACTCTCTTGCGATACAGGTCCTCCAAGGCTCGATTTCGAGCTGCGCATGGTCGAAATTCACGGCCCATGCACGTCGTGTCCGTCATCTGGTCCTCACTGAGGAGGGCCAGTGGATCCACCCATCAATCTTTGCCTCAGTACTCGAGAAAGCGGGCGACGAGGCTGTGCTGCCTTGTCTACGTAGTTTGAAATGGGTTATAGACATCGGTTCCAACTCCGGACCTCTGTCTTTTTTGCCCACCGGACTACACTCAATCGCCATATGTTGTAGCAGATACGCTTCCCGCACGTTCTTCCGCTGGACGGAAACTGATATCCTTCAAACCATCAAATCACGATGCCCCGAGGTTCACGACATCACAATTGACCTTCGGCTCAAAATCTCGCCCAAGACGCTCTCCTCATTCAACCATCTCCGTCGTCTAAGCTTTGCACACACCTCCAAGACAGTTGAATTCAACTCTCAATTAATACGCACCACCGCGGCCTTGGGAGAATTAAAGACATTGGAGGCTTGGTTATCCGGGAAGATCGGTCATGACACATTCCCAGGTGGCCCCAACATAAATTCCTACAAGACCCTGAAAATCCTTTCGCTATGCTCAGATAATTCTTGGTGTGGAGTGGCGTCTGTACTAGCTGCGATATCATCACCAAACCTCCTCTCTCTTTCCATCAAGTTGCCGGCGACGTGGAACCCTCCAAGATTGTTCGCAAATGTATCATTGGAGGAATGCCATGTTTGCAGTCGTATCATTTCGCTCAATGTGTTGACCCAGCGATGGTCCAACACTCTGCAAACCCTCATCCTTGATCTCAGAGATGCATGCATGGTGGACGGGCGCGTTACGAGCTTTCCCAATCTCCTGGCCTCATTATATCCTCTGCAGAGACTCGAAATGCTTGCAATCATGGTGGGGGACGTTGTCGAAGACACCAACTCCGTGCTAAGAGATAGTGATATACTCACGATGGCGGAATCATGGCCTCAGCTCCAATCGTTGTGCATTGACGTGCATGAAGCACATAATCATATTGCCGTGATGTCTCTGCAGTCTCTCGTCACCTTCGTTTCCCGTTCTACACACCTTCAGAAGGTCGAGTTACCCGCCTTGCTTCTCGATACCCGCTCGACCGTAGTTTCCATGGTCCATCAGGCACACAGAGACACCCTCTATGACTTCTACGAACTCCACATACACCATTTATTGCCTGCAGAACTTTCCGAGGTATCGATCCACCGCATTGCTGCGCAGTTGTGCAGCTGTTTTCCGAAGATCCGCATGGAGAATACCACACGTTGTGAGAAGAAATGGGCTTCTTGCAAGTGGGAGTTAATGAGCCGGGCGATGATGCTACACCTCCACAACAATCCCTCGATCATGTGAATCGGCTATGAGCATCTTGTGGAAGCAGGAAGGACATTCAGGTGAGAGCATGTAGGTTCTATCCCTCTTATCACCGTTCGCTAAGTCTTGAGCATTTTCTGGGATTTCTAAGATCCTCTCGTGGGAGACGAATAAGCCTGTCCAAGTATACGTTTACTGGCATTGTATCTCTATCTTACGTATTCCTGGAAGTCCGTTGTACGCCGGCATTGCGCTACTATATGGCATATTCATAAGCTATCGATTCAAATGGTCGTTATCCAGCCTTATGGAACGAGACCGTTTCACATGAGCACATGAGCACACGTAGAAGCTCTCATGCTGCGACCGTAGGCTTAAACACAATATGTATACTCGTGTCGGAGTACCTGTTTCGCGAAATAGCAGAGTCTTACCAGGGTAAAAGCGGGGCGGAGCTCGGTCAGCTCGTAAGAAGCTTCAGCCTCGAGGGCTGCTTGCAGGAGAACGGGTTGAACATGACTCTCGTGGCGGATGAATTAGTATGCTGGAGCAGTCGCCATTTACCGGCAAGTCTCATCAATATCAACATCCGGACCCTCACGACAACAAGTCGAATACGTGAGTTACACGAGAGATAGGTTGCTACCTAAGTGTAAATGGCTGTGCGCTTGTTCATGAGTTGCTTGGCTTTTTCTACGTCAGGCGTGAGAGAAGTTTTGTCCACCCAGTCCGAAGACTGATGTTGCATCTTCGCAACACGCTCGACAAGTTTTATATCGATTGTACCTGCTCTGCTGTCTTCCGTGTTATATTGCTTGACCTCGCCCTCGTTGAGTTGGACGAGGAGGCCAGATTCGAGGCTCCTACGCTGGACGTCCTGCGTGAAGGGCCGACGTATCTCGTCATATACCTGCAGCGCTATGTGCGCAGTCTTTAGAGTTGTGCAGGGCTGAGCAAGGAGGATGGCGAGAAGATATGCGTCCTGATATTCGAGATCAGAATGTCTGTGACAAGCGATATAGGTCAATGGAATTCACCTCGATTGCCATCCCGCCACCTGCTGCCTGGAATGGCGTCATTGCGTGCGCCTTCGATGGAAGTTGAATGCTTCCCTACTGGGAGTCAATAGGAACGCTCACCGCATCCCCCGCGATAGCAACTCTCCCATGCGCATACGTTGGGAAGCCTTGGACTACATGTAGTGCCCACAGCTGCGCACTATTCACAGACTATTCGTGCGTCACATCAATCGAGCAATTTTGCAGCGTGTCAAACCCTCTTACCTCGATGATTTGCCTAAACTCTGGTTCGAAATGAGCAAAGTCCTTGAAGGGTTTCCTTTGCCGCTGGTGCAACCCAGGATCCCTGGTACTCAGTGCCCGCCCAGACGAGGATCATTGACAATTGCTGCAAGATTGATTAGGACTTTCTCCCCGATCCCCACAGGGAAGCACATTGCATGCTAGTACAGGATCAATCAAGTAAACTCGTGCGCAGTGTTCGCAGCACGGACCTGATCCTTGCCAAGGTACTGTCGGGCATCATTTCAGCTGATCTATTCGATGACATCCGCATATCAATGCAGACAACGCACAACATGTTGTCGGTCAGAACTCTGTGATCAGGGTGCTTGCTGGCGAAGACTTGCTTTAGAATTAGGCTGCGATAGATTAACATCCCTGTCCATGTCGGCTTTGCTACGGAACGCAGAGTGGCAGCTTCTTCGGCTTTGTCGGACGCCTCTGCTTGATTGGCAAGCACGTCGTACATAGACGAACGAACAGCAGAGCAGATCCCATCGCAGCCGACCAGAATACCGCACTTCGCAGTGGCATTATCCTTGAACCGAAGGTTGATGTCGCTGAGCTCTGTCTTGAGTCATGAATGAACTATGCTGGAATGAAACTTGAACCAGTGCTTGAGCAACACTTTCAATCTATGTACTAGTTGGATACAATATCAAACGGTATCTTCCAAGACGTAGTGCACGTCCATGATCTCCCGCAAGCGGTATTTGGGCGTGCTGACATGGAACGCGATGTAGTTCGTGACAAGCACGTCCCATGCATCCCTCGCGGAGCCCTCCCCAAGTAGCTTGCGAACACGGTTGGCGACCGCAACGGTGTCGTCGACTATGTCGCGGAGGGTTTCCAGATGGCTCCTGCCACTGGCATAAGCGCGGTCTGTAATATACGTGCCTTCTTCCCCGATCGACTCCTCCCGGTAGAAGGACATAATATCACTGCAATGACCACCATCAGGAAAACATCGATTCTACTTGCCTGCCTTTGGGGTCCTTGGACGTGACTTTAAAGCCTTTTTGGCGCGCAACAGGGCAGTGAAGGCGCCAGCAAGCCTCGAAAGGCAGGTAGAAGGCGTCAAAGTCAACGCGATGTTTTCCTGATGACGGCATGACGTTAGATCTGCTTCTGTGGGAAAACATCAAGTTGGCGGGTACTGACTTTATAAACGACAGGAACGCCATGATGTCCCTGGAACGCCTCTCATCAGCCAAGTGGACTCAGAACATCAGCAAAATCTCATTTCTGCTTTGGTTGCTTTTACGTCTTTTTTGGTCGATAAGCGCCCCCAAAGCGGGAAAAGTATGAAAATCTCAGTCCAATGGGACTGGGATTTTCCCGCTTATCCTGCTTTGGGCTACCAAATCAGGAAAAGCGGAGCCGAAGCAAATGCGAAGAATTTCCTGATGAAGCAGGGAAGGTTCAGCGTACGGCATGGCCTGCAGAAACATCTTCTCGTCTGGAAGCTGGTCCTTCTCCCATATAAACACCGCGAATGCTGCGCTGACCCCCGTGCAATAGACACGGCGATACTCAATAAAGGGGAGGCTGTCTGCGGAGGCCGAGACGAGGGTCCCGTCCGTCGTATTCTCGACGAAGCACATGTTAAGGTAATCGAGTGTCGAGCTTAAGATTGCGCTAGCGGAGAACTGCGGGAAGTGGTCCTAGGCGGTAGAGAGCAGCTTGGCAAGCTGCCCGAGCATGTCGTCCCCGCGCTGCACCGAGCCGCTCAACAGGTCCTGGTGAAAGTTGTGCGACGCGAGCGACTCAAAGACCTCCGGGCAGTCGAGCATGCTGAGGAGCATGGTGTATACCGCAATGAAGACCCTCGTTTCGAAGCACTTGATATGGCAATACGCCACAGAGGACATCAGAGAACCGGTTATCATGTGGAGACGCGTTGGCTTCATCCCTGCATAAGACTGGACAATCTCGTCCAGGCGGTCCTCTAGCGCTGCATCTCGCTCAAAATGAGGAAGCTTGTCGATGTTAAAGCTCTTCAGAAGGTATTCAATAGCCTCCCTAGTAGCAGTTGCCGCCGATTCCTTGACGAAAAATAGTCAAAACCTAATTGTCCCTTTGATATATTATCGTTCCGCTTACACGTTCCAAATCCCGTGTTGTGCTTGTAGTTTTAATGGCCATGGTATTAGCTAGTCGCACGGGCAGCACTAAATAAAACAAAGATGAAGTATCAGCAACAATGCCGAGGCCTCTGGAGATTTGACATACCTGGTTTCACTTGCGTTGCGTTGAAGAAGGCTCAATCTAAGAGGTCGATGCTGGGGATTGCTTTCATCTGCGACGCCTTTATGTCTTCGAGCTAGGCCAGCGCTCAGCTGATGAAGCAGATGGGGTACCCCCATATCGCGGACGACAGTTGCCAGAGACCAATATGTTCTCACTACAACTGCCCTACTCACATTGGGGAATCCCAGAGTGCCTTCCAATCCACGGACGTCCGATGTCTGACGTGTTACCTCGACTCCGATGTTCTAGAAAAACGACCATACTGGCGGGACATACACCACGAATCCCAAAAGGCGAACGACGAAGCCTTCATCGCGTAAGAGCTCTAATCGACATCATTCTTTTAGACTGATAAGGCATGTTCGGGAGCTGTGCATGCCTGTGCGAGCAAGTGAACGACTGTTCTCGCCAACGCAAGGACATAAGGAATTTGCCCGTCAGAACTAAACGAGGGTGCTGGGTTAGGCATCGGGGACGAGCCAGAAGTCGCGATGAGCGCAATAAATCCCGTTGACGACGATTAGCTGTGTTGCGAGTACCCTCGGAGTTAATATGCACATTCCATATGTGGATGTAGCCGATGTGGAGTGGGATCTGTGAAGGCGACAACGACAGGTCACCTCAACTGCAAAAGATCGTATGAACATCTGACGACATCCGGAGCAACAACACACTACACATGCGGGTTCGCAAGGCCCGTCCGAAAGCGTCATTGGGCGAGCGCCTGCCACCCGGCGTGCCCGAGGACCCCGGCATATCCCCCAAGATGTAAGATCCAAATTTGCCTCATTTGGGGCGTTTTTGTCCGCATCAGGATCGAACCTACCCTAGAGGGGTCGTTTTTGTCCGCATGATTGATCTAACCTTAGAAAATCGCCATAAATAGTAAGAACTCCAAGAAAAATTCCCTGTGTTCGCGGGGCTGAACCTTACGTGGTTCACCGGGTCACCACCCTCCCAACCCACTGAAATATCTTCCAAGAGCTATACGGGTGCTAATCTGGAACCGAGTAGCACATTCGGTCAGTAATCGGTCGAGACACGACCACAGCTCAGATTAGACGACGTGAGCAAAACCAAGCGCAGATACAGCTCAAAGCAATATAATTTTCATAGACGTTGGATCAGTGGGGACGTTACTCGGACGATTATCTGAGATATTCTGGAGTCAGGACTGATCCCCTTGACTCAACGCTTGATGAAGTACAATTATAAGATGGGTTAATATACGTCGGTCTTCAGTGCAATCGGTCCGACCACTGGCGAGTCGGACGCCCTCTCCCTGCCCTTGCCCTTGCCTTTGTCACTACAACGACTGGCTGCGGCTATCCCCAAACTCCTTGATGTGACAGATGCAGTCAGTGAATCGTCAATTTTTGAACAATGATTCCCTGCATCCACATCCTCGCTTTTGCCAACGCGCTTGCCAGTGGCACGTCGCTTCCGCGATTTTGACCGGATGTGCACGCGCATCTTCAGCGATGATAGGTGCTGTGACAAAAATATTTGAAAGAAAGACGCAAGTACAACCCGAAGTGAAGTACCTTGGTGAGCGCTGTTGATGCGCGCAAACCCGGGAAGGTCTTCGTGGAATACACTTCGAACGGCCCACCATAGCGCTGGGCAAACACAGGGATGTTCCTTTCTCCCGCAGTCCGAGCGTGTACATTGAACGCACGATAGCGAAGAATAAAGGTCCCTTCGAGTTGTACCGCAACATCCTGACAAAATCAAAGGCGGTGAGATATGACATGAGCGACACCCGAGCTGGTCACGAAAGCCAGATATAGAAACGTAGTACTGACCGAAAAGACAAAGATCAGCATTTGTCTGCCCTCGTAGTCAATCACAGATGCGTCAACACAGATGTTCCCTGCTAACCAGCGTGTGCAAACGGAGCGCTCGGTGATGGCATAGTCGTTGAGGTACGCAACGACATCCGATGGCGTGGTACGGC
This sequence comes from Gelatoporia subvermispora B, assembly GCA_000320605.2. Lineage (NCBI taxonomy): Eukaryota > Fungi > Basidiomycota > Agaricomycetes > Polyporales > Gelatoporiaceae > Gelatoporia > Gelatoporia subvermispora. Next base: position 107,201 of record KB445796.1, read on the forward strand.
CAACGGATTCGGCATCGGGATGGTGGAGATTGTGGGAAAGTCTGGGAAGTCTGACAGCTAGTGGAGAAGTTTGTCTCGCTTCTGCGCTCGGTCTTGGGAGGAGAGGGCGCAGTGCCATCGGCGGAAGGGTGGAGGTGCGTAACTGAGAGACTTGTGATGGGGTGGGATGTGATGTGATAGATGAATTCACTGGATCTTGTAATAGGTTTGGGGACGTGAAAGACAATGGAATGGAGTATAAATGGGGCACAGGACGTCGCCCGATGGACGTCAAGGGCAACTGGTGTGAGGTGGTGATAATAGAGGGGAGGAGCGGGGGTGGCTCTGTTTGCGGCCGTCCCATGTCATTCGACGGAACACTCTCGATGCCACCTTCGTTGCGCACCGGGAAGATATCAAGATGGCATATCATGCCAAAAGCTACCGCCTCCCTGTGAGACGTCGTCTTAGTATACTTGATCAACACGTCACAGTATCGGCATACTCGTAGTGCTCGAATTCGACTTCATATTCCCGAGGTGTGCCTAGGTCTACTACCTGGAATAGCCTCAAGCGAGCGACGGGGGGCGGGTCGAGCGGCCTGCGGTCCTTCTGTGTAAATCTTTGGATATGTGAACGCTGGGTACAGTGATGGAATAAATTCAGAAGCAGACTTTCGCCCAAATTCGGCCTTCTGCAATTCCTCCAGCTCCCCTCGTATAGTATATCCTGTTAGGGGCCCGAATGAAAATGTGACGGGACCGCCGATCGATGAGTTCCCTACTGGGAGAGGAAGCTGCTCGAGAACAACATCAGCAAATTGTGAAAGAAGTAATACACGCACTGATAATCACAATATCAGTAGACATCGTAGATGCCCTGGGGATAGTTTTGTCGGGTTGAGGATATAGGAAGAGGGATGCGCTCTGTGAGTCTAATGCGCCACCTAGCAGATTCTTGCTACTGCCTTTAGCGCCAGAGAGAGCGGGCTCACGTCCAAGGTGAATTGGGCCTGTCAATTTCAGTATTTAACCTCTACCATCTACGGACTCAACTCGCGTGCCTACAAATTCATACAGCCAGGACCTTGAATACCACAAGAAGCCGTCTAAACAGTCCGCGGCAGCGTCATGTTACGCCCAGAGTCCCGTCCAATCTCCCCATATGGCCACGCCCAGCCCCCGGAGATGAAGCGCAACATCCAGGTGTTCCCTCTCAAACCGGCGCTTGGGCTCCACTTCATAAACATACATTGATGAAGCTGCCATTCTGAAAGCCGGGCCTCTATGGAAAGGGAAGGTCCTCTCGACGCAGATGAAGGCAGCGAACGATACAGACAGCCCAGGGGAGTTTGATGCTCCAGCCCGTCAAGCTTTAGGCCTGCCTCGCCAAATGTGGCTCGCCAATACAGGTCTACTGAGGTTCCAGCATGGCGCAGCCCGCCCTATCAGCTCGGAAGCTCATGCTCTGCTAAGAACACTGATGCAACATGAATGGACGTACCGCGAACTTGAACCGGTGTCATAATGCAAGTTCCCGGTCATTGGCTCAGAAAGGCGTAATTATCCCGCATGGTGTGTCGGTCCAATGTCCCTTTGTGGCGATTCTTCAGCCTCGGATTGGCGGAGATATCGGTGTTATTAAATGCGTCGTTAAGATCATGTGTATGAGGTGGAGCCACTATAGCGATCTCGATGGATTTGGAGTCACGTTTCAGCCTGTATGAGCGGGTCTTTTGTGCTTATAAGTGAAGATTAATAAAAGTATTCAAAATCTTGCCGCTAAATAAGTTGTAAAATCATGCAAGTTCCTTGATGGAATTGTTAATGATCTCAGCTCCTCGACACTACCCTCTTAGAACATGCAGTGATTTCGGTGTGTACAGCAAGTCCCAGAGACACTTATATTTTGAAACAGTGAATGGAAGTACCCCATGTGACCTAGATGGCTGGGAAACTTGACAACAACGCTGCTTATTGTGGAAGTGTTGACGCAATCGATAGAATGCATGCTTCCATTTCCTTTGTCTCATGTTGCTAGCACATCTCGGTGCTTTGGGTCAGCGTATAGTCGCCCGAAGGCTGACTCAACTCGATTCAGAGGCGCTATCTCGACGATCGGGATGCCAAATATTATATACGTATTGCTAAGCAATGCTTGTCGGGGCGATGCGGGGAAAAGTAGTACAACGAGCCATTCTGCAAGCGAGACGCATCACACACCGCATCATATCGCTGTTTTCGTAGATTTATTCTCATGTCATGTGAGATTTCAAGACTCATGAAAGAATATGGTGATCAAAGGTCAATATTCGAGATCCAAGGCGGTGTCTTCCCGAGGAGGTACGGTCGATACTACTTGTGCCTGGACGGTCCTCGTGATGATTGAGTTCCGCCAATAACCACACTCGGTCGTTTTCCCGGCGGAGCTACATATCTCTCTGCACATCTGTCCAGCGATCTATGAGAGGAAAACTGACCATCGCTATTCGTACTATGCGTTGCGATCCTTCTCCTTCGCTCACGCGCTCGGATGTTGGTCTGTATGCCGTGAATGGAGAGATTCTACACAATATTTTGATGGAAACTGGTGTCAGAAGTAGCCTGAGATCACTGGGTATGCAGACTCACCTTGGTCAGATCGGTAGAGGCGTGCAAGCCTGGGAAGTCCTTTGTCGAGTAAACCTTGAACGGTTCCCCGAAACATTCGGCAAGTACCGGTCTGGGCCTAGAGCCTGCAGCTTGCGAAAAGATGTGGAAAACTCGGTATCGGAGAACAAAAGTGCCTTCCATTCTAACCGACACGTCCTGATAGGTATGATGGGTAAACAAAGTTAACAGCGCTGCTGGGGTACAGTATTTACTGAGAAAACGAAGATGATTGCAGACTCCCCGTCGATGTCGATGCTCGTCGAGTCCCGGAAGCTTGTCCCAGACAGCTTATCGGTGCACATGGAAGCTGCCATAATTGGAGTGTCGTCGTAATAAGCTACGACTTCCGGCGGCGCGGGAAACACGACCTCTTGTCCATTGTGGATTGCGACTGGCTGCCACTTAGGAGCTGGGGTATAAGGTTCCGTAGAACTGGATGCTGGCAGTAATTCCAGGGTGTCTAATGTTGAGGGAAACGTCGTGGAATCGTGTGAGCTGTCACCGAGCATAGCACGGTGACGGAAGCCATCGACTGTTGAAGGGGGGCCGCGGGGGCCGAACGTTTGACCAATCGGCGGCAAATACTCCGTACTCGCAGATGATGGGCCGGGTTGCATCAGTTGGAGACGCTGAGGTGTAGATGATTGCGCCGAATCGGGAGGGTTGCCATTGTTAAGTAAAGGGAAAAGGTCAATATAACAGAAGAAGCCAAAGCCCGTGACTTCGCTGGATGGAGTCGTAACTTGTCAGCACGAATCACACTGCATGGAGGGCCCATGGACATACTCATGAAGCAGGGCCTCCTCGTGCACGTCACCGGGACTCTCACCGAATACCTCAAACAGCTTCAACTGCACGACGGGGGGCGGGTCGAGCGGCCTTCGGTCCTTGTGCACGTATCTAAGTAGTGATATGAGGAGGTGGTCAGGAGCACAAGTAAGATAAGGAACTTGCTTGCGACCCAGTTCAGCACTTTGTATTTCGATGAGCTCCGCACGTATCGTGCGGCCATCGAAGGGGCCTGCTATGAAAGTCACCGGAGCGCCAAGTGCGGACGAGCCAGTTGCCCGGACGCGAGACTTGATCGCAAAGATTGGCTATGAGCACGGCGCCGATCGTGGCCGAAAAGCTGGCTCAGTACCAGGACTCACAGCTTTGGCGGCCATGTTACGAGTTGGGTGGGCGTCAGGTTGCACGATTGTGATGGTCGATTGGGGGAAGCTGGGAAGTGGTGCAAACTACCCCAGACCCGGGACAGCCTCAGCCTAGTCGCCTTCGCCTACCAAGTGAGGTACATGCCAGAGCATACATGCCGTACGCCCTGGCGTCTATAGCTAGGCCAATGCCGACACGCCCACGGTGTTTGTTACCCCCTGGGCCGTTGAGTTCCAGAACCGGTCACATGAACACAAACGTTTTCGCTGCAGGCCTTTGTTTCGCAGAAATAGGTGAATGAGTGGTCCAGGATAGTAATGCGCACGCTGCTAAGATCCATTTACAGGTTATCAACTGACACGGAAAGATCCCGTGTATGTGATTTTCATATTCGCGCGTCCAATCTACGTACTGGCCGGGTACAATCATGTCAAATGGTATCTTCCAAGACGTAGTGCACGTCCATGATCTCCCGCAAGCGGTACTTGGGCGTGCTGACATGGAATGCGATGTAGTTCTTGACAAACACGTCCCACGCATCCCTCGCGGGGCCCTCCCCAAGCAGCTTGCGAACACGACTGGCGACCGCAACGGTGTCGTCGACCACATCGCGGAGGACCTCTAAATGGGACTTTCCGCTGGCGTAAGCGCGGTCTGTAATATACGTACCTTCTTCCCCGACCGACTCCTCCCGGTAGAACGACATTATATCACGGCAATGACCACGGTATGACGTCAGATCTGCTTCGCCGGGAGAACACCAAGTTGGCGGGTACTGACTTTATGTACGGCAGGAACGCCATGATGTCCCTAAGACCGCATCTCGTCAGCCAAGTGGACCCGGATGCACGGGGAGTTCGACGTACGGCATGGCCTGCAGAAACGTCTTCTCGTCTGGAAACTGGTCCTTCTCCCATATGAACACCGCGAACGCCGCACTGATCCCCGTGCCATAGACACGGCGATACTCGATGAAGGGAAGGCTGTCTGCGGAGGCCGAGACGAGGGTCCCGTCCGTTGTATTCTCGACGAAGCACATGTTAAGGAAGTCGAGTGTCGAGCTCATGATCGCGCTAGCGGAGAACTGCGGAAAATGGTCCCAGGCGGTAGAGAGCAGCTTGGCAAGCTGCCCAAGCATGTCATCCCCGCGCTGCACTGTGCCGCTCAAAAGGTCGTGGTGGAAGTTGTGCGACGCGAGCGACTCGAAGACCTCCGGGCAGTCGAGCATGCTGAGGAGCATGGTGTATACTGAGATGAAGACCCTCGCTTCGAAGCTCTTGATATGGCAATACGCCACAGAGGACATCAGAGAACCGGTGATCATGTGGAGACGCGTTGGCTTCATCCCTGCATAAGACTGGACAATCTCGTCCAGGCGGTCCTCTAGCGCTGCATCTCGCTCGAAGTGAGGAAGCTTGTTGATGTTGAAGCTCTTCAGGAGGTAATGAATGGCCTCCCTAGTAGCGGTTGCCGCCGATTCCTTGACGAAGAAATGATCAAAACCTGATTGTCCCTTTGATATGCTATCGTTCCGCTTACACGTTCTGAATCCCGTGCTGTGCTTGCAATTGCAATGGCCATAATTATGGTTTGTCGCACGAGTGCAGCACTAAAGAAAACAAGGTCATGTGTCAGCGACAATGCCTAGGCCCCTGGAGATTTGGCATACCAGATTTCACTTGCGTTGTGTTGGAAAAAGCTCAATGTAAGATCTCGATGCTGAGGATCGCTTTCATCTGCGACGCCTTTATGTCTTCGGGTTGAGCCAGCGCTCAGCTGGTGGGACAGACGGGAAACCCCATATCGCAGACAGCGGTTGTCAGAGACCGAAATGTTCTCACTACAGCTACCCTACCCATATTGAGAAATCACAGATTGCCTTCCAATCCATGAACGTTCCGATGTCTGATGTGTTACCTCAACTCCGATGTCCTAGCAGGACGACTATACCGGCGGGACATATACTACGAAGTCTAAAAGACGAGCGACGAAACCATTCGCGCAAGAGCTCCAATCGACATCGCTCTTTTGGAACTGATGAGGCATGTTCGGGAGCAGTACATGCCTGTGAGAGCAAGTGAATGACTGTATCCGCCCAGCGCAAGGACATAAGGAATGTGCACCTCAGAATTAGTGCGAGGGTGCTGTGGGAGGCATCGGGAACGAGATAACCCCGGCGGAGCCGCAAGTCGCGATAAGCGGGACAAATCCCGTTGACGACAATAAGCTGTATTGCGATTACCCGATGTAAAATGCACATTCCATATGTGGACATAGTCGATGTGGAATGGTATCTGTGAGCCCGTAAAATGACACGTCGCCTGAACTGCACAAGATCGCTTGAACATCTGAAGGCGTCCGGAGCGACAATACACTACACGCGCGGGCTCGCAAGACTTGTCAATGGGCGAGCGCCTGTCTGACCAGCGTGTAGCCTCAGGAGGGGCACCTGGTCGCGTCCTGGCATGGCGGAGGGACAGCTGGTGGATCCATTCCAAATGGCACAAGACCACGGAACCTCATGTTAGCGGCTGGGCTGTGTCCGCGCAGGACATGATGCCCATTACGCGATGAGCATCGCAGTACACAAAAGGATTGCTTCGAACGTACCTGCAAGACAGTCGCCGTGCTTTTGCCGCGTCACGAGAAGAACACTCCCGCGATGTCGTTTCAATCGAAAGTGAAGACGTCAACAGGGCGGAGTTGAGGGATGGAAAGTGCCTGAGCGCTCCGAGGGCATGGTCGAGGCACCAGAAGAGAAGCGCTGGATCTAGGCGCACGAGGAAAGGTGCGAGACTGTTCATCCACGGGGGTTGAATTGCTGGCAGCGAAAGGGCCATGAGACGACTTTCGATCATGAGAGGACGGATTTTTGTGCTCCGAGGAGTATTTCAGCTAACGCTGAGCATCGGGACTCCAGCCTCTTCATGTCGACGTCTAGTAGTCCGTTCACTAAAGGTATTGTTGTTTCGATGAGAATCCAGTTGCATCAGGTTTCGCGGGAGACGCAGAGGGTATACGAGGCAGGATGCTTGAGCACTGTCATGGGCGGCATCCGTTTGTGCGCCAAGACTATTGCAACGAGTATTGACATTCCGACATCAAAAAAAGCGCGGAGACACACCGAAAGTATTAAGCAAGCCAAGATCGTGGATGTTCGATATGCAAATGTCAGTGAGAATGCCAGGCGGTCTCCACCCGACAGTGTAAGTGGCTTGACGCGATTGTCTCCTAGGTATATCGCTGAATAAACGCGAAGAGTCCAAAAAAAATTGGCTGCATGTCAGGCATGGCCTGCCGCATGATACAAGATGGCTACTGGGGGCACAGTAACAATCATATCGCAAGGATAAGATCCGACGCACAGTTCGCATTACGCGATGATTTGAATATTCTCGGAGCCAGAAATATTGACAGACGAAGTCATGAATGGAACAAGATGAATTAATCTAGTTCAGCAGCACCGGCGAACTCGGGAATACTGAACTGCGCTCTAGGATCACGGTGGTAGAAGGGAAAACGGGGTGAGCCCGCGTTGTGCGTCTGTTAAATTTGGCGGGCACTGCAACCAAGTCACGTGGGAAATTCGACGGGGCCCGACCGGACCAATCCGATGAGCCGAGCCGCCGATCGCTCTCTGTCTCTCGCCGACCGCATTGGGTGGTACTCGCTGTTCTCGATGCTGCGCACCAGATGGATGCAACTCATCTTTGACGTCGACCATGTTGGCCGCCTTTGCAACTGTCTTCAGCCCTTCCCACAATCTTGACATGGCGTATGTCCTGCCGAGCTGGACTCACGGCGCTTCATCATGCGTTTGACATCCTGCTTCATTGTCTCGATGAACACAGCGCTCTAGCCCACGCGCCTCAAGAGGTTTCGCTTGGACCGTAACAGTGGACCGCTCGAATATCAGTGTATCAGGTACCGAGAGAAACTCGCTTTCAGACTGGCATCATCATACGAAATCAGATCACCGGCTGCAACAGTGTATTCTGACGGTTGTTGAGTATCTTGGCGTCGACAAGGATCAGTCGGGCAAGCCATGTTGATGAGTCGGGAATACGTCCCACAGCACAGGTTAGTCTCACAGGCGCTATTGTGCTGCCATTATAAGTCTGTCAGTCGTAGAGATTGTCTCGTCGCCCCGGCGCCCTCACTCACTTCTCATCCATTCATTTGTTCTTCTCTTCAAAGCGACTTAGGCCGGTCCTCTGTCGATCCAATTTCGTTCATTCTTAGCCGACACATTACCGTTCTCTTTCTTGACTTTCTCTTTCCTCAAACTGTACCTTGTTAAAAATAGCAACTCTCACAAACCTCGACCCAAAATGTTGGCCATCCATACTCTTATCCTGGCTGCAGTCGCGTTGCAGCCTGTCTTCGCTGCACCCACACTATATGCGACTGGGAAACGCGACGAGTCCGATGGCAGCCCTAGCGCTCTATCCCAATCTACCATCTCAAATGACTTCCAGCGCCCTGCGCTCTTCAGTCGCGCCGCTTACTGCCCGATCTCCTCCGTAGCGAGTTGGACGTGCGGTCCCTCCTGCGACGCTCTCCCAGGAGTGGTAGTCCTCGCGTCCGGAGGAAATAATGGAGAGATCCCTGATTTCTTCATCGCTCATGACACTGCCACAAACTCGATCGTCGTGGCGCATCAAGGAACCGATCCGGATGACCTTCTCTCTGATCTGAACGACGTCGAGATTGCGAAGTCAAACTTGAACAGCACTCGTTTTCCTGGGGCAGGAAGTACGACCTGGATCCCAAATAATGGTTCAGATTGGCTGATCGTTCGGTGCCTTTAGGCGATATCGAGGTGCATGACGGCTTCCAAGACACACAGGGACGTACCGCAGACATCGTACTGTCAACTGTCACGTCGGCGTTGAGCTCTACGGGAGCTACAGAAGTCTCTGTGACGGGTCATAGCCTCGGTGCTGCCGTAGCGTCCTTGGATGCCATCATGTTGAAGATGCATCTGCCGTCGAGCGTGGCAATCACCACGACCGTGTTCGGTCTCCCCAGAGTCGGAAACCAAGACTGGGCGAATCTTGTAGACTCAATGGTGGGCATAACGAGTGTACGATACGTGGCAGTCAGTGCTGATGGTCACGCAACAGCTCGGCTCGTCGTTCGCACACATCACAAACCAGCTGGACCCTGTCCCAATTGTTCCCGGACAATTCCTTGGCTTCCAGCATCCTTCGGGCGAATCTCACATCACATCCGTCGCTAGCTCTGGTCAAGCCGACATCGAGGCGTGCCCTGGCCAGGAGAATGAGCATTGCTCAGACGCCAACAGCCTGTTGGACTTCAGCATCGACAACCACCTCGGGCCATATTTCAACGGCATTTCTTTTGGCGCTGCCGCTTGTTGAGATGTCAGTGTGCACAAAGAATCCTCCTCTATGCTTGAGAAAGGGACCTATTCTTATTTTTGTACACCTTGTCCGTTTGGCATTTTATACTCTGATTCGTGCACCGATATTGGTCGAACATTGTTGTTCGGTTGAAAGACTTTCCGGTCACATTACAAGTTTTAAGTACGAACAACCCAAGCCCAGAAGAATGATCACCATACCCATCTCACATCACTAGATAGCATCTACGGTGATGAGGGTCCCGACATCGTGCGCGCTGACATAGATCCCATCTAGAATACTACGGACGTCTTTTAACGCAAGTGTCTGTGGGTCCTCTGGGCAAGCATCTTCCCAGTCAGACATATCGGAATCGCTTCGAGTATCATGTTGGAGAGGTTCCCCCATATTGCCCACGAATGACCCGAATCTTGCACTTGACATCCGCATGACGTCCGAGACGACGCTATCGTCGGCAGCGAGGTGTCCGTTGTGTGCAATTTGGCGCAGGTTCAAGATGAAACGGGTGATGATTATTGACGATAGTCTGTGGAGCAATTAGATATGGCACGCCATCCTGGTATACTGCTCTCACGGAACGAAGAATTCCGCAGCATATATGAAGGCCTATAGTCCGACCTTAGTACTCTGGCAAATGTGCCAAATAGTTCATCTGCTTACATTCGTGGTCTGACCAGCGATGTTCAGGATGTTGAGGCATAACAAGACTCTGGCCGGATGTCATCCCTACGTCTTCGAATCGAGAATTGGGGAAATATTCACGTGAAGTAAATAGTACCTGGAATGGTATCAGACGTCGAGTTACTGCATATTTACAGCAAAAATGTCTCACCATCTCGTAGAAGTAAAGTTGTGAGAGGTACGGAAAGTCGAAGCTGAATGGCCTCCCGCTTTAACTTATACGTTCTGAGCCAAGTTGCACCTAACACAATTGCATCCGATGCGATAACACAGACCCGAGTACCTATTTCGACTTTGATAGTCTCAATTTATGGAGGCTCCACAGACAACGAAAACAAAACGAACATCTGAAGAGCTTCCGTCATGAGCCTTAGGCTGGACAGGCACTCCAACAACGGACTCACTTCGCATTCGTGGCTTGAGAGATGCGTTTGCTCGCACTGCATTGGATGCCGATGGCTGGAATATCTACGAGTTGATAGGAAGTTGTACCAAAGAAATTGTACTAAGAACAATCTGTGAGATTCTCCGATTGGCATGAAACGTATGCACAACTCACCACATTCGTAGCTACTGGTACCATACCAAGAGCACATACGGCGACTGCTAGAGCCCAGCTACCATTGCTCATGGCAAACATTCGCAGCGCAGAAAACGCTGATCAAATTTCGCTGTCAATATGGTGCTGGATATTTTGTGGAGACGTACCTGCCCAGTTAGCTAGCAGGATGAGGGCTACAATTGTATCTAGATCATGGAGGGCTATGCAACTTATCCCAGATCGCTTAACACGTGCTCGATATATGTCAGGAACACATATTTAATTCACCTCTGAAGTAGATAGTTTGTCAGGTAGTTGGCATTTGGGAGGTAGCGGAATTAAAGATATGGTAATCACCGTAAGCGAAGAAGGCAGGAAATCAGTCACCACGTTCAAGATGACCCATGTCGATAGCGTCCATCTATTGAGATAGAACAGGAGGGTGGCGCTACACAGCTTCCGATTCCAGACCATGTCCACTTCACGGGTTATCGTGCTCAGGTGATCAAATAGTACTAAAGCTGCGTAGGCTAGATTCACCACGACTGGAAAGCTGCTGTAATAAGAACCACTCACCACAGATAGCCGAATCACAGTATCGCTCTATCCGACTATGCTCAATAGTTTGTCACAATTTGTGTCTGGTCTATGGTGATGGTACAACAACCTGCTCACTTCGTTCGTAGCAGTCCAGAAATTTCCTCTGGTCCATACTGGTTTGACATGAAGTTGTACGAATGAATGTGGTGACGTGGCGTCAGAGAGGGAGGACGTCGACGGAACCGTCAAACGTCATGCATGTGCTCACGCATCCGGTAGAGGTCTCATATCTACGTGTTTTACTCACGAGCAGTGCAGGGGTCACATGTCAAAGAGTGCATATTCCGCCACGATGACGGTGGCGCCGAAGTGGGTCCCACACTAGCTGCGCACTTCCGTAACCGTGCGCGGGAGCACTTCCCCTTGACTACAGGTATAAATCTGCTTGGCACGCTAGTGTGCTAAGCATGGTCTCATCAATTTAGTCGGAGTCTGGCCACATCGCTCTCAGTGAACTAGGATAGAAGAGAAAGCACATGTTTTCGCGCAACGACGATCCGTGGATGCTCAGATGAAATGCAGGTGCATGAAGCGCACATAACGTAGTCGCAGCTCTTCTAGCACATACCAACGTCTTTACAGATGTGCGTCCCTTCGCACGCAGTCGTTGTGATTATGATGCGAAGATTGACACCCGCTCAAGAATGAAATTGCATCTGATCTCGACAGAGGTCAGAGAGTGGATAGGATACAGGGAACCAGGAAAAGACTTACACTTGACGAATAGTTCATCGTCATGAAACCACATTGACATGATCCAATAACAGACTCTCTTCGAATCTATAGCCTCGGGTATGTGTTTGGGGCTTCGCACGGGAAGCCCAAACCAGAATATTTAAGTCCGTAAGAGGTGATGGCGAAGAAGTTGTTCTACGACGTCCCTCTCATACAATCATATGCGACTTCTACCGCATTCGTGGCTACAGGCACCAAGCCAAATGCGCGTATGGTCGTTGCAAGAGGCCAGCTACCGCCACTCATAGCGTATATTCGTCTCGCGGAGAACGTTGAGAGCACGTCAGCATATTCTATAGGAAAACACGCAGAAGCTTAGCTGCCCTAGTGGAAAACAGAATGAGTGCTACTATCATTTCCAGGCCGTTGAGACAGATGCAAGTATCGGGACTGGTAAGTATTCGAAGTCTGACGGTAGTGTAGGTTCAGATTACCTCTACGACAGGTAGAGGTTGATAATTTAGCACCTGCTTTCGGAATCGTACGAAGAGATGAAGTCGCAGCTATTGAAGGAAGAAACAAAAATTCTGCCATCAAATTCGGAAAATCTTATATTAGAAGCGTCCATCTTTTGGATAGAACAAAGCAAGAGAAACGCGACCTCTTGGTGGATCGTAGCTCTACTAGTTAGGCCCCTGCTCTCTCAGATGATGCAGAGATCGGTGACTGTCATGATATCGGAGGTAATATCGCGAGTACCTCCGATATCATGACAGTGCAAGAATGGTTTTTCGACTGTGAATCATGAATCGCAAGGAGCCGATTCCAGCCAGGTTATCCGCGGCTTCCACGACCTTGCAATTCTGAGCGCGATCACTCACAATCACGAGCAATTTGGCGACACTGGCGATCAATGCTGACCCTAACTTGGACAATGTCATCAGCTGACCTCCCATTCTGCCTTTATGATAGGACACTACCATCTTCCTCTGGGTGCCAACGAAGATCTCATGTACCCGAAGAGCAGAATGTCTCACACGACAAAGCTACGCCTTGTGTACCCGCGACTTCATGGTTTGTAATGGAGGGACTGTCAAACATCGATGATCGTATAAGCAGAGGAAGCTGTGGTGTGTGGCTGTCTGCATGGCCGCTGAAGCGCTGAGAGCGAGTACGGTACCGTCCCTGTCGCTAACCTTCCATACATCCTGCATCAGATGTAAGGTTCACAGTCTAGGACGCGCACCCTACATAGGTGGTGACGACTGCGGAGGTTAAGATATTTTCGAACCTACCTGCTACCCGTACTTACGAGACACCAGCACGCAAAGAATTGAGGTCGAGGATGAAGGGCAACGCGTGTGCTCATGACGAAATCAGGACCCCCTACCGGGCGGCTATTGTACACTGCAGGTTTGAACTTCCAGGCTGTTGTACATAGTAGAACATCACACCTCCTTCGAACTATGCAGGGAGACCATGCCAATGGTATAATACTTGACCCTGCATAGAGGGGGGTGGGGTTCAATGTCTACCTCGCGGCTGACGTTTTGGGATCACGTACTGTACTGTTGTCTTTCTGCACAATCTTTCTGTTGACCAGTGCGATGAGACATTTGTTGGCTCGAGCTTGTGTTAGATCTGGGGCTTTGATCATCTCGGTGACTGTCCGCCGTGAATACACATCCGACACTAAGATCGAGATCAGAGACATACTAGCAAGACCTCTGTCTGGGCGGTCCAGGAATTTCTCGATGACCATTTCGATATGCCTCCGAAGGTTGGGGTCACTCCCCCGGAACTCTAAAGGCAGATGAGACACGACTTTATCCGCCAGGATGCCCCGCTCTTTCTTCTCTTTCGCAGATAAGACTTTCTTCTTCTTCAGGATACCTTTGGTGGCCGTGGGTGCAGCTTTAGAAGATGTGGTAGAAGCCGCAGTGTGCGCTGAGTTGTATGTTTCGTTCATGATTTCGGTGTTGTCAGCGGTTAGCGCTGTCTTGTCGACTGCGGACACATCAGGAGATGGCGGAAGGGGAACGGATCTAGCTGCTTCCATCGCGGCCAGCGCAGCCTCAGCATCTTCCTCTAACAGATCAACGGTCATGAGGCACAGTTCAATTGCACCAGGAAAGGTGACCTACTAGCTCTTCGTGCTGCAAGAGCAAAAGACGCATCTGCGGGGGCCTGTGCACATCTGAGTCAACAGTCGGGAATTGATACTACGAATGAGCGGTGAGTGGCACGCACCTGCGGCCAGTCTGTGGTAAGCGCGTTCATGTTCATCACGTAGAGCAAGCTCGCGAAGCTCTCGTTGAATGTGGTCAGCGCATCGCCCAGATTCTTCAATCCCGACACGTTCGTGTTCAAAGATTCCGCTTCGTCCACCAACTCCGACATTGCAGGTTCCAGAAAGGCGAGGCCATGCGGTGCGTCTGGAAACGCGCCCGAGCGAGACAAACGGAAGAGCGAGCCCTGTGAGATCCGCCGTAACGGCGTGCGCTGCGGGGCTGGGGTAGAGTTCATCGATACCAGAGAACAATCGGTTTTGAAATAAGATGTCTACGGAGATGGAGATACCACCGTCTCCGGTCAATGTGTAGCGAGTTCAAGAACACGAGATGAACGCGTCGCCACAAGAGCGCCGCCTCCCACCGACGCGCCGAGCACGTGGGAATTGTTACATCAGCAGCATCAGGGAGGCGAGCCTTTGCTATTTGGACGCCCAGTGGACCACCATCACCGTCGCTCGTCAGCTTGATCAATTTTAGCTGCTGAGGTGCTTGTAATGTCGGCGAAACATGACCTGACAAGCGTTGACTTTGGTTCAACAATATCAGATGCAATACCCGAGGCAGATTGACCAGTCCACATCCTATCACTGAGATGGTCATTTCTGTTGTGCACCGTCTCAAAGATGCTCGCCCTGCGCGACGCTGGCGCCTCCTTGCAAGGAAGCACAGAATTGCGCGTCGAAATTCAGCTGTCCATCATGCGTTGATAGTGGATGACTATCCGTAAGCTGTTTAGAACCAGTTTTTCCAGATTCTACGATCCAAACGGCCTAAGCGAGCGGCCGAGCGTGACATTTTCAAAGTCCGACGATCTGGGGATCTCGCATAGCCTGTTCCAAAGGAGCTCCAAACGCTTCCAAACGCAGAATCTGGAGGGGGGGTCAGACTTCCAAACCGCTGTGGGTCATCCAAACCTCGCTAAGGGCGAGTGAACCGTTCCTCCGTCGCTTATAGGTCGGCTAGCGAACTCGAACACGTGCTGTATCTGATGGCCTGCCATATCGAGACGTTCTGTGGCTGAGGATGATCTCTGTGAGCTGGCCTATTATTTTGTCGCATCTAGAACGGTGCGAGACGGTACGGTTCCGCCTCGCTTAGGACGGACATGCCGGTCACACAATTTCAATGTCCGAAATCTGGAAGAACCGGTTCTAAATCCTTACGGATAGTCATCCAGTTTTGCAATTACTCGTGGTCATGGGTCGATTGGTACGAAAGCTCTCTCGACCACCGATATCATAATCTGATCCGTGCGGTGCTCCCAGGGCTTCTTGCAACTGTCAAGGAAAGCTCTGCCAGGGTCTCCCGCGTGCCACCCCACGTACCCGACCGTCGGCTCATTCGGTAATGAGGTCTTAGCAGCTATGATGCCTCTATGGCAGCTTTTCTAGCTTGCAACACGAAAGCAAGGGTGACGACATGAGCGTGGTTATGGATAATCTTGACATCCGGCCTTCATGTGACGTCAACAGGTGCTGATTCAGTCCGATATCTTCAAAATCTTTGCTTGGTTCTATCAACGCAATGGTTCAACTTTGGACACAATTGGACGCAACGGACACTGCTGACCGTAGAATCTCGTAAATGCACACAAAGAGGTGCAGCGAAGGTCTGCATATCGTGCTGCCATATACCAAAAGGAACCGCTATCCGTCGTTGCAACCGCATGGTTCCCGGCCGAGCCGTGTGCTATCGTGGTACTTGCATCATTTCTGGACATTGAATCATCCCGAACATCTTCTGGGGTTCCAGCCTCCCTAATCCCAGCCTTCTTGCCGGCGGCATACTTAACCAGAGCTTGCTATGGCTTCGAACGACCGGCCGCCTTTCTTGGATCCTCGTCTCCACTGAGCTCAGGTGCAATGTTTCCGGCTGCCTTGTTGATCGCCTCGCTTCTATATGTGGTCACGGGGACACCTCTAGGCCGTAGCCTGCAGGTGCATGAGGCTCGGACGGCTCCATCTCATTTCACGCTCTCCGGACCGGCGTCCCCGGACACCGTCCTCAGCTTGCGCCTCGCTCTAGTCCAGAGCGACCCCAACGGCTTGCAGAACACTCTGCTCGATATCAGTGACCCATCTAGCGAGTCTTACGGTCAATGGTTATCGAAGGAGGAGGTTGGTGTGATTTACTCGTATGTTGGAAATCGCACTAGACTTGACGTAACCACGCAGGTGGAGAAGTTCATCTCTCCGTCCGCGGACACCGTTTCGGCCGTCACCACGTGGCTCCAAGAAAATGGCATCACTGCTTCCAACCTCTCCCCCGCTGGTGATTGGTTCAGTATCAGTGTGCCAGTGAGCAAGGCAAACAACCTCCTTGACGCGGACTTTTCTGTTTTCGAGCACACCGAGACTGGCGCACAAACGATTCGGACACTGCAGTACTCCATTCCAGCTGGATTTGACAGTCATATCAGCCTCATCCACCCGACAGTGCAGTGAGTTCTATGTGTGCGAATCTTGAGTATACAATCAATTAATGAACATGTCGCAGATTTCCAGTGAAGGTCACAGGTCCGAAGTCTGTATCACCCCAGAGCAGCGCCACAGACAGCACACCTCAATCTTGCGCCACCAGTATAACACCGAAGTGTATAGAGGATCTATATGGCGTGCCCACCACTTCCGCGAAGGATAAGCGCAATGTGCTTGGCGTGAGCGCCTTTGAGGATGAATGGGCGAACGTCGCTGATCTGCAAGTAAGCGCCCTGTTCGGCCTTGCAATCTAGGAACGTGGGCTCACGCGATATGCTAGCAATTCCTCAAGACATTTCGTCCCGACCTGCCGTCAAGTCAAAACTTCACTGTTCTCAGTGTCGATGATGGCATCAACGACCAAGACCGCGAAGATGCCGGCGTTGAAGCCGTAAGTCATAATCAGAGACGCTTGCACAGCAAGCACTCATTGATCCGGCACGTCAGAATCTGGACATTCAATACACAATGGGTATAGCGTCGCTCGTTCCTACTACGTTTGTGACAGTCGGATTCAACAACACTGACGGGATCGACGGCTTCCTGGATCAAATTCTCTTCCTTATCAACCAGACTTCTCCGCCGCAGGTGCTGACCACGAGCTATGGCTTTGACGAGGATACAGTTACTGAGTCCCTGGCAGTGTGAGTACATCATGCAGGCCACGCTACAGGCTCACTAACGCCGAATAGTAACATGTGCAATGCTTACGCACAACTTGGGGCACGCGGCGTGTCTGTCCTGTTTGCGTCTGGAGACGGTGGTGTCTCGGGTGGCCATAGCAAGAGCTGTACGACCTTTCTACCCGTCTTTCCAGCATCCTGCCCTTTGTATGTCTCGCACAGTGTGACCATTGAGTGTCGCTCTCATCATTACATTCTCTCTACAGCCTGACCTCAGTAGGCGGTACCACGAGCGTCTCACCCGAGGTGGCAGCCGACTTCTCAAGCGGTGGCTTTTCAAACTACTTCACTGCGCCGAGCTACCAGGAGAAGGTCGTCAAAGATTATATATTGTCTCTCGGAGAGACTTATGCAGGCCTGTACAACCGGAGTGGCCGCGGCTTCCCCGATGTCTCCGCGCAAAGCATCAATTTCTCAGTGGTCATTGATGCGGTAGTCGAGGGTGTCTCGGGCACGTCGTGTGCGAGCCCCACCTTCGCGAGCGTCGTATCGCTCCTTAATGACGGACGGCTCTCCGAGGGCAAGCCGTCCCTGGGGTTCCTAAACCCGCTGCTGTATGCAAACCCCTCGGTACTGACAGACATTCTGAGCGGAAGCAATCCCGGGTGCGACACGTCTGGATTCAATGCAACGAAGGGTTGGGATCCGGTGAGCAGCGTGTTCAATGCGTCAGGATTGTATTGACTCCGGGCTTACAGATCACGGGCCTTGGCACGCCCAAGTTTGCTGATCTAGAGCGCCTGGTTGGGGCTTGACCGTGTCAGGGTCAAAGAGGGATCGCCTGTCATACGGACTTTGCTGACGTTGTATCCGCATGGACGATTGTGATTGCTGTCGGACATCTTTCATTCAAGACATGTACGCGTGCAAGGTTTGCTTCGAGAAATTTCGTGCCCTAGCTATCGGTCTCTTGAATTGAGATATCGGGACCCGCGTAGGCTACGCAAGGTTGGTGGCGTCCCCCTCTGACACCGATTTCGAAAATGCATATTCTTCTAGGTGTCGTGGCTTTGAAGGATTACCACACCTCCGGTCATCTGTCTTTCAGCGCGAAGCAAGATTGCGGAAGAACTATTCAAGCTTGCTGCATTTCATCAGGATCTGCAGGTACTGTGTGCAAGATAGATGCTGCACGGCGTTAGTCAGGGAAAGGAGTATGCTATCTGAGCGATAGTCACAAACCTCTCCAGGCACAGGAACATTCGCGTCAAGAAACGCCATAGCCAGAACATCGGTTGCGTCAGTAAACGGGGACCAGTCCGTCCGACATTCCGACATGCAGACTGGAGCAAGAAACAGTGGCACGTGAGATGGAGAAACGTAGGCGCCTGGAAGTGAAGCCGGCGGCGCCGCGGTATTTGCAGTAGACAGGCTCCGTGCGAGCGGTTGCTTCCGGACCGACATGACCTCGCGTTGCTGGCGGTGCAAGTTGCAGTCTCTTCTGTCGCTACGTCCAGCTGAGCCGCTGCACCTCATGTTCTAACCGAACATCTACCGAATATTCAGCACACTTTCTCGTAGATCGTGGTTCAACGGTTTGTCCACACTATGCATAACTTGTCTGCTGAGCAGAGGCCTGGATGGATCCTATCGTGTCATGATACCGACGGTCATCCATCATGGGCAGACATGCTACCTACCTGTCTGCGCTGTTGGTCATGGGTCGTCAGGGCGAACTCTTCCATGTCTGAACTTTGGAAGGGACTCCATCTTAATCGCTCGGCTGGTTGTGACCCATTCTGACATGTGATCCGTCAAAAGCCATTTACAGAATTACAGTATCTCGCCTTCTAGCGTCGGTCACTGTGGCGCGCAACACGTGCCTCCGAAACTCTCCATGCTCGGGCGCAGTACTTCAACTGGGACGACGATGGTGCAAGCCCCCGAACTATTTCTGGCTCCACTCAAGATGAGTACGACGCGGACTGGACGTACTATATGAGGACCACAGTCTTGGCAACCGCTCTGTATGTGATGTTAGCCGTGCTTACCCCGAGCTCAATTGCTTCTATCACCGCGCCGCCCTGGCCCTCGAGCGGAACGGAAGGGGCTGCGGTACGGACACGTCACGGAGCGCACTGCAGAAGGGCTGTATGTCATGTTGACGCATCTCGTGGACCTGCTCGGCTTGTACGATGCGCCAAACGGAACTGTTATCTGCCTCACGTCCGCGTGGCTTGCTTGCCTAGACATTCTCCGTCCTCCTGTCGCGGTATTCTTAGGGCACCCCATATCCCCGAACAGCTTCTGCACGCTGTGCTCTCGTAATC
This sequence comes from Gelatoporia subvermispora B, assembly GCA_000320605.2. Classification (NCBI taxonomy): domain Eukaryota; kingdom Fungi; phylum Basidiomycota; class Agaricomycetes; order Polyporales; family Gelatoporiaceae; genus Gelatoporia; species Gelatoporia subvermispora. The sequence continues at coordinate 126,594 of KB445796.1, forward strand.
CTGGTCGTATGCCACCTGGCACAGATGTACAAAAGGGCTAGCCAACCCAACCTTGGACTGCAGGATATCCTCTGGACACGGGCAAATAGCCAGCTCGGGCACAATGGTCTCCACCGTCCTTATCTTCGCCTCGCTCATCTGCTTGGCTGCAGCGAAGCCTGTGGCGCGCAGTTTGGAAATCCATGAAGCCCGTTCTACTGCTCCGTCGCAGTTCGCTCAGACCGGGCCGGCATCTCCGGATACAGTACTCAACTTGCGTCTGAGCCTCAGGTCGAACGACGTAGAGGGTCTGCAAAACACGCTGCTGGAGATCAGCGACCCGGCCAGCGCATCGTACGCTCAATGGCTCTCCAAGGAAGAAGTGAGTGTCTGCGTCCGGGCCTTCTATCTGATGCTGACGTCAAATGCAGGTCGAGAAGTTCGTCGCCCCGTCGGCGGAGGCCGTCGACGCCGTGACCTCGTGGCTTCAGGAGAATGGTCTGACTGCGACCCAAACTTCGCCAGCTGGCGATTGGTTCACCGTCAGCCTTCCCGTCAGCAAGGCGAACGAGCTCCTGAATGCGGACTTCTCGGTCTTCGAGCACATGGAGACCGGCGCGCAGGCCATCCGCACGCTGCAATACTCCATCCCCGCGGGGTTCCAGCAGCATATCAGCCTCATCCACCCGACTGTGCAGTATGTCAGCGTCACGTCTTCTGTCATCGGCTGGAGACTGAGAAAACGGAATGCAGGTTCCCGGTTGAACTGACTGGCGGACCGATGTCAGCGGTGCCCCTCGATATCACCTCCGAGGCCTTTGTATCCGAGTCCTGCATAGGCATCATCACACCGCAGTGCATTCAGCAGCTGTACGGCGTGCCAACTACTCCTGCCAAGGACAAGCGCAACCAGATCGGTATCAGTGCGTTCCAGAGTGAGTATGCGAACGTTGCGGATTTGCAGGTGAGCACGTGATGCGGGGCTTCCTGGGACACGGCGGAGATTGACCTTCTGTGCAGCAATTCTTGAAGGAATACCGTCCCGACCTTCCATGGACGCAGAACTTCACTGTTCTGAGTGTGGACGATGGTGACAATAGCCAAGAACGTCTGGCGGCTGGGTTCGAAGCCGTGAGTTGCAACGCCCCATTCGCAGTGTGAAATCGACGTTAATGCTGCACCGCAGGATTTGGATATCCAGTACACGATGGGTATTGCCTCTATGGTCCCGACGAACTTCATAGCTGTTGGGTTCGACAACACAGACGGCATCGACGGCTTCTTGGACGAGATCCTCTTCCTGGTCAACCAGACTTCGCCGCCGCAAGTCCTCACGACTAGCTACGGGTTCGATGAGAATTCTATCACCCAAGAGCTCGCCACGTAAGTACAACACTTACTATTTTGCCAATGTTTAGTTTGTTCATATTGGTCCCCTGCAGGTCCTTGTGCAATGCTTATGCGCAGCTCGGTGCCCGAGGTGTATCTGTGCTGTTCTCTTCTGGCGACGGTGGTGTATCTGGTTCGCAAGACCAGGACTGCTTCGATTTCCAGCCAGCTTTCCCTGCATCCTGCCCCTTGTAAGTATTTCAATATACTCATTCACATGATCTCTGACTAACTCTTCTCCTGCAGCGTGACCACTGTGGGCGGTACTACCCGTATTGACCCTGAGGAGGCGGCTTCCTTCTCAAGTGGAGGCTTCTCGAACTACTTCACGATCCCAAGCTACCAGCAGAGTGTCGTTACGTCGTACGTGGGTGCGATGGGCGACACTTACGAGGGATGGTACAACACCACGGGCCGTGGTTTCCCGGACGTCGCGGCACAGGCCGTGAACTTCTCGGTCATCCACGCGGGCTCGCTCACGGGCATACAGGGCACGTCCGCCGCGAGTCCGACATTTGCCAGCGTCATTGGGCTCCTGAACGACGGGCTCATGTCGAAGGGCAAGCCGACGCTCGGCTTCTTGAACCCGCTCCTGTATGCGAATCCCACCGCGCTGAACGACATCTCGACTGGAAACAACCCGGGATGTGGAACAAACGGTTTCTTTGCTGGTGCCGGTTGGGACCCGGTATGTGTTCTATTTTTCGCCTTGCGCCACAAACCCTAACGATACTTGCAGGTCACTGGTCTTGGTACCCCGAACTTCGCTGCTATGAAGAAGTTGGTGGGGGCATGATAAAATCCCATGGGTGAGGGACTGATTTCTGTCGAGTAATTTGAGCTGTAGCCGCATTATGTATATGTAGATCTCTTGTAGCAAAAACCGAAATTGCGCGTAGCTTCCATTAAAGTAAAATTACTTTTTGTATCGGTTCCATGAAGATCCTCTGCGCTATCCCCGCATATTGCGAAAGTGATGTTGTGTCAGTGCAAAATCGAATTTCCCATCAAGGGCGACTCTTCGCTGGTGTTGGATATCGAAAGTAATGCAGCCAATCAACAACGCGCGTCTGATGCGCTGGTGAGCTTTGAATGGCTGAAGTCATCGCCGGAACGAACTCCGTTATCCCCAGTTGCTACCTTCTACCCCACACTCATCGCTATGGACGCTATCGAAGCTGTGTTGACCCGAGCCTCTTCACTTTGCCTGGAGCGCATTGAACGCGGGCAGTTCGGCAAAATACACACGCACCGGTATCGGGCCGCGAAATCCCCGAGGCGACTGTGGCCGCCAAATGGCCTGCTGCGTCCTCATCGACATGACAAGTCGACATCGTGTTGAAGTATGAGCGGGATGTACAAGGAGGATGCATTTCTGCATCACGAACGTTTGCTCAAATAAGAGGAGGGACTTGATCAAGCTGCTCGTCAGGGTTTAGCACGAATTAGGCGCCTCTCACGCATGATGGGCGAAGCGGCGTCGGCCAGTCGTAGCTCGAGACAGCGGGGCTTTTCCTCAGTCTTGCCGTCTACCATCGCCCAGCGCCAGGTCTGGCCTTTCGAACCTGACCAGCATGGCTGCCGCTCCTTCACAGTTCTCCCAACTGCAGGTAAGAAGGCCATGTGGTTTGCGCGTGCTAGGGGAACTCATTGATATCGTCATGCCAGACGCTGGAAGCAGGAGGTAGTGGTTCAGATGAGGGGAACGCCAGGCAAGTCGACGAGATCAAGCAGGACGTCGGCTCGGAGGGCGTGGCGACCACAGCAAAGTCGAGTGCTGTGCGCTTGAGCGAGGGGGGATCGTCGCAGTCCGAGTACGAAGATATGGACATCTCCCGTGGTAGCGGTTCAGAAGAGCAGAAGCAGACGGAAAGTAGCACAGACCCGGAGCTGGCTCCTCCCACACTCCCGCAATCGTCTTCCCCTTCCTCTTACACTCCTGCCGCAGCCTCGATGGTCACCCCAACCTCGCCAGAGGCGCAGCAGTCCTCCCCTGCGGACGCGCACAGCGAGAAGGACAAGGCCTCCTGGACTGCGCGGTCGTTCAGGAACCCCATGGGAAAGCGACGGCGCGATGAACGGTCTGTCTCGGACGGCGCACACACCGCGTCGAGTACAACGGAACACCCATCGACCGCGCATGGTGCGCCGTCAGCGCGCAACCCACGCAAGAGGGTCCGACGTTCTTTCATCGCACGACTCGTCGGCGCGTGCACATCGTGCGTGTCCTCCGCGGGCAATGCCCACACGATCGATGTCGACGAGGGTGCCGCGCCCGTATCCGAGAAGGAGAAAGACACGGGAGTGGACGCCGAGGTAGCCGTGCAGAGCGCGCCCGAGCCGTCAACCGCAGGTATGCACGGCGCTTTTTGCGAAGGCTGTCCCAAGATATGCGTATTGATTGTCTACTCATGTCAGGGAACTCGTCTCCTGGGTCCCCCGCCCCTTTCCTTGCCCCCGGTCCCGACGTCGATGTGGTCGTTCCACCTACGCCGACAAAACAACTATTACCCCTTGAGGAGACCGACGGTGTTACCTCGGGCGCAGTTCAACCGCCAGGATCGACAGGGGAGGAGATCGTCCATAGCCATGGACATACCCACGACTCGGGCGATGACTCTGATGGCTCCTACTCCGACGATGCTATACTCAACGAATTCATTGCTATTAGCGACGAGGAAGAGGAGCAACGGCTGATCAAGCGGGGAGGGGCAGGGATACCGATCGACAATGTGAGTTTCTTGAGCCACATCGATGCGCCGCCGCTCAGTCTAACTTTATACAGGATGGTGTTCCTCGCCCACTGCTACCTCCCATCGCGCCAGAACATCTAGGGAGAAAGTGTCTCGTGCTAGACCTAGATGAGACGCTGGTCCACAGTAGCTTGAGAGTATGTCTACCCACTACTTGCGCCACAAGTGCCACACCCTCAACCAAACACACAGGCCGTCTTGTCACCAGATTACATTGTGCCTGTAGAGATCGAGCAGTTCTGGCACAATTTCTACGTCTTGAAGCGACCTGGTGTCGACGACTTTCTTAGAAGGATGGGCGAGATATACGAAGTCGTTGTATTCACGGCTAGCCTGAGCAAGGTGTGCAACTTCTCGACGTGTTACTTGGCTTCCGCAACTTCAGATGCTGATCCGCATGTTATGTAGTATGCCGATCCTCTGCTAGATAGACTTGATCCCGATCATTCCGTAGCACATCGCTTGTTCAGGGAGAGTTGCTACAACCACCGAGGGAACTACGTCAAGGTGCGCAGCTTCCACCCAGGCTCACATCGCATCACTCATCTCATAAACATTATTTCAGGACCTGTCCCAACTAGGCAGACCGGTTGCCCAAACAATTATTCTCGACAACTCCCCGGCGTCGTACATCTTCCATCCACATAATGCAGTGCCGGTGTCGTCCTGGTTTAACGACCCGCACGATACAGAATTGACAGATCTGTGTCCGTTCCTGGCTGACCTGGGTTCCGTAGATGTCACAGACGTACGAGAGATCCTCAATCCAAGTTTGTAAGATCGCACGAGGCATGCTTTCGGTCACTTCGTACTGCACCATCAACTCAGCAGCGAGCCCCACGCTCACGTCGCTCGCACTCGCACTTACCCTGCGCCCTCCCACACCTGTCAACCCTTAGGGATGCTACAGCCTTCCTCGCTCCCCACCCACTCCAACCTGGCCTTTGGTGTACTTTACTGCGCAATCCAGCGTCTGCGACGTCATTCCTTTCTTCCACCTTTTCCCGCATATACATACCCTATATACCCACATCATCCGGTACGTTCCATGATGAACTGTCAATGAGAATCTCCCCACTGAGCAGCCCTCAGCTTCATTGCGAAGCCCCACGCTCTTTTGGCCTTCCTGCAATACATGCAACGGATGTATCTCATACACTACGCTTTCGGCGCTCTGCACAAGCACTCGAAATCTCTCGCAACTCGTGCATATGTGCGTCCTTTATCATTGTCCTTGTAAAGTCCAAGTCTGAACTGCGCCCCCAATATAGCTCTCGTCGCTTTCCGCGCATCTATCTCATATACCCCGGTCTATATTTGTTGTGGTTGTCCGTGTAGTAATCTGTATGACACGTCTCATGGAATGCTACGGTGGACAACCACTTACTCCGGATCGACGTCGGCGCGCGAGCATCCGCTGCCCTGCTGGCAAGCCGCGGACGGGCCAGCTGTTGCTCAACCTCGCTGTGGCCGCATGCCTGGGCCTGTCATATGAGCCCCCAATGTCAGAGAACCTATTCTGGGACATGAAAGAGACTGCGGACGCCGTGATGCCGAGAACCCCGAAAGCACGCGGGACGCACGGCGTCAGCTGTGCGAGAGCGTTGAGTGGTCTATAAATTAACAAGGGCATCTGCGCTGCTAGATACGTCGCCAGCGAACTCGCGGCGGGACGTGCTGTCCGTTTGTCATTTCAAATAATCGTTACTTCTGTCTCTTATTACTACGACTGCTGCGACGTGGATCTGTTAGCTGAACTCTAGCCGCTCCCTCCCCACATCGCCCAAGGCCCACCGTATTGCTCATGATACAGAGATATCTACTACACTCGGCCGAACAGCCGACGATCCCTACGCTTGCTTGTGCACTCAGTGCTTCTCGCCGTGCTCCTTGGGCTCCGCGCCGGCGTCGTCGTCCCACGGGCTGAATTGGGGCTTCCGCACGCGCTGGAAGGACTGCAACCACGAGAGGCTGGGGTGGAGGTACGTCTTGCTGGCCGCGTCCGCGAGCGTGCGGGGCGGGGAGCGCTGCGCGGCGATCGCGTGTACGTGATTCGGCGAGGGCGGCATGCTAGCGACGGTGACCTCACTCAGCGTCGGGAGGCGCTCGAGGCTCGTGTTCGTCGACCCGCCGAGCGCACGCTGCAGCGCCTCGCGCTCCGCCCGCGAGGGCGCAAACGCACGCATCGAGATGCTGGAGAAGAGCGAGTCGGCGTCCGTAGTCGGCGGCGGCGGAAGAACGCCTGACACACCAGATACGCTGAGGGACGACGTCGAGGCCGCAGGAAGTGCACCCAGCACATCGAACGGCGAGGGCTGAGCGGGTGCACCGAAGGGCGGGGCGGAGGGCTTCTTGTTGAGGTGGAAGACCTTGGCTTCGGGGTTGAGCGCCTTCTTCTCGCGGGGCGAGGCTGAGAACCAGCGGCGGTGCGCGGTGCTGTTCTTGTCGCTTGCGTCGTTGTCGAGGAAGCGTGTCTGCGGAACGGGCTGAGGGTCCGAGGTGGTCCGGACGGGCTGCGGGAACTGTGCGTGCTGCATCTCGGCCGAGTCCGCCGTCAGACGGCGCGGGACCGGCGGGGGGCGAATCTCGAAGGGGTCATCCTGATCGACAGCATCGAAGGAGGGGCAGGTGATCGACGTTGGGGAGGAGCTGAACGCTGCCGGACTCTCTACCGGCATCGGCGGCGGGTACAGCTTGCGCCAGTCACGAGCTAGGACCGTATCGTCCTCCGATTGGAATGACCTCGATAGACCATCAAAGCCACCATTGCCCTCCAAGGAGTTGATGAGGCTCGAGGGGATCAGCGAGGTCGTGCGGGGCGAGAGCGGGCTGCCGCCCTCAACCTCGTCGCTGAAGGGTGAGAACCGGGTCGAGCGGGAGGGCAGGGACATATCATCGAAAAACGGGTAGCCGGGGCGACGCATAATGACCTGACCATTGGCCTGAACGACCGGTTCGGCGCCGGAGGTGAGTGTATGATCGCGGAAGTTCGAGATTGCACCAAGGGACAAATTGCCGGGCCGAGGAGAGACGGACAGATCTCCGCCACCAGTGGACAGGGACGACCTGCGGCTGGCAGCGACGGGCGTAGCCTGAGGGAACATGTCCATCTCCGAGAGCTCACCATCGAGGTGTGAGACCGAGTCTTGGTGAGAGCGGGTGTATGCGGAGATCGGAGACCACGGGATCGACGGGTCCTCCTCATTGACGGCGCTGACTACATGGAGAGGGTAGAACGAGCGGTCCTGCTTGCGCAGCTCCGCCTGCTCGCGAGCGTGCTTCAGCATGTCCTCCTCCTGCGCGATGCGCTCTTCGAGCTCCTTCGCGCGGGCGTTCAGCGCGGCAACGACGTCCTCCGCGACGCGGATCTCGCGCTTCTTCAGCTCGAGCTCCTCGGTCATCGCCTTCTCCGCCGCCTCGCCGTCCGCCTCTGCGCGCGCCACCGCTTCTACGTCGTCCTTCATCTTCTCCTGCAGCGCGCCGATCTCCTTGTCGAGCCGCTCGATGCGCATGCTCGCGCTGTCACGCGCGGTCTCCGCAGCCTTGAGCCGCTTCTCGGCGTCGCGCTTAGTCCCCTCTGCGCCGCGCTTCGCGTCCTCGAGCGCCTTGGTCCGCGTCTTAAGCTCCGCACGCGCAGCATCCTCCGCGCGCTTGCGCTCGCGCTGTGCGTCGAGGTCGCCCTGAATCGCAGCGTGCGAGCGCGCCGCGAGCGCAAGGAAGTCGTTCAGCTGCGCGCCCACGTCGTGCACGTTCGTCTTGGCGAGCGAGATCTGGCGCAGGATCTCTGCGATCACGGGCGACTGGTCGAAGAGCGAGCTGGACGAGGCCGAGTAGGTCAGCAGGTGCGGCGTGCTGAGGCGCGCCTGGTCTGATAGGCTCGGGGCGAGCGAGGGGGCCGAGGGCGTGTGCGTGTGCGTGTGCCGGTGTGCATTGTTCTTGTCCGCCTTGGGTGGGGTCGTCGGCGCGCGCGGCGCGTGCAGCGGCAGCGAGGCTGACTTGGGGAGCGGGGGCGGAGTCGTGCTGCGGGACGTACTATTGTTGACCCGATGCGCAGAGCGCTCCGTGCCTCTCAACCTTGGGGGCGAGTCCTGGCTGCTCGCGGGTAGTCTGGGTGCAGTCGATGTGGAGAACGGTAGACCTAGCCATGTGTTAATTGCAATGTAGGATATACCAGATCAGCCATTCGCGCGCTTACCATCGAACCCCTCCAGACTGTCTAGCGCCCTGAGAGTGAGTATGCCCGAGGTGCATCGCTCGGTGTCCTTTGTACGGGCGAGCATTTCGCGCCACCATGGTTGGATGACGCCACCTCGCCACCATTTGCCAAAGGCCCCGAGGAACCAGGAGTCTGAAACCATTGATCCGTTTGCTGATCGGACGACACTGCGGGACTGGGGGTGCCCAGCAGGGTAGACCGCCGCGACCGTGAAGATACCGAAGCTGTAGAACACATGCTTTGGGGTGCGTAGCGACACCGAAGCACGGTTCACGAAGTGGAAGGGTGAAGCAGTGTTGAAGTCTCTGCTCTTGCTTGTAGTTGGGAGGGTCCGGCGCGATAGAGTGTAGTGCACGCCTGAGCCCTCTGGGTCAGTTGATTCGTCAGTAGAGTTCTCGTCGAGCCGGCTGAGGTGTTGGCGAAAGGACTGCTCGGTGAGGTAAGTGCGAAACGAGGTCTCGGACGGGTTGGTGAGGTATGCTGGGCCACGCGGACGTTTGGGCGGCAGGCGGCAGGGAGAGTAACATATTGGCGGGATCCAATGTGGCGTCGAGTGCGATTGCAGGGCAGGAGATGATAGACGATGCAGAGATGAGTGAAAGAACACAAGAACAAAATCTGAGCAACGCACCGAGTACCAGAAGTATGATCATGAACACCGTCGCAAAAAACATAGAGCGCAGGTCGACCTTGTGCCATGCAGCGGCCATCGAGAAGGTTACATGTCCCCCGAGCAGCATCGCGCTGACCCCACCGAAAGCCATGGTGAGGACGAGGAAACGAGGGAGCCTCCCCTCCGAATGCGCGCCGGCGAATGTGGCGATGCCTCGAGGCGGAGATGGCGGATGACTACGGGTGATGTGGATGGCGGACAGGGTTGCAGGACGCGCAAGCTGCCGTGTCCGCGGCCAGATTGCGCGAAATAAACGAGAACAGGATTGAGGAAGATGGAGGAGGAGAGCAAGAGTCCGACTCGGCTGTAGAGCCCCGAGACGAAAAGTTGACCGATTCAGCCGCCGGTGCGCGCCCGGTCATTTGACGAGCCGCGCCGCGCCAACGCCGCCTCTTTTTTCTCCTACAAATCATTTATTTATCCTGTTTGTATACCCGACTACATTCGAGTCTTTAACTCCACTACCACCCTCCGTCGTTGTCTTTCGTTCAGCCGCTTGTTGCACGTTTCTTACGACGTCTTACGACGTTTTATGACGGTTTGTGCAGCCCTCAGCCCCATCGATGGTAGCTATCTCCCCCATCACCCCAATTCATACCGCCTTCCGAGAACTTGTCTCTCATCCGCGCTTCCCCTCAGGCCACAACGGAGAAACGTACTCCTCGCACCGCACGTAGCCGCACTCATCTGCATACTTCTTCTCCTGCTCGCGTATCGCAGCGTATCGCCATCGATCCATGCCTGACCCTGCAGCCGCATCGACCCCGCTCACGCGACAACATCAGCCCATACACAGCTAGCAGCTCTGCCCATCCTCTCATAAGGCACTTCGGCGGGCCCACGGAATGCTTCCCCGCTCCGAGTCGTGGAAGCCCCGACGTCCGCACGTCCTGTCGTCAAGTGCTTGGCGCTGCGATGCTGCCTTCGCAGGTCACTTGGCGCCCACGCAAGATGCTCGAAGAGCACAGTCTATCTTGTTCGGGCTATCTTGATCTCTGCGCGCCTTGGTCATACGGGGCAGCGACCATGTATGTTGCGGACAAACTTCCTCCGCTAGCCAACATGTGATCCTATCGCAGCGCACGGCTGACATGCATCAGTTCTCGAAGTCTGCAGAAGGCGCGCATGATGGCGTTTGTGCGCAGCCGCTGTTCACCTATCTCTCCATCCATATCGACGCGCTTGTGGCGTCGCCGCGCGTCTGCGGTGCGAGCTTGCACCGTCGCATGTCGTGTGCCCGAGGTGAGATGGCGAAAGCAAGCTTTACGAAATCGTCTGTGCGCACGAGCGTGCACACTACACACCATTGTCCTGCGGGCTGCGCAGTGTGCACGCCGCGTGCGTATCAGCAGGGCGCCTCGAGTTCTGATATGCATCTCAGGAATGCCGAACATCTACCATCATATACTTGCCTGCACGCTCGCTTCTGAGGAACCGCTCAGCTGACATCTCATCATAGTTAAAATGGGATTTCAATTTCCAAGTCTCTCGAAGATGCCACCGGCACCGTCCGCGCTACGGCCCCGGCTTGGCGATCGCTGCTTGCTTGCGACCCTTGTATTGCCGATCTGCAGAATCTGCTCGTGCATCTTTACGCACTTAGCATGCACAACTCTCATACCGGCGGCGGTACCAGGCGTGCGCGTAGATCTACGAACGTCATGTGTCATGCCCGCAGCACGCAACGATCAAGCTCGGAGCTTGCTCGTGATATATGTGATTTCGAGGACTGTTAGAGGCGTGACGATGGGAATCTGAGCTCGCGCTGCGAGTCTCATCGGGAGGCTGCGTCGACTGATACATGATTTTGCGCAGGATTCATGATTGTGGACATATTCGTACAGCATACTCGTGTTGCTGTGGGACGACATGAGGTCAAATGTAGTCGCACGACTGCGGAGTTTGCGGCCGTCGATCATAATAGATTTTCAATAGCTGCATGCAGACAGCAGTTGGCATTCGATGTCAATATAGATAGGAGCGTAAGTCGTATTCGCCTGCGACTCCGCCCCGTCGTTGTCAGTTTCACTGATACATTCTGTCTCCCGCAGAGTCTGGTGGCATATGTCACACACGTCGCACACAGGTATGTTCGGCGATTTAGACTTAATCCCGCAGCAGTTCTTACCCAGTTTCACCCACCTAAAGCGGTATGTAGCCGGTATCTTTGAGCGCAGGCACTCTCTAAGTATAAGCGATGTGTTGGCTGTTGTCGTTATTGACTGACACTGCATCAATAATTGCGAACTGAACCGAGCGTGCCTCCCAGTGAAGTACAGAACTGTCAAGGCCATTGTCAGTTACCTTCTGTGGCATACCCTAGATCACCGGTGCAACGAGCCGATCGTTTGGTGCGGTATGTAATATGGCATGCGCGAGCATTATTCTTACACCCACTGAAACTGATGCACGAGATTCGAAGAAGTGCTTGCACCCTGAAGCAGGCTCGACTGTCAGTCGTTACGTTCACTTCGAATAAATGGTGGAGATGACCGATGATCCCTGGACTGTGCTGGTTAGTACGTATGTGTATACTACGTTGTGTGCCTGAATGTATTGGCCGATGGCGCGAAAATGGAGCTTCGCGCATCGTAGACGATGTTTCCCCGAAACTGAAGCTCCCCTGAATGTGACCGGGACTAATATGACTCGAATTCAAGATGACATCCCAGGCCTTGTTCGGAGTCCGCCTGCAAAAAAAGTGGTTTTGCGACCGAGTGATAATTTCGCAAATATATTGTATGTCATAATATATTGTATGTCAGATCCTCGAAAACATTCGCAGGTAACTCTGAAAGAAGATAGGGCGCTGGCAGGCAAGTGAGACAACTGCAAGTCTCCCGTAAGCCTCCTCAAAGACTGGTAAACGTACGGATGACTTGTCAATGGACGTCAAGGTCATAATCGGAAGCCGCTTACCTATGGCAGTCAGACATCTGCGATGATTTGTAAGCACCAAATGTCACGTGCACTGCCAATAGGAACGGTCCCGGCCTGCTGCCACTTGTGATGAACTCGCTGATAAACCGTTTGAAGATCTTTTCCTCTCCCATTGAGGCCAAGTTACCGATCCTGACTTGCAGAACTATGTGTCGTTGAAGTGTTAGCATGCTACCACGCTCCGTACGGACAGCTCGTATTTTCCATTCTTGTGGCACAGTCTAACTGGCTTACCGACAAACTTGAATGTGAATCTCAACCCAGACGTGAAAACCACAAACCTGTGGCTTCAGAAGCCTTCAATCCCGCAACGGTACAATCTCATCTAGGACTTGGACTCCATAGGCTTCACATAGCTCACAGGATAAAACGAAGGTGGCTTGAGGCTATAGCTTGCTTACCACGGAGAGTCCTGCTCGCAGAACTCCGTGATGCGCGCCGTTGGTTGCTGCGGAGGAAGAGATCGACGACCTTCGAACCGACGGCACATCCATTGGAGGACATGGTGGAGCAAGCAGTGCAGTGAATTCAGTGGGTGGGGGAGAGTTGAGTCGGTCCCGCAGGACCTCGAGTATGCTTCACGGCCAGTAGCCATGGTATCCCACCCCGGTCCAGTGGATTGTCTCGACGAGACTCGACGACATATGGCGGCGGTCCTGTATCAACCCGCTCCTCACTGGATACCATACGCTCCTCCGCTGCGCTTTCCTGGTACCGTCAATTGCGAAGGTTATCATTGGACCCCGCTCGTAAGGATCGCAACAGCTTCTCACAAAGTCTCTTTGCGATGTCAGCTTGAGGCGTAATTGAGCTGGACCGACCGCGAGCCGGCCGCCCGAGGATCGAGCTTTCCCGTGCCCACAAGGAGATGATAGAGCTGACTGAGCGACTCGACCCGGACGACTGGCACCTTTCTCATATCCGTCGTTGTCCGGCCATTCTTCATCTTCGTCTGATGATCGTCGAGGTAAGTCGACATGCTTGGCGTGGAAGTGGACGGGGCAATGAAGACAATCATATCTCAGGGCTATGTTCTCGTTCAAGACTCGTCCGTACTATAGCTGCAGCCGTTGCAACTACACAAATTTTGTCTACCCTTTAGTCGCAACTCGCCCGAAAGGGATCTCGCACGAATGGAGCACGCGCTACGGTGCACACAAAATCACCCTTATATGGCGTTTGTCTCAAGTTTGACCCAAGGGCAAGGATCTGGTTCTGACCATTTGCAAAGCGGCGGCCAACTGCCTAAAGACAAAAATAGCCCATCCAAATCCGAAATTGCTGCTTCACCTGTTGTCTGAGTCTTGGCGCTCTCATTCGGGACCGAAGGCTTGGTTACTATTCTCTGCTACCCGCATGAGCAAGAATAGGCCTGTATTGGGGTCGCCGCTATCCCCGGTGATAACTTGAGCATGTAGATGCCAAGCCATCAGCGTCCTAGAGTTATTTTGGAGCCTCTGTAGGTTGGTAAATTTGGATTCGTTACCTGTTATACGGGGTGTGGGAATCCACACGCTCAGAAATTGTACCACTCCTATGGACAGCGTGCTATATTTAGACCCTCACCAGAATATGGGCGGGTTTGCCACTCGGGTATGCGCTACTTCCCTACCCGGGCCCGACGCCATGGTTGACTAGTGTTTGAGGTGAGAACGAGAGTGCAGGCATGTCAGCCATAATTCCTCGCACACTTGCTCTTACTACATCCGCGTAATCCTCCAAGACCAGTCTCATTTGTGCAGTCGCTTTCTCATCGTGATGGAGGAACTGGCGCTATCGATAGACAACAAAACTCTCTATCGATGAGCCCTTAGGCCTCAAAAGCTCGTTGCAAATCCGATCCGGTGTGTCTGCTGTTCCCCACCAGTGTCGAGTCTTGCTGACGACACTTATTTTAACACAAAGTAGGGGATGTGTTCCGAGAATATGCATTCTACGTCGAAACCACGCTCTGAATTCGCGCGTGGCAAAGCCTTCTCGACTTGTTATGGGTCCGAGGGAGTAGGATCATATCCAATTGAATGAGCGTGCGAATCAGTTGTACACCGCCTCCCTTACTCTTTCGTCAGTTCCCGAATCTCTACAGCTGTTGTACATCACCATCCTGTCTCGGGGGCGCAAGCTCACCCGAAACCGTGTGTTCCTACTGTCAGGAATAGTATCCGGACCTTCCAATTTCTTCCCACTGAGTGTCCTTGCAGCTCTACCGGTACACGAGCAGGGCATGAAGTCGGTGCCTAATTGCATGCTGTTTAGCCCGACACGCTGGACTAATCCACAGTGGCACGGGTCGCGACCCACACTCCTGCGAACCTCGGAGAACGCCTTTGTTGCAAGCAGAATAGCCGGCTCCAGGACGACCACTCTGCGCGGTATAAAGAGGGTTCAACGATTCGATGTTGGCCTCAGGACATCGAGCTCCTTCGTTCGCCCTCTACCCGGCTTACTCGGTATATCCAGCAGTCGCAATGTCTTTTGCAACCCTCCTTGCCATCGTATCTCTCGCTGCAATCGCGACCGCCGCGCCGACTGCTGTCTGCTCTGACGGCACCCGCGTCAGCAATGCTGTCTGCTGCGACTTTGTCTCGGTATGTCCAAGAAGTCCGCTTTCGGCCCTGCGTTTTACGATATTGATACCGAGTGATTAGCTTGGGCAGGATCTGCAGAGCATGGTCCTCCAGGGCGACTGCGGTGAAGATGGTAGATACATTTCCCTCTCAGCACTTGTTGTAGCATACTGATCTTGCTCTTAGCGCACGAGATCATCCGGCTGACCTTCCGTCAGTATTTGTTTGGTTGGAACCTAACTCACGGACTAACCTTGGCTTGCAGACGATGCTGTTGCGATTTCTCGCAAGCTTGGCCCGTCTGCGTGAGTATTGTAGTTCAATCATATGGCTGACCGGCGATTGAGACCATGTCTACAGTGGTGGCGGAGCTGACGGTTCCATGCTCCTCTTCCCTCTCGTGGAGCCGGAGTTCGCAGCAAGCAACGGTATTGACGACAGTGTCAACAACTTGATTCCGTTCCTGTCTCTCCACCCCACGATCAGTGCCGGTGATCTCGTCCAATTTGCTGGTGCTGTCGCGCTCAGCAACTGCCCTGTGAGTGACTTTCTTGTCCATGCAACATCATGACTCACGTGATGGTATTCCTAGGGCGCTCCCCGCGTCCAGTTCCTTGCTGGCCGACCCAACCACACGATCGCGGCTATCGATGGTCTTATTCCCGAGCCCCAGGACAATGTCACAAGCATCCTGGAGCGCTTCGACGATGCGGGTGGCTTCACACCGTTTGAGGTTGTCTCCCTTCTGGCCTCCCACACCATTGCGCGTGCCGACAAGGTTGACCCGACCCTCGACGCTGCGCCCTTCGACACGGTAAGTGCATGAGCATTTGCCAAATGTGCCACTTGTGCTAACTTGAGTGTCCCTCTAGACCCCGTTCACTTTCGACTCCCAGATCTTCCTGGAGGTCTTGCTCAAGGGCGTCGGTTTCCCCGGACTCGACAACAACACCGGTGAGGTCTCGTCGCCGCTGCCGCTCGGCGACACCTCGACTGGCGGCAAGGACACCGGTTTGATGCGTCTGCAGTCCGACTTCGCACTCGCCCACGACCCGCGTACTGCATGCTTCTGGCAAGGGTTCGTCGACCAGCAGGAGTTCATGTCCCAGAGCTTCGCGTCTGCTTTCGCGAAGCTCGCTGTTCTCGGCCACAACACCGACGATTTGATTGACTGCTCGGAAGTTGTTCCCGTCCCCAAGCCCGCTGTCGACAAGCCGACGACGTTCCCGGCCACGACCGGCCCGCAGGATCTCGAGTTGTCTTGCCTCGCCGAGAGGTTCCCCACTCTCAGTGTTGACCGTGAGTGCCTTGCATTTTGACATCTTCGCAGCGTCTGATAGGAATATGTCGATAGCTGGTGCGCAGGAGACCCTCATTCCTCACTGCTCCGACGGTCTCGAGAACTGCACTTCCGTCCAATTCTCGGGCCCCGCCACCGACTCCCCTTGAACGTCGAGTTCGATAGACAGATGTTTTCATTAGTTCGCCTTCTTTGTAACTTTCGCTGGGTCCAGGAATATATGCGCGCATATCTCAATTTTTGCCATCGCGGAATGACTTAACGTCGCTCTCAATTACATTGTATGTATACTAACTTTCGAGAAGTCACCGCAGCATTAGACGACATGTAGAGCAAAAGTTGTGCCTCAAGCTAGTGCGCGAGGCTCAGAACACAAAAAGTACCACTCCAGTGATCAAGTTGAGCCATGAACACTACTAGTACTACTCACGAGCACTTTCCTCCACCATGGCTGCATGCACGGTTGACCTTACTTTGATGGTGCACCTGAATGGTTTTGGGTGCCTGAATCACTTTCTTAGATCCTCACATATACGGAGGCATCGACAGATATTACCTGAGGAATCCTGGAAGGCTGGCTGTCTCTGGCATAATCTCGTTACCCTCACTGTCCACCTCTTTGCTGATAGTAAATGTTGCCAAGACAGATGCGATGGTAATCCATAGCAGATCTTGCGCCATAGCGCGACCGGGGCAGATCCGTCGGCCGAACCCGAATGCAGCTACTGCGGGATCTTGAATGTCGGCGTCCAGTTCATTGCCTTTCATGAAGCGAGATGGGTTGAATGTAGATGGATTCGAATATATATTCTCGTCGTGTAGGATTGCCCTGTCGTCAGCATAACAGAGTTGACCAGGAAAATGCGATTGGAATGTGTCTATGCTCACCAATTGTTGGCTACCACGAATGACCCTCTGGGTATATGATAGCCTCGATACGTATCATCCTCTGTCAACCGATGAGGGAAATCTGTACATATATCACGTCCGTCGTCTGGCATCTTCCATATGTCACGATAACTCACTGAGAGGAACAACTGGTTTCCAGCGAAGAGATTCCTTCACTATTGCGCTGATATATGGCATAGCTGCTTGGTCTGACAAGCTGGGTAAGCGGTTGTCGCCAAGAGCTGCATCAAGCTCTTTTCGTGCTGCTTCCTGAACTTCCGGATACAGGACCATGGCAAGGAAGAAGGTCGCCAGCGTCGATACGACCTGAAGAGGCCAATGACTTCATGGTCAATTGTAGGAGCAATGAAAACTGACTGTGTCTGCTCCAGCTTTGATACTTCATCAGTAAGCGTCGCAGTATGACTGCATTGACATACCGATATACATAGTTGCTAGAGTTGTCTTAATATGATGCTTTATATCCGTCCCACTACTCGTTTTGCCAAATGTCTCGAGAAGAGATGTGGCGGCACAATCGGGATTCTCCCCTTGAGCCTACGCAGCTAATGTGAGTGCTGCATACACCAAGATGCGAGAAACTGACAATTCGTCTTGACAGCGCATCGAAGGGAACATTTAATAAGGCGTCTGCCCAGTTGCGAAACTCAGCTGCTTCGCGTTTGAATTGACCCCCTGGAAACCAGCTCGGGACATATTTCACTAAGTTCAATGCGTTCAGCGGAACACAATGGAGGTCGTGATGCATTTACATATGGGTAGAGCATCAACCAGATATTTGCCAGGGGTCGAGGCAGCGGAAGGGCCTTCGATTGCCTTCTCTGCGATGTGAACATACGGATCGTCTTTGGACTGCACCTCAATGCCATAGGCGGTCTGTATGATGATAGCGCCTGCCATACTGTGAGACGATAGTGAGAGGCTTTCACAATACAGTATCCTCGAGCTTACTGGCGTATATGATGCAAGAATTCCTGGGGCTCGTTTAACAAGCGAGATAGGAGTATACGTGTCTCTTGTTGTTCAACTCGGCGGTTCCGCGCGACTGCCGGACCAGTGCTCATCTCTTGGTGGAACATCCTCCGGCCCATTTTCCATGCATCTCCATAAGGTAGGAGCGGCAAGGACCAACCCAAGCCAACGCTGTATCTATAATCAGTATGGGTACTGCACAAGACACTAAAGCGACGTACAGCTCGCTGAGCATCGTCATCCACGGTCTGACATGTGAGCGTCCTATGTTAGCTGGAGTGCCATGGGTAATACGGGCGATTCGATTGACCTATCTGAGTAAACGGTAGAGCGTTTCTCCAACAAGTCGGTCGCAGCAGAGAGAGAATTAAGGACTACAATGTAGGTTCCCATCGCGTCAAGACATATGGTATCGGAACCTAAAACAGACTGAGCATCCTGAGGGCAATACTGGTTGTGCTCCTACACAGTTTTTGGCCCATCTCCAAGTAGGCCTCGGAAGCCCTTTCAACGGGGACGTCGAACACATTGCCTATGATAGGCAATCGTGGCGGACCAGGTGGGAGAGGCAATTTCAAGTGTGTTCGACGATACCACCAACGAGCGAGAGATGCCACAGTCAGCAGTGCCGCCAGAAATTCAAGGGCAGTCATCTTTTTTTCTCTGGAACTTCTTTGGTGTAGCTTCAAACACCGAGAAGCAATTGCGCCTTCTTATGCACGGCGGTATGACACCTCCGGTGACACGAGTGCACTAGTCCAGCGAAACCGGCAGTCCGTGACGAAAATGCTTGGCAACGTCAGAACGCGTCCGAACAGTGACGCAACCACCGAGTCGGACCCGGATCCTCAGTTATAAATACTATCATTCGACTGGTGACCGGGAATGCGTCTGGCAGACGCAATGGTCAACGATTTTACATGAGGAAAAGAGGATGATTTCATCAAATCCAATCCGACCAGTGTTCGAGGATGATATATTCTGCGAGACGTAACGAGCGTCAACGACTTCGGCATTTATAGAGGTCATCCTGTGACTTTTGGCTCGGCTGCAATGGCTAGCAACCAATGACGTTGGTCGCTGCAAGGGGCTGCTCAAGTCCCATCGACGCGCCCTGGACACTGTATGACGAAGTTTTGCATTACACTGTCATTCAAACTCTTTCTCCCAGCATGTTTCAGAGGAACAGTCGTTCACCGTTCTTTAGAATGAATAGACAAGAAATCAAGCCACACGATGCGGAAAGAGCGCCCGGAAGAAGTTTGGGCATCTCTGTGATTGTCACAGCCAGTCTGTATACTGGCGCCTGCGGTATAGACCTTGATACGGAGAGGTCGTCGACAGATAGCCTCAACCAACCGACTACTTGCATTTTCGGAACGAACCATATGATATCATAAAAAGCGTTGCATGAATGGTTTCTTGGGTTGTACAAGTGGAAATCATACAACCTGCAGTGCACAGCCATCTCGGGACACAACATTCCCTACTACGAAGATTCCTCAATAAGAGCGACAGAACTGGGTCGAGGTTTGATGGTGCACTTGAACGGTCTTGGGTGACTGTATTTCTTTTCAAAGGCTTTTGAGACAAGCGGACACAGATAATCTGACCTGAGGAAACCAGGAAGGTTGCGTGTCTCTGGCATGACCTCTTCTCCTGTAGCGTTTACTTCTTTACTGATCGTTATCGTAGCCAAGGTAGACGCAATCGCGATCCAGAGCATGTCCTGTGCCATGAATCTACCGGGGCAAATTCTGCGGCCAAAACCAAATGCGATTGTTGCAGGATCTTCGACTTCCGCACTGAGACCGCCGTCTTTCATGAAACGGTCGGGATTGAAGCATGAAGGGTTAGGATATACGCTTTCATCGTGCATCATTGCCCTGGAACGCGCGAATATGAGTAAGGTAAATTATCAGAGTCGCAAATGCTCGCTGATCCTTACCAATCATTCGAACATACAAGGGACCCTTCTGGTATATGGTAGCCGCGATATACATCATCCTGAGTTGAACGATGAGGGAAGTCTACATGGCCCCTGAATTTAGCCTTTGTCGTCAGAAATAATATGCAGATCATGACTCACTGAGAGAAACGACAGGTTTCCATCGGAGAGACTCCTTCATGATAGCGGTGACATACGGCAGTGATGCCTGGTCAGAAAACTTCGGCAGACGCTGGCCTCCCAAGACTGCATCCAGTTCATGTTGAGCCTTTGTTTGAACTTCTGGATAAAGAGTCATAGCCAGGAAAAAGCTTGACAAAGTCGAGACGGTCTGCATGATTCAATCAGATACCACGTCCATGTATGTAACGCCGTGGGGACTGACGGTATCTGCTCCGCCTAACGGAGTTCATACATAAGTAAAGCATCTTCAATACAGAGGATTCACGCAGCATACCAATGTACATCATAGCTAGAGTTCTCTTGATCACGAGCTCTGTGTTGGCGCCCTTCCCAAACGTTTCGAGAAGCGACGGAGCGGCACAGTCAGGGGTTTCACCCTCGAGCTGGCGAAGTATCAGCGGGAAAGTAGAAGAGAAAACATATCTTACTCGCCATTCTGCGATGTAGCTCATCGTACGGAGTATTTAGCAGAGTATTTAAGGATTTGCTAAACTCTGCAGCCTCTTTCTTGAATCCTGCCCCGGGAACCCAGCCCGGAATGTGCTTTACTAGATGTAATGAGCTTACACTTGACAACAAATGCGACTACACTTTACTCACGTATGGGCCATATATCGACTAGGTATGCACCAAACGTGCTGACCTTTGATAGACCGTGCAGTGTATGTTCTGCGAGATGAATATACGGGTCATCATCCGCCTGTGCGTCGATGCCATATGCTACCCGCATAAAGATCGCGCCTGCAAGGCTGCAAGCAGGATAGCGGTGTCATAACATGCACACACAAGATTATAACACGTACTGGCGGACGTGTTCCAGAAACCTCTCCGGTTCATTGACGAGTTTGGTCAGAAACATCTGCGTCTCTCTTTCCTCCGCCCTATGATATTTCTCTACTATCCCAGGACCCAATTCATGCTGGAACATCTTACGACCGAGCTTCCAGTCCTCCCCATATTGTGCCGCAGAGAGACCCCATCCGAAGCCAACTCTAGAGGCATAGTGGTCAGAGGTCTTCACGGGCAAATTGTCAGAGGCCGTCTTACAGTTCGCACAACATTGTCAACCACGGTCTGGCAAATATGAACTAGTCAGCTCAACGGAAATGAAAAACAATCATTCCCTTGCCTATCTGAATAAATTGCGGAGCGCTTTTCGAGTAGATCTGTGGTAGCCTCTCTGGAATTGAGGATCACAAGATGCATCCCCATTGCATCGAGGTGGAGTATGTCGGAGCCTGTTGACATACCACATACGCAAAAATCACTGAATTCTTTGTACGAAACGCATACCCAATTTCTGGCCCATCTCAAAATATGCCTGTGCTGCATCGATAGCAACAACATCAAGCACATTGCCAAGGATTGGTAAACGCGGTGGACCGGGAGGCAGAGGCAGCGTCGAAGAATGCTGACGACGAAAAAGCCATATCACGAGTGACGTTATGACGGCTATTGCTGCCAGAGAGTTGAGGACCGACATTAGAGACATCTGTGTGGTTAACTGATGGCAGATGTCCACCTCGGAGTGGGCAGATATATAGAGTGCAAGCTGCCACTAGCCTCGCACCATAATGGTAGTATGGAATGGAGGAATATAGTGACAGACGTCTGCAAGCGCGCCGCTTTTCGGTTGACGATCTAATCTTGTAAAAGATCCGTGACGCGGAACTGATACTGTACCTGCCACTTAACGCCACTGGGAGCTGCCTATGAGCCAGGTGCCAGGCACTCGTGTCAGAACCTAAAAGACAACAATTCTCTCATCCGCGTTGATAGGACGTTCGACATGGTTGCCGGTCACAAGGCCAATGACTCTCTAAAGTGCTACGGAAATAGTCAACTCAAGAAGCCCGTCCCCATCTCACCCCAGCCAGCAATCGGGGCAATTTCTACCCCGGGATTCTCGAACGGCAACAACTGGTTGGTTATGGGTCATAGTCAAGTCGTTCGTTAGTGTACGTACCTTGATTTTACCATCTATCTCCACGGCATTTGTTGCATCACATCATAGCGAATGGGCTCAGGCCTCATGGTAGAGTAGTGCAAGCATATAGAATACATTGGTGTGCGTACATCCATGATACATCGACAGTGCGCGATGTGACAGCGGGGGCTATGCGAACATGAACATATACTACTCTCATCAAGGATCACTAACAGTAATTCCTAATAGGCTAACGTGAGAGTCGGACCGAGGCTTGATAGTGCATCTAAACGGTTTGGGATGGCTGAACCCCTTTCAGCATACGTGGGAGATATTTTGATACGGCGATGATAGCCTGACCTGAGGAACCCAGGGAGGCTGCCTGTCTCAGGCATAACCTTCTTTCCATCTTTGTTCATCTCCATACTGATATTAAAAATCGTCAATACCGACGCAATCGAAATCCAGAGCATGTCTTGTGCGATGTATCGACCTGGACAGATTCTCCTCCCGAAGCCGAATGCAATTGTTGTGGGGTCTTGAACTTCTGTGTTGAGAGCACCATCCTTCATGAACCGGTCGGGGTTGAACACGGAGGGGCTTGGGAATACACTTTCATCATGCATAATCGCCCTGGGACGTGTAGAGATTAGTCAAGCGAACTCAGAGATGCACAGTGGGGCAAGCGGATGATCAATGCACACCAGTCATTTGAGCACATGAGAGATCCTTCCGGTATGCGATAGCCTCGATACATGTCGTCCTGCGTCAATCGTCGAGGGAGATCTACACAAGAGTTTTAGATCGAATTTGGACAATTGCAGCCTACTCCCGACATACTAAGAGAGACAACCGGCTTCCAGCGGAGGGCTTCCTTCATGATGGACGTAATATACGGCATGGAGGCCCGGTCAGACAGATCTGGTAGGCGTGAGCCGTCCAAAATCGTGTCCAACTCATCTTGGGCCTTTGCCTGGATGTCTGGGTAAAGAACCATCGCCAAGAAGAAGGTTGACAAAGTAGAGACAGACTGCATTAGCGAGTCAGATGGCATCTCATGACCGCAAATATTAGGGGGACTGACTGTATCTGCTCCAGCTAAGAGTCATGGCATTTCAGATATGCCGCTACGTAGAAGGAAACATGACACACCGATGTACATGGTCGCTAGAGTCTTTTTGATGGCAGTCTCTATCTCGGGAGTGTTCCCAAACGCCTCAAGAAGCGAAGTAGCGGCGCAATCAGGGGTTTTGCCCTCGCGCTGATAAAATGTTACTCAAGAAGTGTAGAAAGAAATATATAATACTTGCCATGTGACGTCGCAAATCCTCGTACGGAGTGTGCAGCAGAGCATCTAGAGACTTGCGAGACTCCGCGGCCGCCTTTTTAAATCCAGCTCCAGGGAACCAGGCCGGGACGTATTTCACTAAGTAAAATGAGCTCATGTATGACAGCACCTCCATCTAAAAAGGTCTCACGCATGGGCAAGGTGTCGACCAGGTACGATCCGGGAGTGGCTGCCTTCGATGGACCTCGCATCGCTTCTTCCGCAAGACGGACATAAGGGTCGCTATGTGCCTGTACGTCAAGACCATAAGCAACCCGTACGATGATCGCACCCGAAAGACTAGAACATGGACCATGTTCAAATATCGATACACAATGGGAAGATCGGGCGTACTGCCGGATGTGCTCTAGAAATCTCTCTGGTTCATGCGACAGCTTGGATAAAAATACGCAGATCTCTTCTTCCTGCAATCTGCCATATTTCGCAGTCGACCCGAGTCCCAGCTCGTGATGAAACATCTTGCGACTAAGTTTCCAGTCTTCTCCATATGGCAAAAGAGGGAGCGACCAGCCGAGGCCGATTCTGAGGCGTCCAAGTCAGTAAAATTCATGCAGTGACAAAACCTGGCTGACAGCTCGCTTAGCATTGTCATCCATGGTCTAACCCATGCAAATGCTTGTCAGTTCAATGGAAATACGGGGCGGCTTCTACCATACCTATCAGAATAAATGTTTGAGCGCTTTTCGAGCAAATCGATGGCCGCCTCTCTCGAGTTGAGGATCACCAAGTGTATACCCATTACCTGGAGGCAAATCACATCGGATCCTACCGGCACGTGAGATGTATATTGCATGCAGCAGACACGTCATATGATGCGTACCCAGCTTCTCGCCCATCTTAAGATAGGCTTGTGCTGCGCCCTCGGTGACGAGATCAAACACATTGCCAAGAATCGGTAAACGCGGAGGCCCGGGAGGAAGAGGCAGTTTAGGATAATATTGATAGCGAAGCCATAACGCGAATGTTATAGTAGCTACGGCTGCTGCAACAGCGTCGACAAAAGAACTCGAGGTCATTCGTGCAAGTGGGTGACGGTGTATGTGTGCCTAAGGGCCAGCATACTTTTCAGGCTTGGTATTTATGGACAACGCCATACCGTTACGACGGTATTGGACCACTGACTGTGGACAGCGCTGACACGTTCGAGACTTCTTTCGATGCACTTACCCCCCGATTGAGACGAACTGCAATCAAAAGAGATCACGGGGAGTCCATATCTCAAATTCAGATACTCCACAGGGAGGGAATCGAGACCATTGATCAAGTCAGGTACTGTATGAACCTCGGAATGTTGTGTAGAATTCTGCTATATCTGTATTGGAATAGTCAACTCCGCGGAAAGCGCAAGACCGATCAATTAAGGTTCGCGAGATCCTCTCAGAGGGACTCTCCAAGTGATTGGAGTTTTCGGCTACCGATCGGGTCTAGTCCTTATGGGAAATTTCTGCATAGGCGTAAGGCACTGGATCGTGCATTGGGAGTGCTACTTTATCGTCACCATCTGTGGGAAAGGCACTCGACTCAGGCACCAACTGCAAGAGCCATTGCGATCAGGATGGACGATAGCGGATAGCTATGGACTAACGCACTCCGACTACCCATGCTGTTGCGACACACCAATGATTTCCCGCGTTGTGTCAAGGTGGATCAAAAGTCGCCTCATGTTGAAGCTCCATTCTAACAGGGTAGTGCACAATATGGCGTGCGCGGCGTATGGCCCATGGGCGAAAGGGGCGGAATGTGCAGCCTCTCCTGATTCACGGCCTGTACTCGATGACATTCACGCTGTATTGGAGAAGATAGTAGTCCTAATTCGTTGCGTCCTCTACAAGAGCAACATGTGACTGAGATCGCGGCTTGATGGTGCATTTGAACGGTTTGGGATGACTAGAACTCTAATCAGTGCTTGAACCCCGAGAGTGTGTCGGCGGTCTGACCTGAGGAATCCCGGCAGGCTACACGTCTCGGGCATAACCTCTTCTCCAGCATCGTTCACTTCTTTACTGATAGTAAATATAGCCAGGACGGACGCGATCGTGATCCAGAGCATGTCGTGCGCCATGTACCGGCCTGGGCAGATTCTCCGGCCGAAACCGAATGCGGCTGTCTCGGGATGTGGCACCTCGGCGTTGATCGCGCCGTCCTTCATGAAGCGGTCTGGGTCGAATGCAGAAGGGTTGGGGTATACTCTCTCGTCATGGAGGATCGCCCTGTGATAAGTCGAAGTGAGCGACTCTGGTACTCTCCATAACGATGGGGTGCGTACCAGTCATTTGAACACACGATAGACCCTTTCGGAATATAGTAACCTCGATATATGCCACCCTCCGTCGACATATGAGGCAGGTCTACATGCAAGCGTTGAGGCAGACATGATCATCATATTGGCAGAAATGACGCACTAAGAGGGACAACAGGCTTCCAACGGAGAGACTCCATCATGATCGCAGTGATGTACGGCATTGACACCTGGTCGGTAAACACTGGCAAACGGTGTCCACCTGAAACTGCGTCCAATTCCATTTGTGCTTTGGCCTGGACCTCTGGATTCAAAACCATGGCGAGGAAGAAAGTCGACAGAGTGGAGACAGACTGCACGGCCCAATCAGGTGGCGAACCAGTGGAAGGTTGTGGCTGCGACGACTTACTGTGTCTGTCCCAGCTGGTATGTACGTAGATCAACTGAAGAAGACATTTAGAAACAGATGAATGAGACGTACCAATGTACATAGATGCTAGAGTGTTCTTGAGGACGCGCTCTGTGTTGGCATCGGCGCTGATGCCATCTCCGAATACCTCCAGAAGAGATGACGCAGCGCAGTCTGGAGTCTCACCCTTGCGCTGAGAAGATATCATAAATAGGATATGGCTCCCGGATACACGGGACGTACCATACGATCCTGCATGTTCTCATACGGAGTGTTCAACAGAGTATCTATCAGCCTGCGGAACTCCACAGCGTCCCTCTTGAAGCCAGCACCAGGAAACCAGCTCGGAAGGTGTTTCACTATGTACGGGGAATCAGCGGCCGTCATTGACATGGATGTGCTGCTACACACGTATGGGCCACGTGTCCACAAGGTACGTTCCAGGAGTGGCTGCCTGCGAAGGTCCCTGGATTGCATCTTCGGCGAGACGAACGTAAGGATCATCTTCAGGCTGTGCATCGATACCATACGCCATCCGGACGATAGTAGCACCTACTAGACTGGAAGGTAATATTAATGTCGATTCGGAAGATTGTGTGGATGAAACTGACTGCCGGATATGCCCCAAGAACTCTTCCGGCCGATGCAACAGCTTGTATAATAGCACGTGCGCCTCTGTTCTCTCCATGTCACGAAACTTCTCTGCTGTTCCGAGGTTAAGCTCGTGATGGAACATCTTGCGACTCAGCTTCCAGTCGTCTCCGTATGGCGCGAGAGGCAGACTCCAGCCCAGGCCGATCCTTTGAGCGAAGTAGTGAGGACTAATCATATAGGATGTCCGCATTTACGCACAACTCGCAGATCATCGTCATCCACGGTCTCAACCAAGCGTACATGTCAGCTCAATTGGCCTTCAAGGTGAGTCGTTGTCTCACCTGTCCGAGTAGATCGTGGATCGTTTCTCGAGCAGATCGGTGGCGGCTTCCCTTGAGTTCAATATCACGAGGTGCATTCCCATTGCGTCGAGGCAGATGATATCGGAACCTGTTGAGACGTCGTTAATGCTGTATACTACACATATTGCAATACGTAATACATACCTAGCTTTTGGCCCATCTTTAGGTAGGCCTGGGATGCGCCATTTGCGACGACATCAAGTGCGTTGCCCAAGATGGGTAGCCGCGGCGGACCTGGAGGGAGAGGCAACCTCGAAGAGTGCTGACGGCGAAACAGCCATGCCGCAAGTATTGCGATGGCCGCTGCTGCGGCCAGAGCATCAAGAAGGGCCGTCGAAGGCATTTACGCAGGGGCGAAGACCGACGTGTAGCGTGTGCACTGATAATTAAATAATGCCTGAGGGCTGCTGCTTCACCAGACATCAGTGCTGGCACAGGGGCGCTGGATTTTGTATAGAATGACAAACTGAATGGCTCCGACAATCGTGTCGCCCCGCTTTACGAAACAACCGCTGTCCGGCAAACCTTGGAATGCTTCGCAACTTTCTCGTGAAGTGTATCTCGAGGCAATTATATCGCTGGGAAAAACGAAGTTGTTTTTGTCACGTGTATACCGCAGAAGCTACAATTCACAAGTCAGAGCATCGAAATCTGATATGACGCCTCATGTTCGCGGAATAAAACTTATGTCAAAGAGTTCGAGGCGAGTACAAATCATTCGCTAAGAAGACACGGGGTCTTTTCCGGCGAATCTGCGCAAGTAGGCAGATGGTTCGGCAATGATCAAGGGTTTCCAAACTATAAACTGCTCAGGAGAGTGGTCACGACGGAGGCGAGCAGCCATGGACAGCTATGACAGTCTGAGAACAAACAGCACTTCGACTCCACGCGTATCACGCCAATGGATTCTTGTCGAGAGCGCCTATGAACATCAGTAGGCGCTCGTAGCACGACTTTATGCGCAGCTTGGTCCGTGCGCGAATATGGTCCACTATAAAGCCCTCCTTCGGACAATTTCGGTTTTTTATTCTTGTGCTCGGGCACGTACTGTCGCCAGTGAGGTCTATACCGAGGCACAGTCTTTTGCTGATTGCAAATTACACATCCGAACACGTCCTTAAGCTTCGGCTTTTGGCAATTTTTGGAAACTCTCCAGTCCCAGTGACAACTTCACTGTTCGAGGGATCCGGTAGAGCACGGCGGGGGGTTCGGGATTTCGGTACATAGGATGATGTGTAGTGTATACATTGCAATGGAATCTAGTCCCCAAAACATTTGAGTTGTGTGTTCTGTCTGTCTGAGTTTGATGACTATGCATGACGTGTTTGTAGGGAGTGCAGAGGGTTTTGCGCTGAAATTGGAGAGCACACATGCTCTGTCATAAGCGACTACCAGATGTCAAGAACGTATGGCGCTGATTACTTTCTCTGGTTTTCCATCTTCTGGCAAGACACGACGAGCACAACAGCTGAAAGCTCATCTGGAATCACGACTACAAGACTCTAATTACTCCGGCCCGAAGCTAAAAGTATCTATCATCTCGGACGACGAGCTCAACATCTCTCGGGAGGTCTACAAAGGTGCGCCTGTACTGCAGCGATGTAGCACAGACCCGTCTCACACTATCCGCAGATGGACGAGCCGAAAAGCCTGCACGAGCAGCTCTCTTCACGGCAATGCAGAGACAGCTAGGCCAGGACACGATCCTCATACTGGATGCGATGAATTACATCAAGGGCTTCCGGTACCAGATGTATTGCGCGGCGCGGGAGATGAAAGTGCGCGTGTGTACCGTACGTCGCTTCTGTTGTCCCGGCAGGCGCGTTCACTTATCTATGCAGGACGCAGGTCTTCGTAGTCGCGACGCCCGATCTTTGCAAAGAGTGGAATGCAGCGCGGGAGGACGAGAGGGCGTATGCGCCCGAAGTGTGAGTGTACCTTCCGGATTTGTTCGAGGTCGAGGCGACTGATAGGTGGGAACCAGGCTGGATAGTCTCATCTTCCGGTACGAGGAGCCGTCCTCGATGGTCCGGTGGGACTCACCGCTGTTCACTGTGCCATGGACGGATGAGGATGTGCCTGCAGACGACATCTGGAAGGCAGTGACCGAGGGGATCGTCAAGCCGCCAAACGCGGGCACGCAAGCCGTACGTGCTCAACCACCTCCCTATATGCTCTTTCTAACACACGTTACTTGGTACAGGTCCCCAAGGCCCCTACCGATGCCCTACGCACCCTCGAGCACACCTCCACAACGATGGTCGCCGCACTCATGGCCGAGCAGTCCGCTTCAGGGGGACTTGGAGGACCCCTCACGCTCACGGTCTCGCCGACAGTCAAGGCACACCTGACGCTCCCTGCACGGAACATCACCCTCTCAGAGCTGCAGCGGCTCAAGCGCCAATTTGTCACGGTGCACAAGAAGGCGATCACGTTGGGCACAATTGAGAAAGGCGCGGTGGACTGGAGCGAAGAGAGCGTGGCGGAGAAGTTTGCGACGTATATTGAGGGGAACTTGAAAGCATAGGTGTGTCTGCTGATATCATATCGCCGTCCACATCGTTTGCTCATTGCTCGCAAGATTCTTGAGTGTATGCGTGAAGATGTATTCTTTTTCGTGCCTGAGGCGTTGGCTCGTGCACAGCCGCCAAACCCTTTTGACCACCTGGACCTACGAGATTCTTGTTCCTGGAACTTGAACAGTCATTAACCCCAGCAAGAAGCCCCATTTTACATCTGCTGCCGAAGATCGTCCCGAGCGTGCCGAGCGTGCATACGGTCGTATCAAGTTGATTTCTCCCGTACTCCGCTGGGAAGGTCTAGGCCTACTCTCCTAGGCGGCGCAGAATCTGCACGCGGATCGACGAGTTCCAGCCGCCGATCTGCAGATCTGCAAGCCGGGTATAACTGTATTTTGATGTCTTTGGTGCACACCGATGGACGGATGGGTCCGACGCGCGCAGGGCGGGATTGCCACTTTGGTCCGGTCATCCGCGTCACGATCCTGACCAACAGCTCATGGTGGACTGATTATTTCTGCTCTCCAGCAAAATACAGAGCATGGTCGTGGAGCAATTCTGGCAACAAGGGCTCGGTTGGTTTCGTCTCTGTGTTGCTGTTGGAGACCTCCGCGGGGCGTCTGTTGGGTATTCCCAACATCTCGTCCACATGGGTCCCGCACGTGCACGCGGCGGACTCTCGTCTCGATCACTGCCGGACCCATTCTGAACGCACCTGGACGTACTGGCAATGCGGCTCTAAGTCTTGCTTCCGTCCCTCGGTTACGTCGGTCACGGATGATCGAGGCGAGCAGATGGGCTTGTGATGGACGAGCGGGACGGTGGTCTGCTATACGATTGGTGCACCTCAGGGGCAGTTCCGGGACCATGTCCTCCGGTTCCAAGTCGCCTCAACACGAAGGATTTTTTCAGCATGCCACTGCTACAATTTGCGGCTGAGAAAAATATTTGAACACTAACAGAAGACTTGACAGGCATGCATGGCAAAGGATTAGGCGGGGAAGGACGCCGGGTGATCTTGGTGAGTTGCCCGTTATGGGAGGTGTGTTCTATCGGGACGTCCCAGTTCGTCTCAGCCGCGCCTGCTGGCCCTTCGCTCAATATCCCGCCACCCACTTGCGTGCTCCGTGGAAATTTGCTGTGGGGCGTTACTCACTTCCGCCGCTGCCGCAGAGCGGGCGAGGATGGAGTGGAGCAGCTGCCATGGCCGCTGGTATAGATATCCGACCTTCGAATTGAGACCCGGTTTGGCTTCCCTCTGGTTTGCCCAACCCATGACCCCGCTTCGCCAAACCTACCAGTACCATTGTTATGAATTCCGTTGAACCAACTAGACATATTGTCGTGTTCGCTGCCGTCGGTTGGCGCGCACTCAGCGCCGTCATCCATTTGTTGGGTACGTTCTATCAGTGATCTACATTATAGATTGCAAACTCAACGGCCTTAGGGGTCTCTATCTTGACGCATTTCTTCTCCCGGAGAATCACCTTGCAGGACGTGTCTTCGTTCAGTGGCATCCGCAACATCACCTGGCCCCGCCTGCTTGTCCTGACGACATTCTTCCTATCGTGAGTACAGCTGAACGTCCTCACGCCGTATCTGCTAATATGCCCGTGGCAGCTGGTCATTCCTCTTCTCATGTACGTCGCACAGCGTACTCAGCTGGCATTCACATCTAAGCAGATTTCTCAGCCGGAGTGGTCATAGGAGGTGTGGGGTTGGAGTATAACCAGGCCTCGTGTACCCTGGGCATCGTCAACTGCATCATATTCTATGCCTCGTCCAAAGTGTCGATATACCTCTTCCTGCGTAAGTTCTGCGTTTCAATACTATCGCTTCGTGTCTCATGTGATTCCGCTCGTCAAGTTGAGAAGGTTCATGTCGTGTGGAGCCTAAACCCACGGGCGAAGCGATTCCGTTCGCCGATGTATGTCGCATGTCTCACATTCGTGTGTATATACGGCTTAGTGGCCATCTCCCTCATGATCGGTGCGTTCGTTGGCAATCTTCGCTCGGCCCCTACTAAAACGTCATCAGGGAGGATCGCGCTCCTCCGTCCCGACGGAGCGTGCGTCATTGGCCTCAAGAGAGGGCCTTCCATCACCCTCCTGGTCTATGATCTGTACGTGCACATCATGCGTCAATGAAACCCATGCTGATCTTCGCGCAGGACGATTAACATACTGTTCACTGCACTCTTCCTCTGGCCGATTTATAGGGCCCGATTCCGCAACGCTCGCATACGCAGAGTAGCCGTACGAACAACATGGTGCGTTGCTACATCTGCCGTGAGAAAGAGGTCTGACATCTGTGGGATAGGGCCGCCGCTGTCGCTCTCACTACGTCTTGCGTAAACATATTGATTCTTACGTTGATGAATGGCAAGCAGTTGGGATGGATTTGTCTCACTAGCTGCGGCACCGATGTAGGTATTACGCGCATCGCCCCCTCACCCCTGGCTAAGTTTTGTTCAGGTTTTGATCAACGCCGCCGTGCTGTTTTGGGTCACTTCAGGCAAGGGCTCTACGACGAATGGACGCCCGCGGCCACCGTCGTTAAGTCTTGGCGATACCGACCGACCGTTCGTTCGGCCGATGGAACCACCATCAGCCACGACGACGCTTACATCCTCTGCGCCGGCAACGCCTACCAGCGCGACGCATTTTTGTGTGAGCGACTACAAGAGCGGACCTCACGATCTACCAAAACTCGACCTCGAAGCGCAGCTCGACAAGGACTCCATTGATATCGTAGACGTTACAGCATGCGAACGCGGCTGGCGTGCGGGCTATCTCGGCCACCTCACACACACATTCGGCGCGGTTCGATCAATGCTACGACGCCCAGAAGAACGGCCGGATGTTGATTTCCAGGTACATTCGTACGTATCAAGTCGCTCGCTCAGACGATGCTGACCAGCCGTCTCGTTGTGCGTCCCGCCGCTGATTTCTTACTTCCCGACGATTCAGATCACCGTCACGACGGAGATCGACAGCGACCGCGCAAGCATCTGCACGGAACGCGACGGCGACTTCAGCGTTCACACCGGGTCTCCGCCATGGCCCTCCGCGCAGCTACAGGATGACGCGCAGATCTACGATCATGGCTCTGGACAGCTCCGACGGCTTACCGTTTAAAGGGGGCCATGAAACCGCTCTGTTTAGACGTAGAAGGTCATGGTCTGGTGCTGACGATACCCGCAGCGAGATCAGTTTGGGAGAAGAACAGACGCATAAATAATTTGTATTACATGTCACGGATTCAAAACATCGCTTGATTGTCCAGAGAGATGGCGAAGACACTAAGCACCTTTCCACGATCATGACTCCTGGGCAACTGCGATGGTCATGGTGATGCTTGATTTAGACATCGAAGCGCATGGCCCAGCGTTGAAGATACTATTAGCGGGACCAAAACTTGAACAGCCAGCAGAGGTACACATCGTTTTATTGTAATTTCATTGATCTCGCTGAACCACTGATTGGCGAGCGGCTCATACGAAAGTCGATAAAGGGTGCCATACATTTTGACAGATGCCTACAACAAACGTCACCTGGCTGAGTTGATTGTTTCAGGATCTGTCACAATCGCTGGACCTTATTCAAGATGCGCCTTTACCAGCTCACCGCCTCGGTGCACTTGCTATGAAGTGAATGTGCACTGGAACAATTAACCGGGGCTAGACGTTAAGCGGAAAGTCCGAAGAAATGTCCGGTCCAGAATTAGGAGAAAGCCGGTCCGACTTTGTACATCGTGCGCCCCCTTTGGCACACATGCTGAAATCTTGACGCGCTCAAAAGCAAAGTGAAGGTTTGCATGGCAGCGTGGTGTTTTTTCGATGCGCGAGATGAAGAGCTACTGAGCTGATACCTTAAGTTGCAGTGGTAAGTACGTGAGCATGGCCGAGATTTGCTTTCATCGTCCTTGTCCATCAAGGATTCGCTGTCGAAGGACGGGGGAAGCACCGACAAGGACCTGCAGAGTTAATGCTACTGTCGAGATATACCTCAATAGCTTTATCTATCAGGATATGATCAACAAGAACATCTGTCAAAGCATTTAGCACGTTGATAGTCGCCAGCAACTGTTCGGTCTTTGGCTAGTTTGCAATAGGCGTCATCTTATATGTACCTAGCTCCCAGATGTGCTTTCGCTTCTGCTGATCAATATTACGTGCCAGTTTGTGTCATCTGGACACGAAAACGCAGAATTGGCTCGAAGTCTGATGTTTTGCAGCGCTGCATCGCGAGTAGCGTGCGTACGCGCCGTCTTTGTGCCGCCCGGACAGCAGCGCCGTGATGCTCTCACATAGGATGCTCCCACAGAGATAGATTGATGAGCGCTTGTTCAATTAACAAGTGACAGTGGCGTGAGGCGTTCCGCATGCACTGCCCTGGTCTCTCGCGCGGTACGATCTCGCGTTTGGACCCTCTGACATGCTACCATGATCTATCACAAAACCGAAGTTGTCTTCAATACGGGTGGCGTAAGTACCTGTCGCGAAAGATACAAGTAGTTGGCTCACGGGTTCCGAGCGCCGCATCTGTGCCGAGGACCCGGGATTTTCATCGAATATGTGGCTATGAAGGCCGCAAGTAACGCGACGATATATGCGAACTTGCGAAGGACGGTAGCGAGGGCTGATTGCCTATGAAACAAAGTCGTACAACATACATCAATGTCCTGCGATGTTCCAAGGTGGAACTCTCTACTTTACAATGAGCCCGATGCCTTGCAAACAACGTGCCCGGGAACATCGCCCCACCCATTGCCTCTGCTGCGCTTAGCGGCCCACCACTAGTCAGCAGATTGTACTTAGATCTTTGGAACCCCGTGAACTCCGATATGCGTGTTTTTCGCGATGGGGTACGTCCTCCATTATGAGAACAGCTTTAAGATTCCTTACCTCTGTGCGAGTCTATGATTGTGCGACTGCCGATGCAAATGGTGAACTACCCCAACAATTCAGCTGCGCCCTATCTGCAGAAGCACCTGACTGAGCAGGATGGCAGTGATATATGAAATGAGCGGGGTAAGCTTCGCAGCACCATGACCTGGAGAACGATCTCCGAGCGCATCGTATGCCAACTCATGGGAGATTCTTTGACTTATAGACTCTTACTATGGTAGTGTGGCCACCCAATGCACTAACTTTCCCTCGCGCATGCCACATACGGGGTGGTGACAACGCGCACATGAGACCACTTGTCCGGAAGGGGAATGTGTGAGCGCATATCTCACATCCGGCAACAGATAGATGGCCGGAGCTGTATGAGGTGTATGAGTCGCCATGCCCAAGGCACCTATCGTAGGATTCAGTCTCGTCCTCTCCCGTTCGTGCTGTTCGGCGCCCTCTGGTCTGAAATCGAAAGATTCTGCACCGAGCGGCGAGCGTAGAAGAGCTTGTTATTACGTGCACTTCAGTAACCGTAATCACCCTCCTCGAAATCGTAAACGATAACATCCTCGACAATTTCCATGATAGACATCTGCAAGCACATCAATTATCAGCTTGCGTTGAAGCATACCCAGCTTACCTTGTACGCGACGTGCTTCGGGTCGGGGATAAACTCGTCACGAGTTTGAACGCTCTACATACAAGGAACAATGATCAGAGATCAGTCAGCACTATATAGGATTGAATAATTACCTTGAACTGGACGGTAAAGACGACATCGAAGCCCTTGTCAACGCCTTCGGGGTTGTTATTACGTCCGCCTGCGACGAGACGATAAGGCGTATGGAGAGGTTCATGTCGTGTCCATGCAACATACCCCTGGGTCCGTAATTGACCATGTGTGTGTTCTCTTCATACAACTTAATCAAGCCATCCAGAGCTGCACGCTTTTGCTCGTTCGTAGTACCAGGTTTGTACTTGAATGCGGCGAAACGGGTGACGGGGCCCATTATGATGTATTCGGTGTTGTTAGGGAGGGGTGAGAGTGCTGGTGATACGAGTGTCTGCTACCAGACCATCCTGTATATGTGCGTACGGCGCGCAGGTCCGAACTCGCTATCGGATTCATGCAGGGGAGAGCACGGCCGGCATCTCTCGGCAAGTTGACGTATCTGGACAAAAGCTTCCATATCTGTTTTCCGGTGATCGAAACATTTTGTCCAACATGGAAGCTGGACGGTTAGATCCAGTCATTCAATATTCAATATTCAGTGAAAGAGCTTCAGGTTTTGGGTCAGCACTCTTCTTGGGGGCCATAATCCATTCGAACAATTTGCAGCTCGGCTTATATACCCATCACGGAAAGGTACTGGTTCAAACTTGCGTTAGCTTATTATCTGACGAACTGCACAAACGGAGCACACCATCCAAATCCCCACTGGTGGAACACTACTGTGTCTTTAACTCGCTTGTTACTCTCCACGACCCACCTATTGCACTATTTGTACTGAGATACTGAGGGCAGGGTATATTCGGAGCATTATCGCGTGATAAACTCCGCTCGGCCTTCTCCGAGGTCTGGTTGCCCTCGAGGTTCGTGGCCAGTCGCTGGACCGCATTGATCCACTGACGCCTCGAGACATACAGTGTGTCCGCCTCCGTGATCTCGTTGTGTGGCGCATCTGTAAGGTTGTCACTCCTGCATGCTGCGGTGGACCGTCACAGTGTCCACCATCAACATACAAAGCCTCCTTACTCACTCTCGGTCGGCTGACTGTCTGGTCTGGTCGTGAGGAATCAGTGATCCTGGTTCCTGAGCACTGACGAGTGGAACGTAGGCGTGCTTCAGTTCACCCTGTTCATCTGTGCGGCTCTCAACGGCGGCAAACAATCAACGCATGTACCTTAGCGTTATGTTGTTCTCTCAAGCACTACCGTACTAGACAACTCCGATGCACTGCTTGCCAAAGGATGGTCCCGGGTTCCGTCCGCTGCAAGACATAATCTTTGTCATATGTCACGGCGCTCCAAAAGAGAGCTAGGCTTTGGGCTCTCCTTTTCATAGGGCACTAGTAGAAAACAATCAATACCTCAACTGTGCGACCTTATTCTGGACATGTGCGTGTTCTGTGACCGGTTCAGTGCTCTAACGAAACAGCATGCAAAGAACATACTCACAAGAGTTTCGATACGTGGCCGCAGAGTTACTGACGCCTTCGCCCTATCTCCGCTTGGTGATGGCGTGCCTAGGGGTACTTGACTTTGGTGTGGGTTCTGAAAGCCGGACTCTATGTGCGATCATGATACCTGCAAACATGTGTGTGATAACGTGCGAGATCGCAGCGACTACCTCGTGAATTGAAATGGTTCATGATGTTTCACGATTTCACGCTAACTGTCATTGTGAGACTCATTGCCACCATAACTAATTATATAGCGCCATCCTCCGAGTATACACGCATCCCAGCTCTCCGCGTCACGGGCATTGACCCTTCGCGAAGTACCGCAAAATCGCAAGGAAACATGGGTGCCTTCGATTTAATGTGTGCAACCACCACTCTGCCTCTTATGACCATCCCGTAATCATCTCCGCAGCCTCGGCCCTATATTGATGGGTACGATAGTCAACACCTTCCTGATGGGCGTCATGCTAGTTCAGTGCTACGTGTACTTTATGTAAGTGGATACTTCAACATATTTGCAACGCCCTTGCTGAGGTCTGTTACTAGGAGGTTTAATGGGTAAGTGCATGTGCATGGACTATGGCACCTTCTGATGAGCGGTACATAGCGACAAATGGTGGATGAAGCCAATGGTATGTGTCCCCCGCTTATTCCAGTACCGAATACTGATAATTACCGGTATAGGTGTGGTTCCTGTTGTTCATGGACACGCTGAGCTCGTGCCTCTATATTTATATGTCATACGCCTACCTGGTGACAAACTTCGGTGAGAGTTGTCAGGGGATATCATACAGCCTTTGGATAACGTAGATAACAGGCAACATACCCGCCATTGAAGTGGCTAACGCCGGTGAGTCAAATCCAACAACTCGGTAGTAGCTTCGAATGATGCTCACACAACTGTAATGTGCTTCCGGCCCTAGGGGTCCTTCCGTGTGAGATGCACTATAATTTCTATGCATAATCGATCGATTGACACATTTTGTTATAACAGATCCCCTGTTGACGGTGCGTACATGACGACTGATCGAGATGTTTAAGGCTAAATTACAGTCAGGGGATCACGGCCTTAGTTGTGTAAGACATTCATTCAGACTGGCTACAGTCATCACTGATGAACTGACTCAGCCAGTTTTACTTCGCGTGGAGGGTCAAATTGTTGATACGAAGCCCATTACTGACCTATTCCATCGTTATTCTATCTTGCGTCCAGATGCGTAAGAGTCTCTACGATTACTGCATGAAAATGTCCTCAGCGCTGACTGAATGTAGTCGCCAGCCTTGGGACAACGATCGGGGGAGTAATTGTCAAAGATTTTGCTTCCCTTATCAAGGTCAAACAGATTTCGCTTGTTTGGCTGTTTGGCTCCGTCGTCACGGACACAATCATCACTGTCTCACTGGTGTGGTATCTGGTAAGTTGTTGCATAACGTGTGTGCGCTGTTTATCACTGCCATTCTATCTCAGAGACGAAACCGGACGGGGTTTTCTAATCACCTTACGGATAGGCTCATTCGATGTATGATGTTGCATAATGTTTCTGTAATCTGCACGTTCACCTCATTCATTATACGCAGTGATCCTCCAGACCGGACTTCTCACTACTACGTGCGCTTTGGGTGTGGTCATTGCATATCTGGTCTCGGTACGATCTCCTTATCTCTCGCTACACAATCTAACATTTCTGCCGTATAGGAATCAACCGTGTATGTCTATCAGCATGTTGAGCGTGAAATTGGGCCTGTTCTCACTAACGCGTGTTACGGATAGGCACCTGGCGTTCGGCGTCCCTCTCTCTAAGCTATATACGAATTCCTTGATGTCGTCTCTCAATGCACGAAAGGGGTGGAACCCCGACGATTTCACCAGAGCCAGTACTTTCACCACCCGTTCCGCCCCGGTGAAAACTGAGGTGAGCATCCTTGACTGCACAAGCATAACATTTGATCAACTGAATGATGTGATCAACAGGTTCGAATGACCACAGTGCGTGTCCCAGCATTTAGGTTGCTTGAACCGTTCTAATTTGTTCGGCACCAGTTTGTGGAGAGCGATACCGTCCATGAAGGTCTCCAATTGACACCTATCAAGCAGAAGAACCTCGAGGGCAATTTCTCCACAAATGTGACCATCATGGCCTAGTGATGATATTCGGTGTTTGCTTATCGAGTCGGGGTGACATTCACAATTGAAGTGTCAGAACAATGTGGTTAAATTTGGCGTTCTGCGGGGTACACTTCGAGGAGAACATGAGTCGTAATATAGCTTCCAGTGCAATCTGAGATTCCGTAATGAGAGCAAGCGCAGTACACAATGCGTCGTCATTGGCGCGTGTCATACCGAGGCAAGTGTCTGCTGCACAGTAGCACGATTGAGCGGTCTGAAAGCAGGAAAAACAGCCCAAAACTAATGTGATGTTCACTTGATGCGTATTGAGCTATATTCGCCAAATGGATGATTCATGAACATCACTACGTTGCACGCGTAGACTGAGTTTTCTCAGAACCAAACTAAAATATCACGCCTCCAGATGCTGCTGCCGAAACCCGAAGCATTCCTACTGCTAACTTAATATACGCACCTATCATCCCGCTACTGATCTTCGAGAACATGATCGGATACCGGAAACCTTGCACTTCGCTACCTACAGAGAACATATCATGTAAATCCGGAAATAGCAGTCACCTCCAGCGGCATTTGAACTCCTAGATTCATCTTGTTCCGGATCATAGGCACCATCAATCCAGCTGGAACGCGTTGTATTTCGGGTTTATCTTCGGGGATCGCAAACTTGAAATTCTCGAGGAGCTCTACCAGAATTGCCTGCATTTCTAGGATGCTGTACCAAAAGAAGAGAGTTAGAGAGTGAGGCGCGAGACCACTGTTAGACGTACGAGAACCGCCATCTGCCAAGCGAAACATGGTGTCAGCTAACTGCTGTTGTGTATGGCGATGACTGTTGTATACACATACCCAATACATCCTCGAAGGCCTCCGCTGAATGTCATCCTGACAGCGCACGTAGGCATCATCTGAAGCCGCAGTTGTTTACAACACTCACAGATTTGCAAATACCCCCACTGTTATCTGACCCGTTTTCGTCTCCAGGAAGCGCGCAGGGTTGAATTCATGTGCATCATCCCCCCATACCTCTTTCAACCGGTTGTAGCCACAGACGGAGGCATTGATATACTGCCCCTTACTGACGGGTATCTCAGAGATCAGTTCGCCAGTCGTCGATACGATGGGCTGTGACAGAGGAATAACGTCTTCGCGCTCCGCAACTCGCACAAGCATATGCACAATACCATGGAAACGCAATGACTCCTGCGAGACGTCAGTTGCATTTTGTTTTGATAGCCGGTGTTTTGGGGAAGAAGTACCTTCATAGCTGCGATGACATTCGCCATGGCATCATAGTCTGCTACGGAGAAGTCCGAGTCCCCGCGTGTGGTGACGCGATCACGGATGCAGCCAATTTCTTCACGGAGTTTGTCCTGCCACTCGGGGTGCTTGGAGAGCTCCCATAGTAACCATGTCATAGATGACGCTGTTGTCTCATGGCCTGTCGTGCGTTTAGTTCAGGGTCGAGTTGACGATCTATATTGGCATACCTGCGAGCAGGAAAGTTCCCATTTGAGCGATCATTTCCTTCATGTTGAGACGAGAACGAGGATCCTCGGATGCGTTTGCCTTGACTGCATAGATATTAATGGCAAAGGTTGGACGCACATCCAATGGAGGCTTACTTAGGATGCTCATGATATCTTTCTTATTATCCGCCTTTCCAGACAGGCAGCTCTCGGTCTTCTCGGCCACTAACTCAGCTGAGACTCGATTTATTATCTTGACCGTTCGCCGGAAGCGCGTCGATTCGCGTGTTGGGAGGTAATCAATGCAGCGCAACACGATTTCTGGGAGGAACTTCCAAGTCGAACGGAATAGCATCGTTGCCCCAGACGTGAAGAGTAGAGAATCCGCGCTGATGGAAATCCTGAGATTCATCGATTACCGTGTGAACCGGAGTATGACGTACAACATGTTATGATAGGCCGCCATCACTTCATTCTTCGAATCATCCAATGCTCCACAATCGTAATCAAATGCGGCTGAATGTACGCATGACAGGTAAGCCTGAGTGTGACAAAGCGAAATTCGGATTGACGATACCTTCACCGATGACATCTAGTGTTGTCCTCGCCAGCCAGCTTTGAACATTGATAGTACGTTCGGATCCCGAGTTAGCAGACTGCAGGATTTGTTTCCACTTCTCTGACAACTGGGAATATTTGCTGAGTACATCTCGTTGCTGAACGATGAACGGAAGGCCTTACCTTCACAGCCGAACGACGAAATACAGGGATGAATGAACGTAGTTGAGAGGCAGTGAATGCAGGGTTCATGATTTTTCTGTGACGAGCGTGGTCCTGGCCTATTGGTACAGGATGTTTTGAGCATCACCATGCGAACAAAAGGGCATATGAAGACCTTCAGCGTGGAGGATGCCCTCCCCCGTTATCTGCCTTGTGAGCTGTCTCGACTCTACTGGCTTGGGGTAATGATATCCCGACTTGTGGAAGATGTGCTGTAAGGCCTAAGGGTGCTGGTTAGGTGAAATATGGCAGATTTGTACTTCGAAGACATGCCTTAGCATCCGCCAGGTGCAACACATCGCGCTATCACACGGATTGATTATCAATACAACCCAAAGAAAGAGCTTCTTGACCTACACCCCAACACCCCTTCGTGCGCCAAGCAGTGCCGAACTCCTTGATTCTGGCGAAGTCGTAATCTCCGACCTGATCCTCGTGGGACTGAGATATGGTGTGCCCTGCATCGTTTCAACAAAGCCATTTTAGCCGAACCAACATACTGAGTACTCACCATACAACCAACTTGGGGACGGTGGCCCTCTGATGTGCCTGATTGAACGGCGGTTCACATATCGATGCGTCAAGACAACAGCTACCGCGACAAATAGAACGTAAGCAACCAGCACTTGGTCCATTCTCTGCACAAGCTCTCCGAAGCCGGGGAGTGAAGGTCGGGATGACGGGTTGCCTGACAGCTGTGCAGAGCAGTTTGTGCGGAAGACAATGGGTTATTATATACTGTTCTGTCGAAAAGCCATCCTGGGATTGGGCAACATGGCACGCCGGGGAATCAGATCTCATCCTGTGAATCTTCCTTCTGATCTGCGAGTTCTGGACGCGGGAGCCGCTGAACCTGTTCCCACGGGTATGAGAGCAAAGAAGCGAAGGATTCAGCTTAAGACGATGTCTGTCCATTAACTTGGTAACATACACCTGCTCATAGACAATGTCGAAATTGGAGATGTCGCTGGGCATATGTACTTCTCTGAACGGTTGATTCGACGATAGATAATTGGCCGGAATAAACCCAGAAAGTTATGCTGGTCTGTAGCCTCGGTTAGCGATAGTAACGGCGAAGAGTGGAGCCTACCAGGCATACCGGATGAGGCAGGCCGGCCGTCTCCGGGGTAGAGACAGCTCTCTTATTCTGCGTAAGCCGTAACACGCACTGGGCGCCGAAAGCACCGAGGCTACGACGGATGCACTCGAGTCTCTGCCCAGTCTTTCGAACTTCGGGCTCCGTTACTCGTAAAAGCTATTTGTAGACAGGAAGCGCGCGTGTGCTGCATATGCAATCAGTTCCGTGTCTGATGCAAACGCTCATCTTGAGGTTTACTTGTCTCAAGGTTCACGTAGGTCAGGCTCCCGTTGTCGCAATTTTGACACATCGGACATCTATCGCAATGATCTACATTGCCGCACAGAATGAGGCAATGGCGCCATGCGCCGTGCTGAGCTCAAGATGCGACTGTAGACATTGAATTCCTAACATCTGAATCTGGTGCGAAAGATTCAGCGCCGAAGATGTACGATTCTCACCGTGATCTGCGTCGCCAGTGGCTTTCTGATTAATTTTGTGAGATTGTGCTGGATGGCACTGTGAAGCATGAAATAACCAACGACTTCATGAACTTCACTGCTCTACCACCCGAAGCGGCAATTGCCGTATCTCATATCTCAACTTCAGAATGGGATAGGGTCAGACGTCCTGCGACACAAGCGCGCAAGGCTGATGCACAGCATCGAGACAGAGATAGATGCTGTTATGCAATCCGATGACTTACGGTTAATTATACAGATTCCATGCTACAGATTCCAAGTTCTGAATTCCAGATTCCAGGCCTTCCCAATACCAACTCATCCGCCATACGTCAATCCGCGAGGTTCCCAGAAGAGCTGTCGACCGCGCCGCCCAGCTTCAGCCATGCGGTGCGAATCCTCGTCAGCTCTGATAACACCGCAGTAGTGACCTCCATGAACGCGGTGCTGACGTCCGGTGTCAGGTCCTCCACATCGTCCATCTCTATGTCCCCGTCATCTGATGCAGCATCAATGTCCTCCATCATCGCCTCCGCTCGAGCACTCCGCGCG
The DNA here is from genome assembly GCA_000320605.2 of Gelatoporia subvermispora B. NCBI lineage: Eukaryota > Fungi > Basidiomycota > Agaricomycetes > Polyporales > Gelatoporiaceae > Gelatoporia > Gelatoporia subvermispora. The sequence goes on from KB445796.1 coordinate 169,366, forward strand.
GCGTGCTCGCTGAAAAGTGCGGAGTACACTACATAGACCTCACGCCAGTAGCGCTTCAGTCCGAAGCGCTCGCGGGGGAGGGACGCGCGCCGTACGAAGACCGGCAGGTGCGTGATACGCGCCTTGGCGCGCAGCTCCGACTCCTTCGGCGGGGTGCTGGCCTCGTCCTCGGAGGACGTGAATTTTGGCGAGGGACGTCTGACTTTTGACGTGCTACCCGAGCGCTGCTGCTCGCTGCGGGAAGTCGAGGTAGAGGATGATGACGACGGAATATGTTGGCGCTCCTGCGGCTGCCCTGGGGGCCGTGGGGGAAGTGAGCGGGGTACGGGGGAAGGTTCTTTCTTGATCTTGACATGGTTCGGACCAAGAGGGGAAGGATCCCGCATGACGGGCTTCGGTGGCAGACCTAGGTTTCGGGGCTTGCGGCTCTCTCGGTCGGACTCCCTTTCCCAGTCCGAGTCTAGAGATCGTGGTCCCGGGACCGCATCACTGTAGATTTTTGGTCTTTTTGGCAGGCCAGGGGAACGCAGATCACGCTCTGAGAAATCTGATACGTCATCCTCGAGCTTCTTGCGTTTGGTCGCTGAAGGAGCGACATCACGCGTCCTCTCCCTGTCAGATTCGGCGGCGCCTGTTTGAGATGAGGAGGGCTTCGACTTCTTCTGGATTCGTTCCTTCGGCAACTTGCTCGCATACGGAGACGGGGACGGCTTTGAGTCGTGTTCACTGGGTGGAGGCAGAGGGGATCTCGCTATCCTAGCGGCCGGAGGAGCTTCTCGCTTGATTTCGCGAGGCTCTACAGGGGCCGCTCGCCTGGACGACGAGTCTGTAATAGGTGGGGTAGCGCTAGAGCCGACTGTCTTGACCTTGAAACCTGAGCCTGGCACTTTACGGGCGGAAGGTCTAACAGAATCGACAGCTCCGGGGTCTTCACGTTGTTTGCCCTTCCCAGATACATCGGGTCTCACCCTCGCGCCCTCGTCTTTAGCAATGATAGCTTCAGCCCCGCGCTTCTTCGCCAACTCCGATGCCTTTGCTTTCTTCTGCTTAGTATCAGACATGATAGGGCGTTTGGGTAAGGGATCGGTGGATGCATTGGCAGGGGGTTTTGCGAGATCCTCAGGCGCGTCAGGTACCCAGGTAGAGGGACGCACGAGGCGCTGCCATACTTCTTGATCTTGCGAAATGCGCAGGGCCTTGAGCGCTGCCCGCATGTCGCTCGACATCTTGTTTCGGTGTTGTTCGCGAAGTTTAGGATACCCCCATGGCTTGACTTCAAGCCACGTCTGCGTCTTCAGTCGCCAGACGTTTGGCTTGTCGGGGGGTCTCTCCGCAATCTGCGCTCGATCGGTTAACAAAGGACGCGCGGATCGCATATCAGAGAGCGTACTTCGGCGAGGAGCTCCATTATCTCATGCTCTTTCATACCCTTCGCGTCAGAACTTTTCTCCACGAGTCGCAAGACGAAGTCAGTGCTGCGGCTTTGGATGGCGATCAGATGAACGAGGCAGTAGCGCAACTTGGCTCTGATCGATGCACTGATGCGAGACGGACCCGCACGAGATGGATCTCCCTGTGAGATGGGAGGCGGATCGCGGCGGGGCTCTGTGGCGGCAGAGGCAGGCTTCTTGGCGATGAACATGGTCGGCTCCTTCTTTTTCTTCTTAGGCTTGGTGGATCCGTTCGGTACAGCGTCTATTGTCATGACCTTCCGTTCGGTGCGTTCCTTCTCTGCTGCCTGTGTACGGTGGCGCACGCGGTCCTCGATCTTCTCGTCCAGCTCACGTTCGACGATGAATTTTCCGTGTATGGCGCCGTAGTACTTGAGGGATGGTGCCTTTCGAGGATCATGAGAGCGCATGTAGAGCTCGTGCGCCTTCTTCTCTTCTTCAGCCTTCATCGGCAAGACATGTTCTCCGATATATAGTGTGCTCTATATTCATCATGGTAGCAGGTTAAACGCCGTCAGTGAGATGGCATACCTTCTGGTGTCCCAGACCCCCATAGTCAAGCTCTATGTTCTTCTTTGGGAACTCTTGTAGGGCCAGGAGAATGTCCTCGGGCACGCGCACCAGGAAGGCTGCCTTGGGGATCGTCGGCATAGGGTCCCCAGGCTGAGGCGGGGGGTACAGGGGCAACGAAGAGGATTCTGGGAGAGGCATGTCGCTGAGAAATAGCTAGTGTGGATACAATGTATTTGGAGGATGCAATGTTCACGATGGAGACCAAGATGTTGGGATGTTAACGACAGGAGATGGGCCACTCGGAGTGCTAACGGAGGGCCACTGCGTCTGCGGTGCGGGCCCGATATGCTTATTGTTCGTCGTCGGCAAGTTGAACGTCAAGTCTGAGTCGCTCTGGACGGCCACCGGTCAAATGTGGACCATACGCAGGTGGATTAGGAGGGTTGTGGACGACGCCGATGGGGGTCGTTGTGTTTGCCACAGCTACATAGTGCCACTCGAATGGATAGCCACGCGGCACATTGGGCGTCTACATAAATATACAGCTCTTTCAGTTCTTTCATTGTCATTTCAGACTCGTCGTCCAAAACGTTGTGCTGCTCAAAACGACTGTGCCGGCCTCCATTAACAAAGTGAAGTATCAATTGTGCACGACTGGAATTGTGTATAGATGGTGCTTGTGCCTCCTTTTGACGATCACAGGAGTCCAGACCGAATTTGCTCCCGTGGACGCGACGACTGCGCTCGTGGCCGGACCACGAGTGAGCCTGAAAAAGTACGCTCGCTAAGATCCTCTGCTGCTGCGATTTTCCGCTTGCGTCGCTTCACAAATCTTGGGACTCGGATCAGACATTGGTGCTTGTGTGTGGCCTCGGCTTGACATGGCTTTTCTGGCTACGGCTGCGCGATGCCACACAATGTACTAGTCGCTGGCGACGACCATAAAATGTGGGGCGGAAGGGTCAACTGCGGACTGACGGTACACAGCGTGCTGTTTTCCCTTGTAGGAACAGCCGCCCATACCGTCAGACATCTGTCGAACTTGAAGCTTGAAGGTTTGTGCACCCACGATGTTCCTCCCCGGCATGGTCTGTATGCGCGGCTGTAGGCGACGCGCAAGCATGCGGCATGATGGTGAGCTGGCCTTTCGGCGCAAAACAATGTATAAATCAGCACTGCTAGGGAGTGCTGCACTAGGACCAGTAGTCAGATCACAATTCGACCTTGATAAGAGTTCTGAGCACCATGGTACAACCGATCCACTTCTACGATATTCCCCGCAACCGCGACGAAGACGATAAAGCATGGTCGCCCAATACGTGGAAGACAAGGTGAGGAATGCGTCAGGGAATTAATATGTGGTTGTCCTAATTGTCAGTATTCGAATTCAGGCTTACGCTGAACTACAAAGGTCTTCCGTACAAGACGATCTGGGTCGAATACCCGGACATCGAGAGTGTTTGCAAGGAAATCGGCGCAGAATCCACCGGGTTTGGTCTCCTGAAGGAAGGGAAACCCTACTACAGTCTCCCGGTCATTCACGACCCCAACACCGGCACCACCATCTCCGACTCCATCCGCATCGCACGCTACCTCGATAAGACGTATCCCGACACGCCTACTGTCATCCCCGCGGAGCTCGAGGCGTTCCACGCTGTGTTCGAAGACGCCTTTTTCCAAACCATCTGCATGCCTCTGCTGCCCGTCATGATGCCTTTCGGGTGCCCCCAGCTGAACCCGCGTAGCGAGGCATACTTCCGCGAGACGAGGGAGGAGAAGTTCGGCCCTATGTTAGGCGGAAAACTGGAGAACTGGGCTCCTGCAGGCCCTGTCCGCGACAACCGCTGGAAGGCTGTCCAGGCTGCCTTTACCAAGATGGCCGGGTGGTTGTCCGCGGACGGGCAAGAGCGGCTCTTCTTCAAGGGGAAGAAGCTGTGCTACACGGACATTCTCGTGGCAGCGTGGTTGATGGCCATGAAAAGAGTCTTCGGCTCGGACCATCCAGAGTGGCTGCAGGTGGAGAAGTGGGATGGCGGACGTTGGTCCCGGCTTGTGCATGCTGTCGAGAAATTCTAGGCGCGATGTCTTCGCGAGCTGGCCCAGCATTGTGATATATTGGTTGCATTGCAACGTTTATAACCCACATCGTCATATTTCCTCCTGATATATACCTGTTGTAGACATCAAGCCTGGTATTTTCGATTGGTCTCAAGCCTTCATATGATTCTAAGGCGACATAAATATGTGGCATGAAACCTGAATACGATACACTTCTCACTGACCACATCTGGAGAATCACCCGACTCGCGTACACCGCAGATACCTCACTGAGAACCTTTTCTGCATAATTCGGGAACGTGTACATGATCGAAATCTTCTCGGAGACCACTAATGAGCTGCAGCCTACCTCTGAGGCTGGGTCAAGAAATCGAAGAACCCGTGAGCCCATCCCTTACTCCAGCATGTATGTCCACGTCAGAAAAGGCATCATGAACGACACGAGGGTACACAGCTTGTCAAGCTGGCCTTGAGGGCTGGCTTAGCCACCAGGTCGAAGCGCTACTGCTTGAGACGGGCAAAATGGCGGCCCATCAAGCAATTCGAGAATGTTGCGACTCTCGCGAGCAGTCTAGTCGTTGATGGGGTAGTTGAGCTCGAAGATAGCCTCAGCACGAGCGAGCGAGGATGGATGCGACGGTGGTATCAGCGATAGACACTGGCATCAGTAGTACATAATTATACAATTCTTTCATTGTCGACTTAGGACTCGTCCGAAACAATGCTGTGCTAGAGTATGCGTCGAAGCATTCCAGACCGACGGACTCCTATCGACGTAGCGAACATGCCCGCACGGGCCATCAGCGAAATCTTTTTTCTGCTTTTACCGCTTTGATGTCTTTTCTGGTCGGTCAGCGCTTCAGCGCCCCCAAAACGGTGAAAACGGTAAAATCCCAGTCCCATGGGATTGGGATTTTCTCACTTTTCCTACTTTGATAACCAAATCAGAAAAAGAGGCGCCTATTTAAATGCAACACTCACGCCTGAGTACACTTGCCAGCATCTTCTACTACCGTTGCGCTTTCTCGCTTCCGTGCTTCGTGAATCCTAGTCTCGTGTGAGGAATTGATGCCTATGTATGTATTCAGCCTGACATGGTTTTCTGACTGCGGCTGCGCGGTGCCTGATGCATGATGACATGTAGCACTAGTCGCTGGCGACGACCGTCGACCACGGACCGCTGTGCGAAAGTGTCAACTGCGGACTGGCGGTGGACAGCGTGCCGTATTCCATTGTAGGAGCAGTCGCTTATAATGCTGGGCATTTGGTGAACTTGTGGGTATGCGTACCCACGATGTTCCCTGCTGGCATGATCTACCTCCGGTCGTGAGTGACGCGCAGTCAGGCGGCATGATGGTGAGCTGGCACTTCGGCGCAGAGGAATGTATAAGTCAGTGCTACTAGGGAGTGCTGCATCAGGTCCAGTAGTCCGATCATAATTCGATCTTCGACGAGAGTTCTGAACATCATGATTCAACAAATCCACTTCTACGATATTCCTCGCAATCGCGATGAAGACGATAGAACGTGGAATCCAAATACGTCGAAGACGAGGTGAACGATACATCACGAAATTCATGTGTGACTCATTCTCATTTTTGATATTGGGGTTCAGGCTCACATTGACCTACAAGCGTCTTCCGTACAAGACGATTTGGGTTGAATACCCTGACATCGAACGTGTCTGCAAGGAAATCGGCGCAGAGCCATCCGCGTTTGGCCTCCTGAAGGAGGGGAAACCCTACTACAGTCTTCCGGTCATCCACGACCCAAACACCGGTACCACCATCTCCGACTCCATCCGCATCGCGCGCTACCTCGACAAGACGTATCCTGACACGCCCGCCGTCATCCCCGCGGAGCTCGAGGCATTTCACGCCGTGTTTGAGGACGCCTTTTGGGATACCATCTTCATGCCTCTGTTCCCCTTTCTAGTACCCGCCGCCTGCCCCCAGCTGAATCCTCGCAGCGAGGCATACTTCCGCGAGACGAGGGAAGGAAAATTCGGCTCTATTCTAGGTGGAAAAATGGAGAATTGGGCACCTACAGGCCCTGTCCGCGACGACCGTTGGAAGGCTCTTCAGGCTGGTTTTACTAAAATGGCCGGGTGGTTGTCCGCGGACGGGCAAGAGCGGCCCTTCTTCATGGGCGAGAAACTGTGCTACACGGACATTGTTGTGGGGGCGTGGCTGATCAGCGTGAAGAAGGTTTTCGGCTCGGATCATCCGGAGTGGTTGCAGGTGGAGAAGTGGGATGGCGGACGTTGGTCCCGGCTTGTGCAGGTTGTCGAGAATTTCTAGGCGCGATGTTCGCGCGCGCTGATCTAGTGCTACGATACATTAGCTGCATCATAGCGGTCTTACAGATCGCAATGTCCTTCCTGACATAAACCTCTTTTAAACGTCGAACTTGACGCTACAACTTGGCTCAAGCCGCTGGTCGTTGCCACTCTTGTTCTCGATTTGATCGTAGCCCTGGCACTCATGTTCTATTCAATTCGAGTTCCATCAAACGTATGAGACTCATTTAAAAATGAGAGAGATTGCGCAGTGGTGATTTGCTACTGAAGGTACGTGAACTGCAAATGTGCAATGCGATGACTTTCGTTAATATCCATACGGAAGAACCACCCCTCCCCATCGTGACGCACGAGGACGGGCTACGTTACATCTCTCGCAAGCCTCGCAATGCCCAGCATCGCGTCTATCATGACATCCATTGATGGTTCCTTGTCGCGTCGGTATGCTCGCCCAGGCCGAGATTCGTTGCATCTCCCCTCTGCGTATTCGCGTAGAATCTACGGGCACCCAGAGCCCGCGCAGATCGCGTGTCTCTGGTGCAACATTCATATGTGACATCAAATTCAATCTTCGCTCTGACTAGGCCAGCCAGCTCGTGTACTTATGGCTCAGGTCAGTATCAAGACATTTTTTGCATCATTCGGGGACGGATACGTGATCAAAATTTACTCGAAGACAACTAATGAGTTGCAGCCTATTTCCGAGGCTGAATCAAGAAGTCGAAGAACCCCTTGAATCCATTCTTGACTACAGCCTATATATTTACATCAGAAAAGGCGCCAAGTTTGACACGAGGATACACACCTTGTCGAAGCTGGCCTTGAAGGCGGGCCTAGCCGCCAGATTGTGGCGATACTGCTTGATGCGTGCGAAGCGCGGCTCGTCAAGCAATTCGAGAATCTTGTGACTTTCGCCTTCAGCCCAGCCGCTGATGGGGTGGTTGAGCTCGAAGATGACTTCAGCACGAGCGAGAATGGGTGCGACGGTGGCATCGGCGATAGACCACTCGCCGACGGCAAAGCCGCTCGGAGGGAGTAAAGCCTGCACTTCCTCGAGAGCAACGACGAATGGTTCAACGGGCTGCCCCTTGGCGAAGTGGCCCTGCCAGGCCGGGATAAGGCGCGACTGCACGACCTCGGTGAAGAAGCGCGCCTTGGCGCGCACAACCAGGTCCTCAGGAAGAAGGCGTGCCTCGGGGAAGAGGTCCGCAATGAACTCGAGCAGGACGCGGGACTCGGCGAGCTTGACCGACTCCGGCGAGGGCTGGTCGAGCGGCACGTTGGGACCGCCGTAGGTTATAGCAGGCACCTGCGGAAACTGGTGAGTAAATCCTATCGATCAGAAAACGGTACGAAATACCTTTCCGACGGGGTTGATCTGCTCTATGAACCAGTCAGGCTTGTTAGTGAGGTCAACTTCGTATCTGTTGAACTTGGCGCCAGCCTCCAACAAGGCGAGATTCACCTGTGCAAACTATGAGCGATTTGGTTCATCACGTTGAGAGATTATTCTTACCATGTGAGAGAAGGGGCTAATCTGCGGGAGCAACATCAAATCATAGAACAATGAAGATCTGCGAATCACATACGTAGGTAGCGTACAAATTGATCTGCTCAGGCATTTCGTTTGTCTACGTTGGTAGTTGCTTGAGAAGTTGTTGTTCTCCCAGTAGTTTGAGTTTTCGAGGGTCTGAATCACTCCTGAAGCTCGGTATATATCTGTCTAGGGAGCGCACAGTGCGATGGCATCTTCGCCATCAAAAAAGCAGACAATTCGCGGCGAGCTGCGGGCAGCCTGTCGCTCTCCCATGCTTCGCAAACGCTTATGGATCACGTTTATTAGGGGTGGCGTCGTTCCAAGCAATGGAGTGCAAGGCGCATGATGCCCTGACAGAGTGGAAAAGGGGTGTACAGATAAGCAGTACACTGCCCTGAACAACGCTACCTCAAAGTTAGGTAAGCGAGTCAAGAGAAGTGTAGAGCGGCACTCGCACGGGCGTAGCCGACGCGAGCGTTCCATTGTGATTCATTCCCCTAGCAGGCTTCCCCGCTAGTCAGCTGCGCCCGTCTTACGCCGCAAGTTCGCAGCGCCCCCGACTGAAGTCCGGTCCCCACTACACGTCGTTTGGGCGAATCCTACACCTCGTTTGAGCGAAAAATTGTCTCTATATGCAGACGCGTCATATGAACTTTGGGAAGGAACGTAGATAGCATTGTCACAGCAAAAGATGACTTCTACCCTTTCTCTACTACTAAGGCAACCTGTACTTCAGGAGCGTGGTATAATTTACCAAGATCTACAAGAAAGACCACCCCCCAAGAACTTACAAATTACACACAGACACCTTCAATGCCGTGTTTCAGCACTGCCATTGCTGCACGGTGTTGGACGATCGCACAGACAATGCAGACGTGCCAGATGGCGTGCGAGCCACCTCCGAGCCAGTCAAGCCAGCGTGCATTGGGCCACCGATGTGCGATGTAGCACTCGGGGAAATGTGTGGCATAGAACGATAATCCGAGGATGTAGGAGAGAAGCGATGGCACGACAGGACCTACACCAAGTAATAAGAACCGAACAGCTTTAGATACGATGTAGGGTGCTTACGGATAAATTGCAGCATTGCAGAGGCGGAGTGGAGGTAGGCGAGGTAGGCGAGAGGTGCGATGGCGGTCATTGCTAACGCCACGAAGAATGAAATCCGGTATGTCTGCACAAATGAACGCCGGTCAACTAAAGATGGAGAAAAGAACCCAGACGCTTACTCGATACTCTTTCTCATTGAACCAGTTGGTAAATGGGAGGATGCTCCCTGAGACCCCCATCGCAAAGCAGAACCCGAGGAATATTTTGCTTGCAATGGAGTCGCACTGGAAGCCATAATATACAATAGTTCCGACGCTCGCAGCAATGAGCCTGCAGCATCAGTGTCAATTCCGATCCATCTTTCGATGTCCTGAGCACTCACCAGCCAATGCCGACGTAGTCTACGCGGGCGCAAAGGTCCATGCCTTGCGGATGTGCACAGCCCGCCATTGTATGCCAAAGCGAGCTAGAGAAGAGGCAGAGCATAGCAAAAGCCGTGAATGCTAGCACAGGCGTGTCCTGCACGGGTTGAACAAACACCAATACGGACGGGAGTATGCTTGAGAGAGGTAAGAGAGTGAATGCCAATGTAAGGAAAGGTATCAAATGCGTGTGGATATTAAGGGTTTCGTTGTGTAATGCGAAAAGAGAGAGGATAAGCCGTGGCCACTGATCTAAGGGAATGAAGCTAATCATCGAATGAGATCATAATCTCGAAGACTGTAAATTGACAATCACTCACCGATAACCTCCAGTCACGAACGGATTGTTGCGCCACTTCTCAGGCAGATCGACATATTGAATGAGCTGCGAGCCGTATAGTGATCGCTTGACAGCTCGTGCAATCTCGAGCGCAGCTTCTTCGAGCTTGTCTTCGCCGTGTCGGATCTCGGACGAAATCTCAGACACGAGCGCGGACGAACGAACGCGGTCGAGTAGCGCTGCCACAGTGGCATTTGGAGAGAGCGTGGTGTTGGACAATGCATGCGGGATATCTACCGACGAGAGATGTGTCTGGAGAGAATGGAGACGTTCGGTGAGGGTGGGAATATAACGAAGAGGTCGGTGGGATCCAAGTTCTGAGATGCGTGTACGCATGTCGCCCAGGCGGGAGCGGACGTCTGGTAGTCTCGAGCGCACCGCATCGGGCATCTCGGGTAGACGGGCACGGACATCCGGTAGAGGAATTTCGAGGAAATGGGATTTGACAAAGTCCTCCACTGAAGACACATTGTCGAGGTGGATCTCGGGTAAGTGAGCGTACACTTCTTGTCTTATCGACCTCAACATCTCCAGGCCTTCCTGTGCCCACGCCCGAGCCTCCTCCACCGTGGACTCTCCCGTCGCCTTCAGCTTGTCTGACGAAATTGGAGAGTCGAGTTCCGCCAGGGTCGTCTCGATGTCGGCGAGATATGACAGGACATGATGGCGCAGTGATGCAAGTGTCGGCGCCAGTGAAGTGTAGGGTAAGTCTAGGGCTTCTAGGGAGTGTGGAAGGGGACTGCAGCCATCGGAGGCCGCACCGACGATGATCGAAAGCCGCCTGCTGGCTGCTGTCTGGCGGCGACGCAGCTCAGTACTCGTCTGTGTCCAGGACGCCATCTAGTTGCTGCGCTTGAGGTGGATCCCAAGGTAATGCGCAGGGACAAAGTCGCCTTCAAATGGTCTAGGTTCAGTGATATAAATATGGAACCGGACCTGCACAGATGTCAAGACACGTTTCTTTTGACAATCTCATAGCATCGTATAAGCACGTACCTGACCAAAAACACACAGAAACACACTACAAACCAGAACCCTAGGAGAGGGCGAGAAAGAGGCGTCCCAAACCACCGCCTACGGACGTCGAGGCTGATGGAGGCGGGTGGGGAGGATTGGAGCACATACAGGCGCCCACGCTAGTTCGATTATGTAATATTCCGAGTAAGTCCAACTGTCTCTCCCGGATTTGACGCACGTTTCGTCGTTGACCAATCCTTCCCCGTCCTTTTGTGTTCTATCAGGCAGGTGCGAAGAGGGACGGGACATCTCTCGCGGGATGTCTCGATATGACTGCAATCAGAAGGCCTGCAGTCGCTGAATCCGTGCTACTTCGGGTTTCACTGTTGACGCCCACTACGATACCCGAGAGGACCAGTGGGGATCAGTGAGGCACCGCCCAGACTGTAGAGTCGACGCACTGTCAACATTCCAGATTTCGCACAGAGCCTCCGAGTTCCGGGACATTGCATGCTTGCATATATGTTACAAATGTAAGGATGAAGGTAGACAGATGAAGAAGAAAAACCAATAATGATAGATGTAACTTGCGTCATCTCCGCCCCGCGCCCTTTCCTGGTTTTCCTTTTTTGCGTATTGGAGAGCCCTTCGCCAAAGAAAACTTCTTGTTCGACGTCACAGATGCGGAAGTCTGTGCCTCTAGAATCGCATCCTTGCTCAAACAAAAATCGATGTGTGCATTGAACCCACGGTTGTTCGTCTCGAGCGACTTGCCACAGATGGGACAGATTTGAGTACAAACGGCATCATCGAGCTGTGCAGGAGAACAAGCCGTTCCTGAAAGTGACGGGGAGTTCCGCAGCGGTGTGCGCGGCGAATCACCAGCGTGAGGTATCGAAGATTTGACAACGGCACTGCTTGGCTTCGCAGATCTGCTCGACGACTCTTTCGCGGAAGATAGATCTGAGCTTGGCGCTGGTGCGGAATTTGGCGGCCTTGAACGCGTAGTGGTGGCCTTGGGCGGAGGCTGATTGTCTTGTTCCATTTCAATCTCTTCCGCAAGGTGATCCTCTATAAAATCGTCTCCTTCGTCGTGCTCATGAAAGCCTGGCATCGCTTCTTCATAGCCGTCTTGCGAGAGCGAGAGTATCTCGTGCCCAGGTTGTTTCTCGTTAGGTTCGACATTAACACGACGTCGCTTGCGGGGCGATGTAGGCCCCGATACAGAATCAAAGAACTTCGCGTAGAGATGTTATGTGGGAATATGAAGGAGATTGGCGAGTACTCACGCGCTTGATCCCAGCGGCTTTCGAATCCGCTTCCTTCTTTAGATCCTTGAGTTTGGTCACTCTGAGCCCGATCAACCGAACTCTCAAAGGTAACTCCGGCATCAGTAGCTCTTTGCCAATCTAGATGTTCCCGTCTGATGAGCATCGAAGTACGGGTGACTGTGGAGGAACTCACAGCGAAGAGGTCCTCTTTCCTCGTGGATATCCATCTATCGAACGACTTTGCACGAGTGAATACTGTCCGAATTCAGTCGAACTACAGATGCCGACAGACGGGCAACACACGCACCTTGATATGTATCAAGCTTATACTTTAAAGTGATCGTTTTGCCAGACCATCCGTCGCCCTGCATGTCAGCCTCCAGTTCTGCGGCGACCTCCTCGAGTTTATTCAAGATATCTTCTTGCGTCCAGAGTGTCGAGAAAGTCCTGTGTGGCAATCTGTCGTGAATACAAAGTTAGTCTTCAGGAGACAAAAATTCCTGACCTTTCAGCGCCAATGCTTTTACGTTCCTCTCGTTGCCATGGTTGGACCACATTCGATGCGATACCCAGGTATGTTTGCAACAGAAAGTGAAGACCAAACTGCTTGTCCATGAGCGACAGCACACCTCGATGAGTGTAGATGTCGCCACATGTCTGAGTCGTCATGCATCTGAATCAGCGTGATGGGCTGAACGCAGATTAAGCATACTTTAATGCCTATGGATTCCAACAATCGTTCGTTCACACGCCCAACTCCAGGTACCTTGCGTATCGACAGGTCCTTCATGAAGGCTTTGATAGCCTGGGGTTGGAATTCGAGCTTAAATTGACCGTTTGGTTTGTTCTGCATGTTGATCAGGAAGAAGTATCGACGCTGTGAGGAATAGGTGAAACCTTGTCTGAACAAATCTACAGGCCATGAGCATCTGTCTCCTGTCAGCTTCGATACAAACGGACTGACCTTGGCCAGCATCTGAAAGATAGCCAAACCATCCAATTAAATTTGTGTCGGGATGCAGAGTGACTGCGGGGTTCTCACCTTATTCGGCGCAATCCCGGCACTGACTGTCAAGTCCGTTTCCCGATGCACAACTTCGCGCATCTCTCGCACACATTCTTCAGGTACGATGTTATGCTCAGTGCAATATGGGGTGATACTGGGGGCACGAACCAAGTTCAGTCCCTCCAGGCTGTCGGCAACAAACACAAGACAGCGAAATCTCACTTGAGATAGCCTTCGTCGCAGCCTGCAGCACACATGTCGGGATCATAGCGCCTGAATATATTCATGACCTTCTTCGACATCTCGGAGTACCGTGAGAAATTGTTCTTGACCAGAATGAGATTTGGGCAGAGCTTGGTAGCAATGAACGCTACAAATATTCAGATTGGCATCAAACAGACAAAATGCAGCTGTGCATACATGCCATCCCGGATCGTACCCCATATTTGCGGGCCTCATATGACGCGGTTGTCAACACCCCATGTCCGACCTTGGTTGACCGTCAGCGCGATATCGTTGCGAGTACATAGTTCCGACGTACAGCGAATGGTTGCCCTTGAAGGTCTGGGTTGTCAAGCAACTCTACGCTAGCGTAGAAGGCATCCATGTCTACGTGGACGATGGTTTGTGATAGATCTCGCTGTGCTTCCATCTTCACTAGCTACAGTAGACGTTCAGGAGAAATGTAACAATTATTGGAACGTAAAACTCGTACCAGCTGATCAACATTTTGCTCAACTTTGTCTACGTAGAGGTAGTGATGTTCATGAGTATTCGAACGTGTTATATGACATTATACGCACGCAGGTCGACCCCTTTCAACACCTCATCTCGATGCTTCAAAATACGAGAAATTCGTTCCGTAGTCTCCTTGTCCTTCCTCTTCTCATTCTGCTCCTCTATGTCAAGATTATGACAGCCCGCATTGAAGAGGAGGCTGACCTCGTAGAACTTCGACCCCTTCGAGGCCTCGGCAATGATACGGTTGATGTCACGTTGGTCTGTAGCAAGTCTGATGGCGGCCACACACGTGTTACAAGTGCTCGTAGCTTCTAAAGTGTCCTCTCGTGCTCACCCTGCCTTCGTTGTGGAAGGGCCTGCTAGCCGCCTGAGAAGACTCTCCGAGTCTTGCGATTGCTTGGGAGGCAGCGGCGAGTCGTTGGGCATTTCTTTTCAATGGTTGATCATGAGTCACTTCGTACAAGTCGTGTCGAACCGTAAGCTTTGATCTCCTGAGTTAGGATGTGCTTGGTATGACTAAGTGCGCACTGCAAGTGCTTTGTGCCACTATCGTGGCCAGCGCCAACGCCCCATTGAGCGCGGGTTGACGTGACGTGACGCAGTTGTAATTACTTCCACGTGATCGTTACGAACGCGTTACGCGTCGCGCGTTAGACGCTCCTGACCCCAGTTTGACCCGCCATCAAGTGAAGTTGCGAAACATCAAGCATATTCGGAAGCAGCATGCTTGGCCTGCGAAACGAAATACTATCTACTACCTCCTTCGGACCTCGAGCACATCTGGAGGGTGTCAATATACCTCCGGGCTTGAAGTTACCTCCGTTAGATCTCGTTCGCCTAGAAGCGGAGCAATGTGCGTACTCGACGACTCATAGCGGCACCGCAGACCCAAGTGGCTTCTCCTGAGATGTCGCTCACTTTGATTCAATCACAGTACCAGAATGCCAAAGAGATGGTATCGGAAGTATTCGAGCCGTCTTTTACAGTCAGAAGCGTGGCATCGTCACCGGTGACAATGACGACCGACCTCTTCCGGAGCCGCTGGCATGGAATACAAGTTTCCCGAATTTGTTCAAGTTCAGCTACTTCGCTCATACTCAAGACGGTGAGGCTCGTTTATTTCGATCGGTTGTATGCGTTAATTATGGAGTTCAACGTTAGTTCCGGTGGAGTTACTGGAACCAGTGATCTTCACTCTCAAGATGTTCATCCGAGTCCTGGAGGAATCAACCGAAGACCAGCTCAGAGCAATTGGACATTATCTTCCCAACCAGGATGCTAAGAAAGCCAACTACGTTATGGTATGGCAAAGCCTTAGCCCAGACAAGCCGAGTTGAATGCAGAGACAATCTATCACACAGCTCGCCAACTCACGATTCAAGCTGTGTCAGCACCTGATGTAATTCTTTTGACCTCTCATTTTAGCCATGCTTACGTGTGACTAGGAAATCTGTCATTGACCGTCCTGCAGAAGCTATGCCATACTTCGAAGCCGCCGTCCAAGCAGATCAGCTAAACATGGGCAAGGCGACAAAGGCACCCTGGCTGGCGAACCCGTGTGCAATCTTATTCTTGTTCCGTAGCATACAGTCTGAACCTCGGTTTCCTAATAGGCTTTTATGGACTCAGTACTGCGAGGCACGCACACTGGCTGGTGTTTTTACCGATGAGACGAAGGTCGCGCTGGAACATGCCTTAATGGCCATGGACTCTCCCAAAGTCAAGGCAACTTCGTTAACCAATCTTTTGGCGACGACAGTCCAAATTCGAATCCATCTCGCGAATGTACTACTTCGGCTGGGTGCAAACTCAGAGACTCAGAAGGAGTGCGTATGTAGAGTTACATCGAGTGATTGCAGCCTGATCTCCTTCTTCAGGCATACAGAATGGGCCGCGAATTGGCTGCGCAAGAACCCCAAGCTGATTCAACGCGAGACACTCCGTCAGATCCTCGCGCGTGAGGATCAACCACCGCATCCCGTGCTGACCGCGCTTGGTGGACTGGATTGGTTGGAGCCCCATGAGACTACGTATAGGATGGATGAACGTCAGTCAAAGCAATGCAGAACATGTAGCGCTCGCGAACCGCAAGTCAAGCTGTCTAGGTGCGCCGGATGTCAACGCATATGGTATTGGTACGTTCTTGTCTGTCGCTACAATCAATATGTGCCCGTTGGCGACTCCCAAGTACAGCTCGAAGGAGTGTCAAAGGTCAAATTGGAAGTTCCATAAGTAAGTCACCTCACGTTGCTCGAGTATCCAGTTGTATCATATATGTTGTTAGGGAGTTCTGCAAGTAAGTTCTGCACGCGTTCTCTTGAGTAATTTCTCTGATCTGAACATAACTGCGGTGATCCACCTCCCGTTCAGGGAGTCTGCCAGGTCTAAGGCTAAGACAGAAGAGCTTACAAAGTCAGACCCTTCAGCTGGGCAGAAAGCGAGCGACTGGATCAAGTGGCGCGACGGATCTCACTTCGCAAATACTCACGCTTTAGCGTTTGCCCTTGGCCTGTACCGCGATCCTTCACGCGGTCGCACGCACATCGTGTTCAGACAGGTGGAGTACACCCCAAAGGGGTCGAAGGACATTCGTCACAAGTTCCGCGTCGCACGATGCGGGGTCTTCCGCATCGCAGACGTACTGTCCGACATCGAGCTGATGATGGGCTTGGACAAAGGTGAAGGCAAGGACTACGTACAGAGCCTCCTGGACGAGCTCAACTCGACGAACCAAGGGGCAGACCTTGTGCCCATATTGGATTTGACATTTGGCGATGCAATCGAGACATGGATGGGCAGCAGTACGTTCATAGCCTGAGATGCTCGCGAAAGTGAACTCAAACGCTGCATGTCTAGTGGCACTTCCCCTGAGCGCCCTTCGACAGCTTCCTTACAATGCCAGATGGAGAAAGACGGTCAATCAAGGCGAACCTCCTGAACCCATCATGCTCCGGAGTGGAGCGCAAGACGTCGAACATGTGTTCTAATTAATGGCAACGCCGAGGCGCCAGCCAACAGTCTCATTAACGAGCGTATAGTAGATACCCTACAAAAACCCGGAACCGACATTACAATGCATGGTATGCAGATGTAAGTACACGCGAGCGGGTTTCAGATAGTATGATGTTAGAGGGCTTGTCCGCAGATACACAGAAAGGCAGTCCTTCAAATTACTACGTCGAACTTGATGATTTGGTCGGATGCAACTAATCTAGACGGTAAAAGCTGGATGCTGATATAGATTTATGTCGCGTCAACTCCATGTTATTCGTAGCATTAGATATCAAATTATGCTTAATGTTACGAAGCCAACGTCGACCAATCTCCAGACCTGGCTCGACTCATCCTTTGGACGCCTTCATATCGGCTGAGCCCAGTTTGTGGATGACTTTGGGCGCCTTCATATCAGCTGAGCACTGTTTGTGGATGACGTTGATACATGCTATGATCGAATCCCAGAAGTCGTCTTCCTTCGCTGCATGCCGTCGCCCCGCGGTCGAGGCATGGGGTATACTCGGAGCCGATGGACTTTGTTCGATGAACGTCATCGGCGTGAACGAGGTAGACACGAACAATTTGAGGAAACCAGCCCCTGTGTCAGCTCCGTCGACGAGGCTGAACGAAAGGGCCTCCGAGTCTGGAGTGCCCGACCCAATGACCATGGTCGAGTGTTTGCGGAGGGGGGCCGACTTCGCCGACTCGGGGTGATAGACCATGGTGATACCATATCCGCTGGCGTCCATGTACGCAAGGTATGGCCAGAGGTCGTGGTCAGAGTAATTGTTGAGGACAACGGAATAGATAGAAGCCTTGTCGTCATCGACGATCTGCGCCCGACCATTCACGAGTAGGTTACCGCTCGTGCGTTCCCACGTGGTCGAATCAAGGCGGTAGAGCTCCATGCTCACCAAGCCAAGTAGAGGGCGCTGCGGATTCTTGCGGTGGAGATGGAGGTGAAAATGCGCCGCCTCATCCACAATCTTGAAGTCTGCACTGCCCTTCGAGCTGGGGAGATGGATGATCTGGCGGCAGTTCGAGGCAATCATCCCATCGTGCCGCTCAACAACGAGCTGGCGTCGACGCAGCTTGACCGATATATCCGCCTGTGTGGCCTGCTTGACACGCATCATGCTGACCGCCGCCTTTGGAGACGCATTCGATGGCTGTGAGGCTATGTTCTTGCAGAGACGACAGCGACGCAGGAAGGAAAATAGGGACCTGCGGACATGGACGCGGAATGGAGTGCGGTTATTCCAGCGAATTACACGCGCCCAACCTTCGCGAGTTGCTGCCTGATTGTGTGACTTCGACCGCGCAAGCGACCACGTGGGATGGACCTCGACGGCGGAGTATGTCGCCATGGGAGGGTTGAGGGAACCGCGCCGGTTGTGGACGTGCACGCTAAACTCTGTGCCCTCCATGATACCGTGGATGGCCCCTGCATCAATGCGGAGCTTCTCCTGATCGGATGCGCGGACAGGGACGTAGTGGGCATCCTCGCTGAATGGCACTCCATCAAAGAGGACGCGATCCACGTTTCTCCCCGTACAGACGGGCTGTTGGTGATCATCCATGTAGACGCGAAGCTCACTAGGCATGTCGGAGTATGTGAGCTTGTGCATGGAAGCAGTATCTTTGAGAGTCAGGAGCGCATGCGTCAGGTTGCCCCCGCCTTTGCTCTCTGTGGCGATCCAGCCTGATGCGCAGGCTGCTAGGACGATATGCGTGCCGAGACTTGCTCCTGTAAAGCCGCGCGTCGCGGGAGGTTCCTTCCCATGAGCAACGGCGCTTTTCCATAGCCCTGTAAGGAGATCGTCGGGAGAAGCCTTGACCGTCGGGGTGTGGCGTGCATGGCGGCGCTCACCGACGCCATTCACAGGAAGGGAGAAGCATGTGTCGAGTATGAGTGTGATGTTGTCGCCCTTGGTGACGCACAAGTCGCGAAGCATGGAATGAAGCGAGCGGTCCGAGATTCCTGCTACCCTCCCCCTCTCGTCTTTAGCGTCGTGATCGTAAGGACACAACACCTCGACATCCGTCTGCCGGCCACTGAACCACCCAGGTGGGGCCCGGACTGTGCTGCCGTGTCCGGCAAAGTAGATGATGATGGCATCCCCTGGCTCGATGGCGGGGTTGTTCAGGAGGTGACTCATGAACTTGTCCTCAATGTTGGCTTTGGTAGCCACGCTATCTAGAAGCATGCAGATATGGTCGCGAGGGACGTGTAAATCGTGAGTGAGCCACCGCTTGATATTCTGCGCGTCATCGACACAAGACTCGAGGTTCCAGATGTTTCCTGCCTTGTACTTGTCGATACCGATGATAAGAGCGAAGACGTTCGCCGCCATAGTGAGCTCATGAGCCGAAGATCAGATCAACAGGCGGATGTGCAGAGGACTTGGAGTGCAACTCACAGCTCGGTGACCAAGGCGACGACAGAACCGTGGAGGAGAGGGTTGGTTGGCTGCGATGAGAGTCATCCAATGTCCTTATACTCACTGGTGACTGTTGACGCGTGAAATGCGGTGAGCACTGCGTCGTGCATGTCGCACTGCACGCCTCCATAATGCGGAGCGTTCCGTGAAATGAACACGGCCGATTGATCATCACTTTAGCGGGGAAAGCATTCGCGATGATAGGAGCACCAGAACAGTCTACAGCAGCAACAAAGGCGAGTTCGAGGTCAAAAGAGACATCCCGCTTCTACTCCGTTCTGACCTCCCGCGTTGATATGAAAGCCATGTCGCGAAGAAATATGCCGACTCGAGGAAGACGATCTAGGCACGCGGTCAAAGTGACGACACCGACTGACTCAACTTCGACGATCTATTGGAGTTCAACGCGCCGAACGGCATTGTTTCAGCGAGCCACACAGGGGTGCTGTACTTGGAATCGATATTAAATCATCCACGAGGATACCACCTGCACGGCCGAAATTCGATACATTGTTGTTGATCATGCGGTGGCGTCATAAACTGATCGGCGTAAATATTAAAAGGGTATTCCTGAGAGGTCTTCCAATATCAACAAGCAACCTAGGAACAAAGCAGAAAGAAGGCGCAGTGCAAGATTGGCGGAATTTGGTTTGAAAGAGTCAGAACTCGTCAAGGACTTCCTCGGAGAAAGCCTGAATCACGTGTCGGCACAGAGATGCCGAACTGCGCGCCAGCGCCCTCGGCATCCATTGCAGGTTACACCGTTACAGTCAGACTGCAGCTCGAACGCCGACATCGTACTTCTATGCATCACGTATGCGTTTGATTTGTTTCGAGTCACCTTTCTGCTTCTGTGGTGCGATATACATGACGACAAATCTCCGAGAATCTCTGTGACTTGTGCCAAACCACTTGCTCTTAGCGGCCATCGACGACTTCACAATTATTCGAATTTCGCGATATCTGCGCTCGTCCTCACAGCTTCAAACCACGCGTGCGCCCTAGAGACTGACACCTAGACATCCTCACAACATGAACTTTGTATGCCAACAGTGCAAGCAGCCCTTGCAGGTGGGCCAGAGCGATTCTTACCACTGACCCGGCCGCTTATGAACTGTCATAGCTAGATGCTTCGCTGGTCGACCTGTCTCCGTCTGCGTACGACATGGTAGCTGCGTCACTACCTCCTTCACCTCTTCATCATGGGCGACAAACCACAGGACCTGAGAAGCTCGCACAACTCCCCGCGCCTGCTACCGCAAAAGCCGCTTGGCAGTCTTCTGCTCAGGCAAGCGCAGGACCTTCTGCGTCAGGCTTGCCACGCGCCTCCAGAGGGCACTCGCAGCGGACATCTGTGTTGCCTAACGAGTCGTTTGTGCTGCTCCAGGACAGCGTGATCCGCAACATCCCCTCTCCCCTCCCAGCTACGCCGCACGCAAAGAAGGGCTCCGTGTCCAAGGGGCGCACAACAGGCACGCCCCCGGGCCCAGCGCCCGCCCCAGCGCCCGAGGAGCCCGCGCAGCCGAACCCTTCGCCCTTATCGCACCACCTGCGCTCCACGCTGCGGCTGTTCAACCTGCTCGCGAGCCGCACCGATCTCGACCACCCGCTCTGTGCCGAATGCACGCACAACCTCCTCGTGGCGCTGACGCACCAGCTCGAGGACACGAAGAAGGAGCGCGACGGGTATATCGCGTTCGAGAAGGAGGTCCGCAAGGAGCGCGAGCGCGGGGGCGGCGAGGCGGAGCGCGCAGAGGCGGATCGCAAGATCGAGAAGCTCAAGGACGAGGAGCGACTCGCGGTCGAGCAGCTCAAGGCGGCGGAGCGCGAGCGCGAGCAGCTCGAACAGGAGCTACGCGCGCTGGAGCTGGAGGAGAAGGCGCTAGAAGAGGAAGAAGCAGAGTGAGTGCTGCATTCCGTATTTCGCGCCCCGCACCTCGCACCCCGCATTCATCCATGTGTATCCGTGCCGCTGTGGTCGCTGACGCCACCGGTAGGTTCTGGCGCGCGCATAACGCACATCTCCTAAAGTCCGCCGAGCAGGAGTCGCAGCTCGCTGCGCTGCGTGCGGCATATGCCGCGGATTCGGCCACGCTAGAGAAACTGGAGCGCACGAATGTCTACAACGACGCATTCTGCATCGGCCACGATGGCGTCTTTGGCACAATTAATGGATTGCGCTTGGGCAGGGTTCCAGGAGTGCCTGTACGTATACCTCTTATGCTCTGTGAGCTTCTCTCACTATGCTGTAGGTGGAATGGGCGGAGATCAACGCAGCATGGGGGCAAACGCTGCTCCTGCTCTACACCATCGCAAGGAAACTGGACTTCACATTTGAGAAGTACGCAGGATTGGTGGTCATTCGCAATTCATGACGCTGATGAGCGCACCCGTGCAGCTACCGCCTGATTCCTATGGGCTCTTTCTCCCGAATAGAACGAACGACAGGCGACAAAGCGACGTACGAGCTGTATGGCTCGGGTGACCTTCATTTAGGCCGTCTTCTCCACAACCGTCGTTTCGATTTTGGCATGGTCGCCTTTCTAGACTGTCTGAAACAGCTCGTCGACTATGTGAAGTCCCAGGATCCACAGGTTGACTTCCCCCATCAGTAAGTATTGTACCACTGTCACGCGGGTGCCACCCACGCTAAGACGTCCGTGTCATTTGTTCAGGATCGTAAAGGACAAGATAGGGGAGGCTTCTGTGAAGCTGCAATTTAGTCAGGAAGAAGCGTGGACACGTGCGCTGCGGCATGTGCTGCTTGCGCTCAAGATCTTGCTCAAGTGGACGACAAATGGTGCCAACGGATAATGAACAGTGTGCTCCTCTGCTGACGGCCTTCAGCGGGCTGGCTAAGAGGTGTCAGTACCAGGGCTTTGGATAGGGAATCAAACGCAGGTGCCCCCGTGGTCCTGCGCATCTGATGTAGAAATAGTATACCACCTTTGTAGCATACCTATGGTACCGATCTGGAACGGAAATTGCGAACATCCAACCAACGCGTACATATGGAATTCCGGCATGTATGTATGTCCAGTGTATGCTGAATCTATGAATACCGAGTTTGTCGCCCCGGAAGTGATTGTGTGCACCCGCTTCCCTGGATGAAGGTCAGCGATGCTCGTTCCCCTTCGCGAACTTTCGCAGCCACACGGTATAGAATTGGAGGTCTCAAGTGCCGATCCATAATTACCAACTTTGCTATGCTTCGGCATTGACATCTACTCGTTCTCGACGCATGCGGGTGTATTGTTTAGCTAGGCTAAGCTCAAGCAAAGCAGGCGTATCTTGGTACACGTAGACTGGATTTGGAGACGGAGTTCGCAGGTGGTCAGAGCACGTCCCGAACGCTGCTACTTAGTAGCTCATGAGACCCGCAGTTGCGCCCCTCTTCCAGCGAGAGTTAGAGTGCATTGCCAACGAGAACCCACAACTCGGCTGGTGTTGATAAACTTCTTGTCCGCGAAAAGACTACAATTCCGCTATAAAAAGTAGTGGGTCTTGGAGGACTCATTGTCCTCGCCAGTCGACAATTTCTGAGATGTACGGATGTGTGAGGTCCCGCAGTTGCAGTATTTGGTTTGCATCTGGTGATTTCTGCTTCATGGCACTGTGTCTTTCTGCCTTGTGATCCAACTCGTTTCCTCTTGCTGCTGTTGATCCGACGTACTTTGGTTGACACCCACTATAGATAGCTTGGCAGCTCCTATATGGCATCAGATGCGCTCTATGGTTTGATCTGCGGGTTAAGGCAGGCTGGAAGAGTCCCTCGGTCGTGGTGGGTCCTGCCGGGCGAGGGCAGCTTCTGTTATTTGTAGATGGAATCTGTAGAGTATTAGAGCCGAAACCAGGTCGTGGGCCACGACTCGGTTTTCGCCGCAACACATCTCGGGGAATCTCTTGAACGTAGCGAGAGCGTGGAAGCAAGACTCGGCGATGCGAGTGCCAGAGAGGCCCTTTTACGTCCGCGTCGACAGCCGAGAGAGCGAAAATCGAGATCGTAGACTCTATTGCGCATGATCACGTTCAGATTGCCCTTGATCTCGACGAACACAACGGCGGTTGTCTGCCTGAGAAAGACAGACTCGGACTAGCATATGGCGGCAGAAAACGACCAGGAGGTGCACATGGGAGGTTGAGCTGAGCGTCTCGCCATAGGCGGACCGGACAGTCGCTCGTCCTCCGGTGGCTGAGTAAGTGCAGAAAACCATTTATCATCGCCGAGGGCGGTTTTGCTGACCATCTTAAGTTGCTCTTTTACTCCTCATCCCCAAACTCGGTCGTCATCTCCCGCAGTTCTCCCAGTCATGGGTCTCTTAGCCCTCGGGACGCCCCTCCCGTGGGATGAGGCAAAGCGCTACGCAGATCACGTCAGGACGCACGGCATCACACAGTTTCTGCACATCTGGGACAGGCTCAAGGACAGATGCGGCGACGAGCTCATGTGGGGCGACGAGGTACAGCCTGTTCGCACGACATCGCATGTTTCGTCCCGCTGAATGACTGTATGCGCGCCGCACCCGCGCGCAGATCGAGTACATGGTCATCAAATTCGACAACGACGACCGGAACGCCAAGCTCTCCCTACGCCAGACCGAGATCCTCGAAAAGCTCAAGACCATTACGAACGACATCGCTAGTGACCGCGGCGAGACGTAGGTTTTTCAGCCTGCCGCCCCGAGTTGCCTTCCAAGCATGAGCCCCCTCCAGAGACTCCGTCCCCACATTCCACCCCGAGTATGGCCGCTTCATGCTCGAGTCCACCCCCGGCTCGCCATATACGGGCGCCCTCGCCGATCTGCTCTCCGTGGAACCCGACATGCGCTACCGGTACGTCTATTCGTGGATTCCGTGCTTCCATGCCTGATAAGACCTCCAGGCGGAACCTGGCCCGCAAATATCTCAAGGCGAACGAGATCCCGTTCACATTGACCTCCTTCCCAAGATTGGGCGTCCCCGGAGAATTCATGGAGCCCTTCTGCGACCCTGCGGACGCGGTGTCCAGCCACAGCCTGTTCCTGCCAGAGCAGATCACGAACCCACATGCTCGCTTCCCGTCAGTGCCATCTTATGACCGTGGCGCCCTGCAATTGACCTCTGCAATTGACCTCCGCATATAGCACCCTGACCGCAAACATCCGGCGGCGACGCGGCTCGAAGGTCGCGATCAACCTTCCGCTGTTCATTGACGAAAATACCCCCCGCCCCTTCATAGATCCGACCATCCCATGGGAGCGCAATCTGTATGCAGAAGACCACGGTACGTCACCCCATGTGTCCGGAAGGTCTGCTTGATCCCTGAATGCTGCGGAACAGAGGCGAAGGACGGCGCCGCGCTGCCGGACCACATCTACATGGACGCCATGGGCTTCGGCATGGGCTGCTGTTGTCTGCAGATCACTTTCCAGGCCTGTAATGTCACCGAAGCGCGCAGACTCTATGACGCCCTCGTCCCTGTCGCGCCGCTCATGGTCAGTTGCCCTTCGCGCCCGGATCATTGAAGATGTGCTCATCGGTCGTCAGTTGGCGCTCACCGCAGCTAGTCCGCTGTGGCGGGGGTACGTCGCAGATGTCGATTGTCGATGGGACGTCGTGTCTGCGAGTGTGGACGACCGGACAGAGGAGGAACGTGGGCTCAAGGCATGTGTACCCTTCACCCACTGGCAGATCTTGTTCTCAAGCCACGGATAGCCTCTGCAAGAAAACAGGTTCCAGATACCGAAATCGCGATATGCAAGTGTGAGCTTGTACCTCTCGGAACATTGGTTCAACCGGCCGGAATATAACGATGTATACGCACCACACGATGAAGCTATCTTTGAGCGGCTCCGCGAACACGGTCTGTTCCGACGTTATCAGCACCCATTGCCAAACGATCCTGACATCACAATTTAAGGCATAGACAAGCTACTGTCGAAGCACATATCCCATCTATTTATCCGTGATCCCCTCGTAGTGTTCTCAGAGACCATAGACCAGGACGATGCGAACAGTAACGATCACTTCGAGGTACGCTACCTTTGTGAATCCATGCATTCTGACAGATCGCGATCTAATGCCCCCGCAGAACATCCAGTCGACGAACTGGCAGACTCTTAGATTCAAGCCTCCCCCGGTGAACTCGCCGATCGGCTGGCGTGTTGAGTTCCGCTCGATGGAGGTGCAGATCACCGACTTCGAGAACGCAGCGTTCGCCGTCTTCGTCGTCCTCCTCTCCCGCGCGATCCTCAACTTTAACCTCAACCTCTACATCCCCATTTCCAAAGTGCGTTTCTACTCTCTGCCTCGTATCATGGGAGCTAAAATTGCGTTAAATGGACAGGTCGACGAGAATATGGCGCGGGCACAGCGCCGCGACGCGCTGCACACGCAGAAGTTCTACTTCCGCAAGGATGTCTTCCCGCCTGGCTCCACCTCCGCGACACCCACACCCAGTGCCACCTCTTCAGGCTACAGCTCGCCGATAGATGGCACCAATGGCGTTCCGCGCAAGGAGAAGAAGCTGCGGAATTGCTACCCTGAAGCGCCGGCGCCAGAGAACGGCTTCCGCCGTACGCCCGTGGAACAGGAGTACGAGGAGATGACACTGGCGGAAATTATGAATGGCAAGGCAAGTCGGGGTGTGTTGCATGTGCCGGTGAGACAAGTGTTGACAGACCTACAGGGGAATGCATTCCCGGGCTTGCTAAGCCTGGTCGTCGCGTACCTGGACACGCTGGACTTTGACGAGACGGCGAGGCAGAAAATAGACGCATACCTGGATTTAATCAGACGGAGAACGAGTGGTGCGTGTCATCTGCGGGCTTACATTCGAATGATACTGACGCCTACCAACCCGCAGGATCACTGAAGACTGCCGCAACATGGATGAGGGAGTTTGTGCGCTCACATCCTGGGTACAAGTTCGATTCGGTCGTCAGTCAGGAGATCAACTACGATCTCGTAGTCGCATTGGACGAGATGTACGTCATCCACCTCGCTCATTCAGCGCCCGGCGTCTAACAGTATTCTAGCGAGCGAGGCACTCGGAAGGCCGAGGACTTCCTCCCAGCCGACTATCGTCCGAAGGCATAAACATGAGGGTTCTTGGGTCAAGCGAGAAGTCATACAACTTGTACGTGCCGCTCTGCATTTCACAGACATTAGAGTATTCGCCGTAGCCGTATCTCACTTTGGGGTTCCACTATTTGCATGCACTGAGTGTGTATCTATTATATCTTATCTGGGTCGAGCAAGAGACACTGTGAGCCCCTGTCCCTTTGTCCGCGGAATAATGTACCGCGATGAACTACAACTTCGGTTTCCCTCTATGCTCCGCGAACGTCTCCTGTATGCCTCTGCCGCCCTGTATATCTACCATGCATTTCGCGTCTATCTCTCGTCCTTCAGCTGACAGCTCCAGGACCTTTGACCTCAAGGCGGTAGGAACGCAGACCACACCGTCGATGTCGGCCACGATCCAGTCGCCGGGCTCCACGGTGGCAGAGGGGAATGTATGAGGGTCTGAGGTATCATGTACGGAGATGGTCAGAGGAATGTTAACAGCAGATGGGCGAGTGAAGGGCGATTGTCCAAGCGTGGACTGGCCCCGCGCGAAGACAGGAAACCCGGCTGCGTGGTGCTCTGCGATGTCTCTGCAGCGCCCAGATATGACCACGCCGAGGACACCTCGCGCCTTCGCGCCAGCCGTCATCAGGCCTCCCCAGACGGCATTCTTCGCCTCTGCACGATGGATTCAGAGTGAGACAATTGTATCAGTGAGGCGTTACGAAGTTAGAGGAGATACTGTACGGGGAGGAGTATCGATGACCATTACAGAGCCCTCGGGGGCGCTATCGACGAAGTGCGCGCTGAGCTTAGGGGCCGTCTGGTCGCTTGCCCAAACCATCTGCACAGTGTATGCGGGGCCGCACACGCGTGTCTCTGCCCCGTCCCGTGGCGAGTGGATGGTGATGTCGGGGATGAAGCCTCCGTGTGGCTGGCCCAGCTTAACCAGTGCGTCCGAGAGTTCGCAGGTGGAGAATTCAGCCAGCGAGGACATGTTGAGGTACAGGTTGGCGATACTATCCGCACATAAATCTGTTGTGATACACTATACGGTGGGATTAGAGCGGCATGTGTCCTGGTTTGTGTGCTAAATATATGCGCCTCGCGAGTTGGCTTCACGTGATCGACATGGAGGAGTTGCCCATTTTGGGACAACTCGCAAAGCTAGACTCGGATGCCACCAGTGGTATGTAGACCCGTTCAATGTCATGCAAAGCTTATGTCCCGCATGCTCTGATTATGCTTTGGATGCCCCTAAAGATTTTTGGGGCTTATACTAATCAGTTTCTTTGCTTTAAGTAGTACAGGACTCTTGGCGGCACAAGAAGATTCCGATGTGACATGGACCTGTCCCTTCGGAAATCCAGCTTTTGCAGCGAGGAATACATCGCGGTATGCTCAGAACGAGCGTGTTATTCTACCTACATCCAGTTGCTTCTGTGCATACACCGAAAACAACACCGAAAACAATTTATTCGTGATGCTGGCCGGCGTGGAGCTTTAGCCAGTTTTAGTGAATAAGCTACCTGTGGAACAGGCCTCTGTGCAAAGTCGCTTAAATATTGATATTGCATTTCTCGCATTTAAGATGTCCTGATCATTGTAATCAGAATAGCTCATAGATTAACGAAGCATCTCTCAGGAAGGCACGGACAGATCTACAATCGAATCACCCTATGAAGATAGTACTGGACTGGCTCACGAAATACGTTGCACTCAAAAAATCTCGACAGTCTGCACGAGTCAGGACCAAGGATTGTCATCTAACTCATCCATCTGCAGCCCCTCTAGATTCTCCGAACCGAAGATTCGTTTCATGACCATCAGCTACGCCGCGGCCCGCCACGAGAATATCCGTGTACCGCAGCACAGTTTCTTACCCATGAAGAAGAGCCGCAATTGCTGTCCGCGGAAAACCACCTGGCCGTCTTGTCGAAGCCGGCCCGAACAGAGTTCCGACGGCCGCTAGAATTTGAGCCTGCGTCTGCGCAGGAGCCATTCATTTACTCGAACGACCTCTGGTATAACACAGGCTGCAGCCTGGAGCATTGCGAAACTGCTGTGTAAGACGAGCGCTCGATGCTGACCAAAGCATAGGCAGCAAGGCTGCATTACATTGAGAAGGTTTGTTCGACGCAGCTCGACGTCGCGACACTAGTGTCGGCAATGTACGCCCGTGAGAACTCCTGCCCACGCCTCCCTTTAGCCGCTTACCCAACGTTGAGATAGTAGCGTTGTTCAGCGCTGCATCCTGTTAATTTATTGCCTACTTTCTGATTTCGTGTCAGGGTGTCGCTTACCATGTACCCCATCGCTTCGAGTAACGTCATGAGCGCGAGCATAGTCGAGCGGGATTTGCGACGATGAGCGATCGAAGGACCCGCAGCTCGCCGCTGACACCTGCTTTCCCAAGTCAAAGATGCTATCGCGCAGCGACCTTCCCAGACATATATATATCGAGCTGCAGGAGCGATGTAGACCATCTACCACGTAATATACTCGCAGATCAATAACTGCTCGAAAAGAAGACAAGCAAGATGCCTGAGCAGATCAACCTGTACGCTACGTATCCCCTTGCTTGACAAGGGTTCTGTCCGACCGAGAATTGAAGCCCACTTTCGTCTCACCGTTTGTATTTGTTTGGCCTTATCACATGCTAACACGCACACGCACACTACAAGCACGCGCAAACACAGTCCCTATTATTTCCTTTTATATCATACAAACCCCATACATACAACAATACATCAAGAATTCCCGGTTCTGAATGTAATTGTGACCCATTTCTCTCCACCATACCTCCGTCGCGGTATTCAAAGCTTCTAAGCGATCATCATGGACTATGTGACGCCATGAAAAGCTCTTCGTCGAAGTCTCGTAGGAGCCGGATTGTCGCTCTTCCTGAACTCCGGGACATAGCGACGTAGAAGTTGAATAGACTAAGGCCACCTGTCGGAGGTGTCGCGATGTCGACCAGCACACAAGGGATTGTTTGGCCCTGAGCACGATAATCCGTGAAAGCGTACGCTGCTGTCATGGAAAATTGACGCCTGCGGCCGGTTCGCGAATATGTCTTATGACTGTTCCTGGAATCCTGCTTGCATGGACCATAATTTGGAACGACCATGTCGCAACCTCAACCGGATAACAGAATCTTCCAGGCCCTCTAGTTTTTGCGGGGATGGAATATACCACTGCGGTCGTTGTTATGCTGTTATAAATTATACAGAAAAAATATACTCTGAACGAGAAAGTCGAACATGTGCAACAGGGCAAGCAAGGGTACTGCCGTCGAGAGGCGGCAATTCACCGAGTGTATGTATTGATGCAAATGCAATCGCACTTTGCTCATTGAGTCTCACTCGATTCCTGTAGATCAGCCCCTTCTCCCACGCGGCAAGTTAGATTCTACGGG
This sequence comes from Gelatoporia subvermispora B, assembly GCA_000320605.2. NCBI lineage: Eukaryota > Fungi > Basidiomycota > Agaricomycetes > Polyporales > Gelatoporiaceae > Gelatoporia > Gelatoporia subvermispora. Next base: position 198,911 of record KB445796.1, read on the forward strand.
ATGATCTAAGACACTCACGGTTTGCACAGGTCAACCTTGCCTTGTTGGAGGCTGGCGCTAAGTTCAACAGGTACGAAGTCGACCTCATCAACAAGCCTGATTGGTTCGTAAAGCAGATAAACCCTGTAGGAAAGGTATTCCGCACTCAACTCTGAACCTTTCGGCAGAGTTTTTCACCAACTTCAACAGGTGCCTGCTTTGACCTACGGCGGTCCCAACGTGCCGCTCGACCAGCCATCGCCAGAGTCGGTCAAGCTCAACGAGTCCCGCGTTCTGCTCGAGTTCATCGTAGACCTCTTTCCCAAGGCGCGGCTTCTCCCTGAGGACCCCGTTCTCCGCGCCAAGGCGCGCTTCTTCTCCGAGGTCGTGTTGTCGCGCCTCTTTCCAGCCTGGCATGGATACTGGGCCAAGGGGCAGCCCACTGAGCCGATCGTTGCCGCCCTCGAGGAAATGCAGGCGCTGCTCCCCCCGAGCGGCTTCGCTGTCGGCGAGTGGTCAATTGCCGATGCTGCCGCTGCTTCCATCCTCGCTCGCACTGAGGTTATCTTCGAGATCAACCACCCCATCAACGGCTGGGCTGAAAGCGAAAATCGCAAGATGCTCGACTTGCTCGATGGGCCGCTTTTTGTCCGCCTCAAGCAGTACCGTCTCGACCTGGCGGCCAGGCCTGCCTTCAAGGCTAGCTTTGACAAGGTGTGTATCCTCGTATCTGTCTTTACGCCTTATCTGACGTGGATATACAACAGACCGTGGTCAAAGATTTCAGGGCTTTGTTCGACTTCTTGGTCCAGCCTAAGCAATAGGCCTCAGCTCCTTAAACCATCTCCGAGCGAATTTCGCTCATGTACACGTTCTCGAATCATGCCAAAAATGTCTGATTAATAATGTCTAAGAAATGAGACTGCCATTCAAGGTCCAAGAAAGGATAAAATACATCACATTTTACCCAGTAAGGGAAGTCAGATCCAAAGGAGGCAAAATCAGGTCGAAAACGATAGACGAAGATTTGTTAGAGTGTGGCTTTTTTGAGACATAGCTAAGCCGCACACAAGCTGGGTACTGTTCCAGAAATATACAGAGTGAAGAAGCATTCAGGCTTGACTGAAGGATATGGTATTAAACCATTTCGCCTTGATTGTAATCTGGAAATCACGCATTTGAAGCTCCATCTTGAATTCACTTCAGACGCATTCGTAAATTCAGTAAATACCGTACAGTTTCGGTCCGCCAATCTTGGATCATCACTTGAGACGTATGCTGATCCGCCCCGGTCCAAGGCATCAGGAAAGTCTCCTTTTTCACTTTTATCGCTTTCCACGTCTTTCTTTTAAAACTCAGGAAGCACTCAAATAGCAACGAACCCACGAAAATTCCAGTCCAGTTGGATCAAGATTCTCCCACTCTTTCTGCTTTCATATTTAAGGTAGGGGAAGATGACGCAAAAGCCGATCGAATATCTTCCTGATGAAACCTGCTGGACATTATCACGTGTGGATTAAGAGTTGGAAGAGGCTCTTCTGTCTTGGCAGATAACCCATCCGAGATGGGTTGAGATGGCGCGGACTTGCGCATCGTGGCCGCTTGGATCCCGAGAATCTTCGAGCCCAATGGTTCTTATGCCATATTCAACGCATTCTACGCGTGCTGTAGTATGATTATGCTACACATCTGTCGCGACAAAATATGCAAGCTTCGACGAAACTCCGTTTTCAAACCTACCACGCTCATACCGTTGGCTATCAAATCAGCTGGGTCGTTTGTCTCTGGCTTCCCAAGATATAGTTCTAGTATGTCTGGGTCACACGGCCTGTCATCGGAACCTGAGGTCACGGACGCAATTGTGCCTAGATGACATGCGGGTACGAAGGCAACGCGAGCTGCAATCAGCCATGTGACTCATCAACATCAACTAGATAGACCTGCGAAAATTGAGGATTGTTGTACCATGAGATCTTGGTGTTAGCAGGTCAAACCCTGTTCGCAACCTATCCAATTCTCCAATGTCGTCGCCACCACCTGCTAGTGTTAGTTTCAACGACCCAAACAATAGTGCGCAGCTCTCAACCACGTAAACCATATCAACTCTTGAAAGACGGGGATTCTAACGCCATCTGCTACAGGAAGAACGCCGAGAGTTTCACGGCTGGTGCATCAAATCCATCCTCCACGTCTTCTTTCTCTCCAACACATCCTCAGCCGTCTGTAGCAGGTGATACTTTGAGTCATCCACACAGCACATACATCATCCTTGGCGCAGTTCTGGGTAGTATTGTGGTCACAGTCGCCGTCGCGTATATTGTAAGCCTTTGGAAGAAGCTACGAAGACGATCGAAACGTACATATGTGTCCTCTGCTACTGGACGACCTGCTGGCAGTAAGCCACTCAATTCATCCGTCAATCTGCCAGGCTCAGATGCGTCGACCATCGTAGGCATGTCCGAACTCTATCGCCCTGCTCCCGCGCCACCTGCGTCGTCCGCCCTACCTTCGGGGATGTCTCGTCGGGAGCAGTTGTTGATAGAAGAAGTGCAGAGATCGGACTCCACTTAGCTCACAAGACCGCACACTTTCTCATTGTCCATGGGAGCGTAGCGGAACACGAACTGTGTCAGGAATACATGATCGTCTATCTGTTTTTATCACACTGGTCTTATCTTATTAGTACATGTTTCTTGTGCATGTTGACATCAAATCGGACTATATACCCCGTGAAAATGGCTGAAGCTGAATAATTCATCTTGACCCGTTTGCTATATAATTAGGGTATCTATGTATCGAAACTTACATATTCGACTTCCTACCGTTTATCATATACCTGCGCCGAACTGCTCGAATGCCGTTTGGGCTGGTTCTCAGTCAGCCATGCTAAATGCTTGATGCTCCCAAGTGAAGAGAGGACATTTGACAAATTGCTACAAATACAACACGCGAAATCACTCTGGATGAATCGTCGAGCTCAAGAGGAGACGAAGACACTCTCAGGAGGACCAAGATAGCTGGGCTGGACACCTCCGGTATCTGCGGAAACCGTACGTCAGTCAACCATGTACACAGTCAGGAGGCTCAAGCCGCTCACCTATCACCAGCTTCTCGAATATTACTGCGGGCTCTATCATCCAGATCTGTACTTCAGGTTAGAGCCTGCCAGTCTCTAGGGTTCCTTGGTTACGGGGCGTACCTTCATGGTGTGCGCACCAGGCGGCGCGACAAAGGAGAGATTGGTATAGATGAGGTTATTCGCGACCCATCCATCGTAACCATTCCATTCAGGAGGATATCCTCCCGGAGGGCCCTCAGGTACAAAGTAATCAGCCTGCGGTTCGCCGTTGTCGATTGCCATGGCGAATGCGAGCGGGCGGTCAGGGCCCAATCCATTCAAAGTAGGGCCCATGAACGCCGTAACGGTGACATTGCCGCTATCGTTGAAGGAGTTGAACGTGTAGAAGTCATACTCGCTACGCGACTGTTAGAATACCTGTACTTGTATATGTTTCTCCTACTCACATGCTAGGACCAGTGCCCGCGGTGAAATTGAGCTCATCGCCTCCTCGAGGCCAGGGAGTCACACCAGAGAGAGTGCGTCCGTAGTCCGGGAGGTTTGTCCAGGCGATGCCGGACACCGTGGTGTTCCTCGACGCATGAGCGGCTTCGATGGACACTCCGCCGTCTCCCTCAACGAAACCTACCATCGCGCGATATGAGGTGTGCGACAAGTCATGATAAGTCGTGACGAACCAGTGAACCCCTTGGGAACTGTCGTATGATTGGCGATGAATGTCACAGTCAAGGACATTGACGGCTGGTCTTGCACAGTTGCGTTAAATGTGATCAGTGCCGCCTGTGCACCTTCGACTTGACCCCAGTCAGCGGACAAGAAGACGCGCTGTTCTGGAGAGCTGGGCGAGATGGAACCCTGGGACGGCGAGATCTTCGCCCAGCTTACATTGCTTGTCGCAGTAAAGGTGAAGGGAGTAGGACCTCCGGCACCGACATCGATGAAGCGATTGCCAGCAGGAACAAATGCATCCAAAGTCATCGTCGGGTTCGGACAGCTGTATTCGGCCGCGCAGTCGTACTGGTTGTCGCCTGGCCTGTGGATGTGTGAGCGTGCAGATATATTGCATAAAATAGCCTCTCACCATGCTCCCAATGTTCCTTCGGGAACGATACGCATTGCACCAGGGAGCGCTTGCTTCCTGGCTTGCACCTTCGAGACTGGCGGCATGCTGCGAAAGTATGAACATCGATGTAGCGATAATACGCGCGGAACTCACGTGTTAGCCATAGGCTGTTGCCAGTAGTAGTACATGACGTGGGTTTGGTCCATCATGTGGTCCCTGCGGAGTTGTTAATGTGTTTAAGTCCTTACAACGTCGCATAATACGTGCCATTTGCCTGCGTAAAACTTAGTGTCACGTAAAATGGCACAGTCAATATGCTTACCATCGAGGATAGAATGGTACTCCAATTCGAGATCATAATCCTGTTCGAAGAGCGTGCCGACCATATCCGCGTAGTCGTTCGCACTAACACGAGCCTGCGATGCGCGCAAGTTGTTGATTCCGGCGTAGATCCACATAGTTCCGACTGTGGCTGCGGCACGAACAGGATGGAGCACGAGCTGGAAGAAAGCAGGCTGCATGTCTGACGGCATCTGGTCGGCAAGGCGAGTGGCGGATGCGTTCAAGGCCTGCCATTCGGATAGCATGGTGTCCGCCCTTGGTCACTGTCAGCTCTAGGCTCGTATGCTAAGTAGCATGAGTCACATACTCTCGGTAGCTGATGAGACTGTACGTCGTGGAGTTGAGCAGCTCTGGCTTCCTCCGCGAGTTGAAACGTGTAAGGTTTGCAATGATGGTCGCGACCTCATCACCATCGGTCTTGGAGACGTCGAATTCACGCTGCGCCCAGGATGAGACGAAGGTGTTCAGGTTGTTCTGGTTCCATATTGACGAGTTCCATCCATAGGTCATGAAGAACTCAATGCCCATCTCATATGGCTTGAGGTCGCCGACGTTGAGAAGCCAAATTCGTGTTGCGTCTCGAGCCACCGCGGTGGACAGCTGTTCAAAGGTCTAGAGCGAAATGAGACTCGAAGTACACCGGTGCGAACCATTCTCACCTTCGAAACTTGGGAGGTCTATGTTCACGATGTGAACATGAATGCAGAAGGGGAGAAGGGGAGCCTCTCACGGTGATCCACTTGTAATCTCTCGGAGGTCCAACCTTTACATCGCGGTTACTTGTCAGTCCGCGAGCACATACCAAGCAGCAAGAAACTCACAAGATCGTACTGCGTCGTGGTAAAATCAGCACGCCACTCACTCATGAACACGAATAACCCACGTGATAGTACACTCCAGCCCCTCCTGTCCTGTTCCTCTCACTGGGTAAAGGGAACCGTCGAATATTACCCCAGCTATGAGTTGATGTCAGGATATCAGGCGACATCCAGCAACGAAGTTCCCTTACGTGTCATCCGTCCATAACAAAGTGATTTCGTCAGGGACACGCATGCCATCGTCGTAGTATCCCTCCACCTCTTGGTCTATAAAAAGCTCAATCGAACAATAACTCAGAAAGACAGAAAGACAGCCTACAGAGACACCACATCTGCGGAATACTAGTCACATCGCTCGTGTTGTAGACGTTACTTAAGATGGTTTGCTGGTCCGAGACAATCTCTTCCAGCAGCGCAATGTCGCCTTGTTCGGCAATGGGCTCTGTTGCCAACCACTGCTTGTGAGACACGAAGTAAACACGTGAAGATCTTTGACATACCGTCACCTTTAGAAGATCCACTCGGTCAGCAGCACTCAAAGCAGTCACTGAAACAAGGAACGTACCATCACCGCGCATACCGACAGTCCAGATGTTCTCATACGGCTCGGCACGCTCTGCGCCTACAACCCAGAAGTTGTAGATATTCTGCTTGTTGACGCCGTAATCCCAGGGGCCAACACCAAAGAGATTCCATTCAACCGGGATCGAACGCATCATAGGTTCCTCATGACTGGTGCCCATGACGATACCGTACCAATCCGCCAAGGGCTGATTCTGGTCATCATCAACACCGAACGCACTGCGTGTCACATAGATAAGCGACATTGTTTCCAAGAATTTCCGAAGCTCACCTGCTCCATTGCGCTGAGTGAAAGCCACGTTAGCCCCTACACGTATATGATCGTACTGTATACGCAAGCGTACCTGGCCATAGATAGTTGGCTTTCAGCCGGAGCAGAAGCTCAAACCTGGAGGACATCGGTGAATCAAGTGTACATGCGGAAGTATGTGTTCATACGTACACGTTTGTGTAGAAGAAGTGGTTGAAAGGAGAGCCGGTCAATGCCGCACCAGTTCCGTTGGTGAATTTCTCCATGGCCCAATTCTGAAGCGCAGGTTGCTCATCGTTCAGAAAGAGTCCACGATACTTGACGGTGGGCGAAGAATGAGAGCAGCCCTCGGCATCAACGAAGATCTGCGCATTTTTCGTTGTAGGCACATCTGCCCACCTGAGCGTACAAGAGTGAGCTTCATAGAATCATTACTGGACGCGCAATATTTTGAGCTCACCAATTCCACGGGGATACACCTATGTATATGTGTCTGGGTCATAAACTGATAGCTTCAGAATACAGGAAATACTTACCGAATTGTTCAGAGTGATCATACAGAGCATATATCGTCCCTCGCTTGTCGGCGCCAATCACCACGTAGGCGCTAGACACTCCAGGTAGTGGATTTTTGACTTCACGCGCCATGAAGGCTTCCCACTGTCCGTCGATAGAGGAGACATCGAGCTTCGTACGATTCACAATCGTGTCAATCAGAGATGAGCGACCAAGCGTGCCAATGATGATGGCATTTTGTATGTTGCCAAGGTGCGAGGAAGCAGTGATATTGGTAATGGAGGGTTTGACTCCAGTGACCTGCTCAATGTCGGAGACGAAGTCGAATGCAGTTCGCTGCACTCCCGGCCAATCATCAGCAGAGATGAAGACTGGAGTCGCTTCTCTGTTGCTGACAATGGGCAGCGAGTTGGAGGAAGGCGCGAACGAGACACAGGTAGTCTGGCCAATGGCGTGTACGCTTGCTGTCAACGACAGCAAGACGGCAAGAACGGAGCAGGCCCAGCGAACGCGCATAGTGATGAGGACAAAGTCACTCCCAGACAAACATGCACGCGCATTTCAACGATGCGCTACAGGTACGCAGAGGCGCGCAGGCGGCGGCCAGTTGGCCAGAGAAGACGGCAGCCAAGTGTCAGGAATCCATATGATCGTCCCTTGTGACCCATTCACGACAACCTCAGAGACACGGGACATCTTCGGCCGAGCGGGTTATGATTGCCCAGGGGCCGTTCGCGTTACACTCGAAGCGCGATGCCATGCGATGCGGAGGAGTAGCGGACTTTGGTGTCTACTGATGCAAGACGCGACGGGACTGGAGGAGAGCATCTCTGATGAAGTAGAATGTAATAGAAGCAGGCAAGGATCTGGTGATCAAGAGGCGATATTTGCGCGAAGAGTCACCGTCGCTCACCATCGCTCTTCGTGGCCATGTACAGATGTCTTCATTTCGAACTTTGGGTACGTTTGATGCGTCGCAGTAAGTCTGCAGTAAGTTGTAACGGTGCCCACGAAGTTGTATTTCCTTCAGTAATGGTAACGTTAGGTATCTTTATGGTCCTTGGTGTGGTATGAAGCATCTTTCAGATAACAGCATCCGAGGGTGACGAGAATATAGTCGAGTTGTTACTCTGTAGCGCCTGTCAGGTAAGGGCGGCGGCCGTAGTCCGGCCCGGGCGGAGAACAGAGCAAAATGCTGCTTCCTTAATCAGATCAGAACGTTTTGTCTTCGAACTTGGAGAGTTGCCACAATTTCACGTGTCCTGATTCGCCTTTCCTGTAATTCCAACCATCCGTCACTGCTTGCTCTGTATTGAAGTCATTTGTCATCCATGCATATACCCCTGGATCCCCATTGGTCACCTGGCACTGCTTCCATGACGTGCACGTTGGTATTTCAACATCACTGTCATTCTCGGAATCGGAAGACTTGATAACCCAGCATCTTAGTTTTCTTTGAGACACATGTACCTCAAGAAACAACCCAAGATCGACGGCAGTCGACGATCGCTCTCGCTATTGTTCGGAGAATTATGCATATTGTGCCTGAGGCATTCGTAGTAGCAGCAGGTATATCGGTTTTATGGTCCCAAAAAACCTTCTAGCTTCCGAAGGATCAAATGATCCACCTGGCGATGTCTTCGCCTTCTTCGAAGACGGTCTCTACTCAGAATGATCCTCCCCGGCGAGTTTGTCGACCTGAAGAGGAAGATGGCCTTTGCTCCAGGTCCAAAGCAATGTTTCCGGCCCGTCACGGGAGGATTCAGCATCACAGACCCATGTTCCTGACACACTCGCGCCAACTGTCCTAGTCTCGTGTCTGTTTTTTGTGCTTCGCGAAACTCGCTCGATCATGATTTTACCGCCGGCAACGCTCTAAAGATAGGCCAATAGGTCAAGAGACCGTCATATGATGGGTATTCTAGGCATGTTGCCCATGTTGGCCCCATGCACCGGAGCCTCTTGAATTGTGCCATGTTGACCATACATACCCTTACAGCGCAAGCTCGGTGGAGAAAGTTCCTCGCTCTTGGAATAATCCTCATTGCAGGCTGAAGCAATGATTGTTTCGTAATGAAGACCTAAAGGCCCGCTGATGGATGAGAAGTCTACAGAGGGTCTACCTTGAGTATACTCAGGTGAGTGGGTGGCATCGGTTTCGCAGCAGCGGTGCTTCTCTATATAGATGTTTGACTTACAGCTGCGGCATTCAGATGCCGAGGTAGTCTGTCACTCTGTGAACGAGCCAAACCAGAATTAAGTTCAACAGGAAAGCCTGCCTGCTGTGACCCGACCGGCGTAGCGAGGACGTGCGAGCAGTGTGGTGCATCAAACACGAGGTGGATCGGAATATGTTGGAATCAGCATTGATCGTGTCTTGGCCGGCTAAGGTGAACTAGATCAGAAAGAGGTCCACAGACCCCTCAATAATGCATGTGAATCCATCCGTCGCACAAGTTTCGTCACAGTGGACCAGTCGTACTAGCCCTGGATTTGGAGCTTCGAGTGTTGTGCAACAGCGTCAGGACTTCGAGGCACATATTAATGATGCTTAGTCGGCATCGCATCCGTGTGTGGCCGATATGCTGAACGTTAAACAATTCACAAGACAGTGAAGGTGATATAGTGAATCGCGTTTCAAATTTGTGCCTCCTCATGTATGCGATACTTTCGGACTTGTGTGCAATCGTCGGATTGTCACTACATTGATGAAGAAAGGCATCCGCACGCGATCAGCACATCACTCCACAACTCCCCACTATGCCTTGAGGGGCTTCTAGCTCAAAACGGCAATCAATAGTCGTAACGGACTCACCTCGAGACGCATAATCGGTCCCCAGGATCAAGCCTATGATACCGCCTACAAAACAATACCGAGGCCACGTCGACTACCCTATATTGCTAGTCGGTAAGATCGCAGCAGTACCATTACCAGCTGCTGACGTGCAGGTTCGAAGCTGAACCACCTGATAGCCAGGAACTGCCACTTTTGACTGGCAGATAGCGCCTCGTGTGCCTCTTTGCATCTGCAACCGCACAGGAAGCGACACGTTCGAGCAGAGAACAGCTCCATTTGATCTCACTCTTGCCATTCGTGGCGAGGAACATTCATCCGGAGTCATAATGTCCTACCTCGTCCCACTTATCCCCGTCCCTGCCGACATCAGTGACGCTAGCACCTCCTTACGCTACGGTTCTTACCGCTGTCCAAACGGTCCATTAAAAATGGGACCTGGTTTGCTTGGCCGCTCAGCCCCCCGCACATTCTCTTATTTAAAAGCCATCGTCCCATTCCCTGCCTCTACGTCTAGAGTGGATGAACCGGGGCCAGAGACGAACGATGCCTAGCTTCTGCGGAACACTATCGCTGGCCTGCCTGGCCTTCGCCACGTTCGCTCGCGCTCAGGTCCTCACAGCCGCCCAGCTCAGTGCAGTCAAATCAAACCTCATGCAAGGTGCTAAGCAGAGGTGCGCCCGAGAGGTCAATGTATTTTTGGCGGCCTGACGCGTTTCTCGCATCAGCTGGGAACTTGGGACAGAGACCGAAGCGCTCACCGAGTTCGACTCGCCTCATTACTCGGTTGTGAAAGGCGCAGTGCCACCTCCCCCGGGTCCTGGACCGGCCTCGCTCGACGAAGTATTCGCGATCGCGAAAAACATCGTCTCGAACTTGACCATCTCGCCCAGCGACCCCAACGCGCCGCAGCCGTTGGACCTCCCGCCCGGCATGGCCGCTGGGGATAGCGCGTCGCTCGGATTCGCAGTCCTGCTCGCCGACTGGACGGGCCGTGGCAAGGTCGACGGCCTGGACTATGGGGCTGCGGCGACGGCACAGGTGGATTGGACGCTGACCGACGTCCCGCGTACCCCGGATGGCGCGATCTCGCACCGGATTGAGCAGGTGCAGCTCTGGGCGGACTCGGTGTACATGGTCCCTCCCACTTTGGCGTACTACGGCGCGATGAACAACAACCGGAGTCTGTTGGAAGAGGCGCATAACCAGATTCGGCTGTACCGCCAGTACTTGAGGGATCCCAGCGCCGGAGGGCTGTGGAAGCATATTCTACTCGGCGAGGCATCGCAAGATGATGAAGGACACTGGTCCACCGGTGAGCGAGACCTACTTACTCAACGGTGTGTAGTCAAGGACTCACCCGATCGATGTTAGGGAATGCTTGGGCTGCCGCAGGAATGATCCGCGTGATGGCGACAATCCAGCATTCGAAGTTCTCGAGGGAGATGACGAGCGAGGTACAAGATCTTATCTCCTGGGTGTCCGAGATCCACGACGGGGTATACCCACATTTGGTGAGCTGCTGCTCCCATTGTAAGCTACTCTGCTCGGACTAACAGTGCACCCACAGAACTCTGACGGCTTGTTCAACAACTACGCGGACAATTCCTCCACCTTCCACGACGCTGCAGGCACTGCAATGCTAGCAAGCACAGTGTATCGCCTCTCACTCCTCGCCGGCGTACACACACACATTCCTCTCGCTGAGTTTAGCCGCAAGTCGATTAGCGCACCACTCAACTCGGCTGTCTCTAGTCATGCGTCGCCCACCTCGACCGGAGCGGCCGCGCCAGTACAGTCCCTCCTGCACTTCGACAACGAGATGTGGCTCACGCCTGTGCCGAATCCGGACAACTGGTCCGTGCTCGGGGAGCATTCGCCCGAGTCGCAGGCATTTGTGATCGAGATGTACGCGGCATGGAGAGATTGGGTAGCTGCTGGATCACCTGGTGCGCACGGGATTTGACGTATCGAGGATGTAGAGCTGTTCTGTTGCTGAGTAGTACGGCCATTGGAAAACGCGCATGGAGCGCGGGATAGCTTTGTCTTACGGTATCAGCCAGATAATCATGCTGCTGAGAACGTACCATGAAGCAGGGGTCTTTGCTGAGACCACGAGATCTTACAGTCGCAGCCATGTACACCGAAATATACTAGAATCAGCCTCTGGAAAGTCAATCTGCCTGGAGATATCGAACCGAGACAACCGTATCTCAGTAGCGAAAGACTGATGAGGCGCAGTCAAACTGCCAAACGAGATTGCAGGAGGATGCTGAACTCACGTAGGTTACTTTGAAACCACTACAGAGCACATAGATAAAGTATCACCCAGAGAGCTTCATATTGCAATGCAAATGCTCAGATGAACAATCATGAGCAACGGACATGGATGATGGAGAGCACCTCAGTCACGGACCTGGTTTCTGTGTTTACCCGAAATAGGCTTCGGAGTTTCAGTTATCAGCTGGGAAGGAGCCTGTATACACCCAGATATGGGTTAGGGGAACTATACGTCACGAGGACTGGCACGAGCCTGGTTAATCGTCCTTCGGCCAGCCTCCGATCGCGCCTGAAAGTCATCGGTACTGACAACTGCGCGCTGACCGAGGCTGGCCGTAGCTCGACGCACAGGTTTTTCGCTTACTCTCTCTGCTTCATCTCGAATTGCTGCTGCTGGACACAGACGTCTTTTTGGATAACTCAAAACTACTCTGAAACAATGCTTGGTTTGCCTACTAGTCATGGGGATTCACAAGAGCCGGCGTGGAAGAGGGCGGGGCGCAGTGTGCGCAAGACTATGCGCAGGACTAGCAAAGCAATTATGCGGTCGCACAAGTTCCGCATACCAAAATATGACATGCCTCTGCGACTGCGACCCGTATGTCGTCGGTTTTGTTCTGACGTATACCAGGCCATCTCACGTCGCTCCTGTACCTGCTCAGTGGTTCTTGCTGTTCACAACACTCATAATGATACTACTCGCGTTTCTCGGGTTCACCAACGTTGCGCACGCTCTACCACTGAATGACAAGCTGCTTCATTTTCTGTGTCTGAGTGTCGCCACGGGTGTCTTCTACTTCATCTTCGATGTCGAAGAGTAAGTCAGTGGGTGTCGTCAAGCCCCATCGCCTCGCCTCGCGACCGGAGAACTCATTTTGGCACCGGACGGTGCTTCGTAGAGATGCACGGCGAATATGGTTCTGGCGCAGCGCCCCCCTCATATTCACTGGGGTAACTTGTTTCTTGCTGGGCGGCATCGTTAGCGAATTCGTCCAGTCCATGCTCCCGGTGCGTGACGTGATCTCTTTTGACTCATTTCATGTGATTTATTCGACTTCATTAATTTTAATTTGTCCAGTACAAGCAATTCCAGTTCGGTGACGTGGTGGTGAGCCGGCTCTACATCCTAGTTGGCGTTGTACTTAGCTCAGACACATCCTACAGGCTAATCTCCTCGGATCTACTCTAGGCCTATATATTGCCTACTACCTTGAGAAGTATTATCGTCATAGACGCGAGGTGAGTTAGTCGTATCATCTCATGCTTGTACCGCTCACGCTGTATGTCAGATTTCGCGTCTCTACCAACCCCTGGACACAGACTCAGCAGCATCGGACGACGAAGATGACATGGGCGGTACCCAGTTACTACCGACGCACTTCCAACCTGGTTCATCACGCGCTGCCTCGAAGAAGGGCAGCACGCCTAAAACGGATGCAGGACGTATCCGCCTCTCGGACGTGTGGGATGAGAGAGAGGAACTGTTTGACATCGGCGCGGACAGCGAGGACGAGCATGAAGAAGAGCATTCCCATACGACCGGTCCCACTCCAGAAACGCCGAAGATAGTCGTGACACCTGGCTCGGCGTAGTCCACATCATGGTCATTGTAATTCGTGGGTTGCATTGTAGAATCAACTCTTGGACATCTGCGCATCTACCCTACACCTACTACTCATTGTATTTATACTTGTGCAACACTGGTCTAACGTAACGAGGTCTCTGCTATCGACCAAATCTCCGAGCACAGAGTACTGTCAGAGCTCAAGCCTCGCTCCCCAAGCCCCAGGGAATTCTTGGGCGCCGGATCTGGAGCAGCGCCTGCACATATCAGCCACTAGTAACAAATATTTACACTGCACCATCACGTGCACCGCCGAACTGGAAGCGGAAAGCGACGGGCGGTGAAGCGCTGAAGACGCCTGCCTCTAATGCAGACATGTTTGGGCTCCTCGTCCAGGTCATCGTCATTCTTGCTTCTACATCGCCATAGCCTCAACCTTGGCAATGCTGCTTCGAAATCTTATGGATGTCGGCGAACGGTGTCTTCAGCCGTCGCGCACTCTGCGCGTTCACCACTGGAGGAGCTCTCTGCGCCTCGCCAACAAACACTGACGGTCCTCCATAAAGCGACATCTCTACTACCTCGCGTGCTTCCTCAAAGACACCGCAGTACAGCTGAACGCGAGTCGCTGGAATTCTGGGATGAGTTGCTGATCGCTGGTTACAACGATCTCTCAGTCACCCCCGGTAGCAAGGCAGATGACAGCGTACGGTTAGTAGGTGTGTAAACAATTCTTGGAGTCAAATCAGGCCTTTGGACACTAGAGGTTGAGGGTAGTTGTCTAGTGTATGGCTTGGACGACCTGTCCGAGGGTCAAGCCCGGGACTTGGTGACTGCTCTGCTGGAGGAACCCTTCGCCTCTCAAGCGCAAAAAGAAGCTATACGCTCACGATGGCAATTCACGTCCAATGACGTACATGTGTTGTCCATACAGTGCGTTCTACACACCATCCCGTGTATGCGAAAATTAAGTTAGCTTACAACCCTTTTGCAGATCTCGGAGACCTGGGCTGTCCACAGACGTACCCACAAGCCTACAAGTACGATCAGCGTGGCTCCAGCAGCTTCCCGCAGCTGCACAAATCGTAGAGTTGCGTTCCCGACATACAACACCACCTCCATACCCCTCCAGCAAACCCCTCTTCACCGCCGATATACCCATCCTTGTGTGCAACCCTGCGCTCTCCTCTCTGGACACTCTCGTCCGCCCTTCCCTTCAACCGCCGCTCCCTCTTTCCCATCCCCACGCTATCCTCGTGATCACTGCACCTTACTCTGCTGACCTTGAAACGCGTGTCAAAACGCTTTTCCCCGACACACTCACTGTTCTCTTCATCGACCCCTCGCGCGCCCTCAGTGCTCTGCGCACGCTCAGTGCTGCACCCTCATCCTCTGTTGCAGTGCAGAGGTATCAAGATGATTTCGACGGCTCGCGCATAGCCAGCCTTACTCACGCGATCCGGGAGCTCCTCGCTGCTAGTAGTCACATCCTGCCGCGCTCTGTCTCACCGGCTTTGCACGTGCACACCGCGCAGGCGAACGTCGCTGGATCGCTCGACGCGTGCAACATCTTCCTAGCTCGGGCTCTTCGCGAGATTGATGAGCTGTGCTTGCGAGTTGGTGCGCTGAAGGACCGGGTAGAGGAAGTGAGAGTGAGGGTGCCACAGGAGGTGTTTGGCGCGGCGGGCGAGGGTGCAGACGAGATCCAATTGGCGGTGGGAAAGGCGAAGAGAGACATTGGGGTAGTCATGGGTACGCTTACATGGTGGAGGCTTCTTTGGAGGGCCGACGACCTCAGCGAGGTGGTCGGCGCTGCGATAGACAGAGCGTGGTGTAAAGATTTAGAGAGCAAGGTGCGTGCATTGGTGCTTCGGGGCCGGGGGCTGATCTGACGAAACGATCTAGCTCATCTACCACGCCGGCCGCCTGGCATCACTACAAGAAGACCTGGCTAAGTCCAGCAAGACGCTCCTGGCCTCCTTCCCCCCGTCGTCCCCCTTCCATTCCCCCGTACTCGAAAACACTCTCTCTAGGATAGCCACCTCGCCCTCATTCCCCGTCGACGCACCCGCCTTGACCGCCCCACTTACGTGGCGCCGGCAGCAACTCGCCTTCCCCACCGCGAGACTGCATCTCTCTGCACAACGCGCCATGTTCGGCATGGGAGGCAGCGTCCTTGGCGGTATGGGTGCTGCATGGGCAGGGTGGGTTGGGCACCTGGGGTTGCTTGACGTTGGGCTTCAGCCAGAGACCGCGGTTGGCCTCGGCTTGCTCGGAGGTGCGGCGGGCGTGAGGTGGGCGATCGCGCGGTTTGAGAAGGCGAAGCGTAAGTGGTGGAAGGACTGGGCCAGGGTCAGTGAAGGGCTTAGGAGAGACCTAAGAGTGCGTGTACTGCTTCACATCATTGTCGCTTTGCTCATTGGGACCGTGCAGACGGCCCTCGACAATACCATGGACGAGAAGGTACTCGCGGTCCCTATAGAGGCTTGCAAGGGACTGAGAGAGCTCGCGGCGAAGCGAAAAGACCAAGTGGACGAGCTTAAGGAAGAAGTCTCTAGTCTTGAAGCAGACCTAGCGCGAATCAAGTCTGATTCGAAGTGATACTGATTCGCAAATACACACTCGTTAAGCGAGCCACCTCTAAGCCTTAGGAAAGCACGTTGTGATCGAGGATCCATATACCTTGTAGCTGTTGGAGCCTCAAAGGTGTTTTGGCGGCTTCGTCCATGTGAAGCATGGAAATACGCGGTTGAAGACATGATTGCCTTCTGTAAGCGCCTTGGTACGTACCCAGAGGAAGCCGTGCTCCTGGTGCTCGCCTCACGGGAATGAGATTGTAACCAGTATACGGCAGTCGAACTGCTGATCCCTCTCGAGGGGCCTATGGAGGGTGTCTGGTGGACCAGAAGGATTGGAATGTGACCTAATGGTAAAGCTTCTTCCGAGGTAGGGGCTGTCGGTATCTGCGCAGAAGAACGGCAATCCCACCAACCGAGCATAAACGATGCTATGTCTCAGGCGACGATCGTGAGTCTAGCGCGAGAAAGGAAGGCTCACTGTGATGTAATATACTGGGCGTCGTCTGACGGGTCATACTCGAAGCACAATGTTGACGTCCAAATTTGCAGTGCGCGAGCGGGGTGAGATGTTACAACGATAGAGCGTCATTAAGCAGCGGAAAGCGAGCGTAACATGATATATACAATCTAAGTCCAACGTGATGCCGAGCAGCTCATGATGAGGGGTGTGGTTGCATGTGTTCCGGTACTGGCGCATACCGATGAGCCATGATGAATGCCAACCAGGGCCAGAAAACTCACATGGTGGTAGTTGCGGTCGTGTGCCCTCGTTGAGGACACGGTTAACGAGGACACCGACGCCCTCAAAGACACTGAGTAGGATACCGCACGCGATGGCGGAGTTCAGGGCTGCCCGAGGACCACCTGAATAGTGACGTTAGTATTCAGTTCTCAGTAAGAACAGAGAATGAGCGGTAGACATTGTCGATCATCATTTGGCGGTGGGGAAGAACAAAGTGATGAATGACGACTCACTTCGTGCTGCCAAACAACCACCCGTCAAGAAACCCGAGATGATCGCATTCCACATGTCCTCCTTCTGCCTCCAGCCCTTCACCGCGCAGTCGAATGTCGAGAACATGCCACCCCAAACACCGAAGTTGCCTCCTGTTACTGGTGCGCGAGCTTTTATGGTCGAGAGTGCTCCCACGAAGCGATCGCCCTAGTGTGCTGTCATTATATACGCCTCATTTTTGCACCGCTGCAACGCACCCTTGGCGAGTTCCGGGCACCCTTGATACCATGCCAGATGGTTCCACCGACTGCACCCATTGCGAATGCACTGCCAAAGTCAGAGAGGATAACCCAGGGACTATCCGAGCACCATCAGCGCTTTGCCGAACGAGATAAGATAGAGGGTGCGTGCCATGGGTCGCGTGTGTGATCTGCGTGTGCCATGGCGGGCTTTTGGTCGCTGTGTCGGACGACGAGGACGAGACGTAGGTGGGGGAATCTGGGGCAGCGAGGTGGCTGCTGACCGTGAGCGAGCGCCGGTGGCTGCGAAACTTTCACTTGAGGGCCGGGTGGTACGGATCACGTGCGGACGCGTTTCATGTGACGTTAAGTGCTCGACGCGGCGCGGGGACGCGCTTTCTTCTCAACGCCCACCTCCTCGGCTCAGCTATGCCAGTGGCCCCCAAACTGGCCAAACAGTCTCCAGAATCCCACAGAAAGTACTCTCTCTTCGTCGACATCCCTCCCTCTCCTTTGCACGCACAGCTTAACACGAAACCCTCCGCATCTTCGGGCAGCTCTCTGAAGGAAAATAGTTCTGCACATCCGATGAATTCCGACACCAGCGTATCATCTCTCAGCACCGATAGCTCCCGCGTCAAAAAGCGCAAACTCTCTGACGCGTCTCAAACAAGTGTTGATCCCGAAATTTCGACCAAACCAAAGGCCAAGAAACCTCGTGTTTCCGCCACCGCCGCAGCCAGCGGTGTAGGGGAGAAGCAATCTGCAAAAGGCAAGGCCCCAAAGAAGAATACTGACCACGCCTCCGGAGAGGACATATCTGAGACTTTTCCGAATGGCTTTTTCTACTGCCACCAGTGCAACAAGAAGCGAGACATGTCATGTACGCACTGCATATACTCAGCCATCGGGCCGTACCTGATCCTTTGCCATTCTCAGTCGGCGTCCAGTGCACCAGTAAAGATCAATCATCCCATGTGCAAAACCAACGTTGCAAGGCCAAGTATTGCAAGGCATGTCTGAAGAATCGATATGGCCAAGATCTTGACGCCATCAAAGCTACCAGTATAGGTGGCCTCCCTAAGCGTGAGAAAGAGAGGCATGTCGCCACGGATGGTTACATATTCGAGTAAGCACTGGAATACCACCGATCCCTGTATTTGGGCGGCTGACGAGATATCGTAGATGCCCCCGCTGCAAGAGCGAATGTAACTGTCGGAACTGCCGAAAGGCGAAGGGGCTCGAACCTACGGGGTGCGTGCATTGTATTATCTATCAGCGGCTTTGTGACGCTTATATGTTGGCATCCTGCCAGCAATTTGACCCATTTTGCGCGTAAGGCTGGCAAAGATTCTGCTGCAGATGTCCTTTCTGATAATCCATCCACGATGGTGAGTATTTCGCCACGTCGCCAATGTTGCGTTGACTCATGACATCTGGCAGGGCATAATGCCTGGAAAAGGCAAGCAAGTCGTCAGCGAGAAGAAGCCCAGGATGCGCCAGACGAAATTGAAATCTAACCCTGCCACAGCCGATGGCGCTCCGGAGAAAAAGCCTGCTCGTGCGAAGGCCAAGGCTGGAGAGTCTTCGAGGAAAACCAGAGCTGCCCCGAAAGTTAAGACTCTGGCTCCCAAGCCTCTGCCGAAGCCTGTGTGGACGCGCGTCCCAACGTCCCTGACTTTGGACGACGCCGAGGCACGCATCAACGTTCGGGAATTTGCTCTGCGTTTCGCTTCACTTCTCGAGATTGGGAAAAGTCATCTCGAAGAGTTGGAAGAGCTTTCTGCTGGCGGACAAAAATCGGTTTACGACGACGAAGACGAAGAAGACGAAATTGTTGACTGGATAAGCGAAGCTTGCGTCAAGTCCCTCGTAATCGGGTTGCTCTCTCTGCTGTCGCAAAGCATCACGACCGAGGGTGTCGTCAAGGATGCCATCAAGGAAGTGCGCAGCTCCGGCGCGAATTTGAATCGGATCTGGGCAGCGCTAGCGTCGCTACGGGCGTCGACGTCACTATCATTTCCCGACCCTCTTCCCCCTCCTTCCAACACGACCTTCCACAACACTCGCAGCGGCTTGCAGGGGCGAAGTACCGATACCACTGTCAATGTTGCCGTATCTGCCCAATTCGTGCCCGTCATCAATGGACTCATTGATGCTGCCGCTGCCACACCCATAATTCGGGACGAATTCGACAACGGTGTAATCCGGGAGAAGGAGTTGTCCAGGGACGCACGCGAGGCGATTGCTCAGGAAAACACTCGGTGGAAGGATTCCAACGGGGCGAAGAACAAGGCCAAGGATGTCGCGAAACTAGAGCGCGCGAAGCACAAGCAGACTTTACAGGACCTCGAGTACTCCCAACGTGTCATGACGGCCGAGTGCATCCCCCGCTTCGCATTGCTGGGCCGTGACCACGAGGGCCGCTTGTACTACGCGCTGACACCCGAGGTAGGCGAGCGGGACGCCGCACGGCAGCTGCTCGAGGGGAAGAACGCGAAGGTGCGCCTTGGCCGGCGGCGCGGAGGCATGACGCCCGAGGAGCGGCGGGAGATGCAGCGTTGGTCGTGGTTCGTCAGCGTCTGGGGCGAGAAGCCCGAGGGCGCGCTGGAGGCGAAGGGCGACGATAGCGGAGAGGCCAGGTCGGATAGCGATGACGAAGATGAGGATGAAGCCGAGGAGACATGGTGGGGCTTCTGGGACCCGGAGGAGATCCGGAAGCTCACCACCTGGATCGCAATGAAGGCGGGCATCGATGAGGACAAGGTCATGCGCAGGCGAAATGCGCGTGCGCAGGGGGGACTTGACGATGAGGACAAGGGCGCGGGCGTCCTGAGCAGGGCCAGCACGGCCAGCGGAGCGTTAAGCGACGGCGCACTGGATGCCACTTCGCGCGAGGCGTCCCCGTTGTCTGATGTCGACGCAGAGGAGCAGTCGAGTGATTCTGACGGAGAGTCTGACTCGGACGAGGAGGAAGAAGACATGTACAACGGCATGCGCACGGACACCGAGGGCCGCCCTCTTCCGACCAGGCGCGAGCTGCGGATGTTGGTGAAGAACCTGAAGGAGCAAGCTGATCTGCTCGAGTGGAGGGTCCGCCGGGCGGACGGTGATGCCGGTGCGGACGAACCGGAGAAGAGGCCGGTAGGGGGCAGGCAGGTATCCATCAAGGCGTTCTACGGCTGAAAGAGCTATTTCATCTCACTATCATCATAGAATTATTCTGCATTCTGCATTTGCTTCTTCTGCACCCTCATTGACCCACGTAATCGCAGTACTGTATTGCACACATGTAGAATAATGCAGCCGCTGAATTGTACAAGACGTCCGAGACTCGTCAGGGGGATAAAGCTAGGAGAAGCGGCGCTTGAAGAGGGACGCGAGCTGGTCGGCGTTGATGGGTCGTTCGACGCATTTCTGGAGACGTTCCGCAAGGAGTGTGGCCAAGACGTGTTTACACTGAGTTTGCGGCCGAAAGATAAGCGAGAGATTGGTAGAAGATTATAGACGTACCATAAGCTGGGACTTGGATATCAGAACGGAGTATGCAAATGCAGGACAAGTACAGTACGCCAGATTGTCAGGATCGGGCGAAGGAAGCTCTGGAAAGACAGTGTACATGGCAGTTGAACCGAGGACTTCATAATGCACACGGCCCCACGGTGAGTTATACTTGATGACTAGATGGCTGCAAATCGGGGGGCCGTCTAGGAGGAATAGTAAAATTACAGACCACTTTCTCGGTCGATCAAGTCGAGAGCGGCGAGGATCAGGTTGTCAGTGAGGAAGAACCTCAGCTGTTCCCATGTTTCGTCCACTTGAGAGGTGTGTCAGATACTTCGAGAGAAGAGGAACACATAAGGTACGCACTATCTTCTGTGCAGGAATCTGGTGTAATAGAAGCGATAATGGCTTGCACAAACGAAAGCTGCTGCGACCGCGACATCGCAATCTGTCTGCGAGCACCAGCGAGGATGAGGGCAACCAGCCGAACACTTTCACATCAATTTTTCAGTACTCAGTTCTGTGGCGTATATGAGAGTCCAGCGTCCAGTTGCATTGAAAGCTACATGAGCTTTCAAAGCATATCCTGCAGTTCAGCCGGCAGCCAAGCAAGCAAAGATGATCAACGTTCAACTTGAGCAGTACTCGAGGGAGGCGCCCGGTCGGCGTACCTGACCAGAAATGGAATAGTGGCCACAGCTGACTGACACCGTGCCCACGCCAGTGGGGCAGCCAGCGCAGCACTCTGGCACCAACACTCACCTGGATGCCTCGACCACCACCAAAGACTACTGCTCTCAGCGCATATAGTCCGTTTCCCGGCATTGGATACATCGGCAAGGCCTCCCGCAAGTCAGAACCGTCGGGTCAAGCTCCGGGAGGATGGCGTAACACGCAGACCAAACCTCAATACCCTTAGCGACAGGCTCTCACCTACCTCAGCACAACAACGATGGGCTGTATGCGGGAGAGAAACGGAGCCTTTACTCACAAGCGGCCATAATACTGAAGCTGGAGCAGTCGATGGTGTTAATTACCTCGGTAACACTAGGGGCTCACCCGCAGACGGGTTACAACACCATTCCGTCATGGGATAGGATCGTCAAGGGCGTCAATTAATGTCGTGACTAAGGTATGCTATACATCAATCATTAAATCACATTAGATCGTGTGTTTCCTGTTTTCCTTTCTATCTTTATCTCTCTGTTTGCGGTCGGCTGCCGACCATTATGCAGCTGGCAAGCCTCCATAGGACTATGCTTTGCTGTTGGCGTACGCGGGGGGCGCACCGGCACCGCTGCCGTTGACCTTTTCGATGCGCTCGTCGGTCGCAAGGCCTTTGTGCGCCTCGGCCGCGCGGCTCTGCTCGATGAGGTCCTGACGGTTTTCAAAGCCCGGCGGGGCCCACGTGCGGCTTGTCCAGGGCTTGCAGTCCGGGTCGCAGTACATCTACGCAGACTGTCAGCACCTGTTCACTCACTATATGCGTAGAAAGAATCTCACCATGTCTACACTCTCGAGCGAGATATCCGACGACTCGTAGAGGAAGAAGAACACGATGACCGCGCCGGCGAGGTTACACGCCGCAAAGATGAATCCGTATTGGAAGTTGATGGACTGAACAATGAATGGCGTAAAGAAGGCAAGGAGGAAGTTCCAGAGCCAGTTCGACGCCGTCGAGAGCGCAGCTTGCTTGGCACGGGTACGGGTAGGGAATGTTTCGCCAATCAGAATCCACACACCCGGCGCCCAGGTCATCGCGTATCCGAGGATGAAGAGACACGCAGATACAATCATCACTGCAAGTTACTCTGTCAGCGCCGCACGTGATGTGATGGAACAAGGAGAAACGTACGCTTGCCAATGTTCGGGTTCGTCGTGGGATCCTTCGCCGTACCGGCCGCCGCAAACACGAAGAGCCAGCACGATTGCCACACACCGCCAACGATGAGGGGGAAGCGACGACCGAAGCGCTCCATCACGTACATCCCGCCAAACGTACAGCCGAAGTTCACCGCGCCAAGGATAATCTGCGTAACGAAGCTGTCGCTGATGCCGACGGACTGGAAAATGGTCGCGCCGTAATAGAAGAAGTAGTTGGCGCCGGTGAGTTGCTGGAACATCTGAAGGGTCATGCCGAGGAGGGTGCGGTAGAGCTGCTTACGCTCGGGCCTGAAGCAGTCGAGCCAGCCGGTCCGGACCTTTTCCTCATAGTCGAGGGCGCCGCGCATCTCCTCGAGCTCGCGGGCGATGATGAAGTGGTTCTCGGCTTCGTCCGCGGGGATACCACGCGTCGCTGCCATCGCACGGCGGGCGTCGTCGAAGCGGCCGTGGCGCACGAGCCAGCGGGGCGACTCGGGCATGAACTGGATGCCGATGCCGAGGATGAGCGGCCAGAGGAAGCCGATGCCGATGAGGGTGCGCCAGGAGCCGGAGTGCGGGATACTGCGGGTGCCAATCGCGATGCAGTATGCGACGAGGATACCGAAAGTGATGAAGAGCTGGTACGTCGCGGTGAGTGTTCCACGGATCTGGGCCGGGGCTGTCTCAGCCTGGTACATGGGGACTGCCGCTGACAGGGAGCCGACACCGAAGCCAGCGACGAGACGGCCGATGGCGAACTGGACCCAGGAGTGTGTGGAAGTGATCTGGATGATGACGCCGACGATGAAAACGACACACTCGGACGACATGGCGTTTTTGCGACCGAGGAAGTCGGCTGTGGGGGCACCGACGAGCGCGCCGATGAGGGTGCCGATACTCAGCAAGGCGACGATGAGACCTTCGCGGACCTTGGTGAAGGAACATGTCGAGGCAACGCCAGTTGTACTACATTGACCGAAACGGAGGAGGAAGTCGTCCATGAGGAGGATATCCGAGATCTGACCGGTGTCGTAGCCAAAGATGAAGCCGCCCATGGAGGCGATGATGGCGAGCATGATGGCCATCCAGCCTATGGGCAGGCCTTGGACGTAGAAAAGAGCCATGGCGGCGGTTGTCGGGGATGTTTTGAGGAGGTCCTCGCTGCTCGGGACGATGTGCGCAGAGAACCCGTCGTCGTCGTCGTCGAGCTCGAGCGGGGGCGGGGGAGGGCGGGGTCGTAAATAAACTAAACGGGCCAGCGGATGACGTCCTGTGATTTGCGTTGATAAATAGACGCGGAGCTTGAAAAGTTTGATTTTTTGCCTAATCGGGCTTCGGCTCCGGCCTCAAACCCTGGAATTTGCCGTGCCGCGTCGCCTCGCCCCGCGCCACAACGTCTTACCGCTCCGCCCCGCCGCTTCGGCCTCGGACCATCACCTGCATGAAGTTTCTCGTCGTTTTTGCCCAGGCGCACGCCGACTTCCGCATCCCAGAGCTTCAATCCGTCGCTGAGCTATATGGCTTCAACATCGGACTGCTCGACGACGCGGACCCATCGCGGCCGTTCATGGTGCTCGAGCTCACGGATGAGTCGCACGCGCGCCTCCTCGCGCGTAGGTGCATCCTGATCAAGTGTGTTTTGTCAGCATCCCCGAGGAGCGGCCTGATGCTGAGCCATCCTCCAGGTCCGTCTGTGAATTCTACGCTCGCGGCGCGACGTACGACGAGGTGCACGAGCGCAACCGCTTGTGCAGGCCGCAATGGGAACAATACATCCCGGATACCTCGTTCAAGTTTGTAGTTGCCGCATATAATCACTCAATACCTCAGAGGAGGCAAAAGGATGTCGTGGAGAGCTTCTCCTACATGGATTTCCTTGGAAAGATTGACATGAAAACCCCTGAAATCACGATGGTCGTCTATGAAGAGTGTACGTCCAGGAGTTTGGCTTTCGTGATTTCAGCCACTCATTAGTGGGGATGCTATCAGACGATGACAAGCACGGCACAACACGTGAAAAACATGAAGGAGATGGCGAATTCCGAGAGGTCTTCTTCGGGAGGTTGGTGCGTTTTTTTATCAGCTGCTAGATAAGCAGCAGCTCCGAGTGCGTCCTGCTGAACTCTCGATCATGTGCAGATAGAGGACGGTACCGCTCGTTCACTCATGAAAAAGTTCGACGTGAAGAAACGCGTTTTTTATGGTAACACCAGTATGGAGGCGGAAATCTCGTTACTCATGGCCAACCAGACTCTCGTGAGTATATCAGTGTTATTCGCATTCGGCCAAACTCAGCCTGATTCCTAGGCCTCCCCTGGCAAACTCATATATGACCCATTTGTTGGAACTGGCAGCATGACATATGTGCGCTCATTCCTACCTTACATCACGTCATGCTGAAGTATTGCAGACGACGGCGCATTTTGGCGCACTGGTATTCGGGTCGGACATCGACGGGCGGCAAATGAGAGGGAAGGGTATGACAGCCCCAATTACGTAGGTTGGACTCACTCTTAATACTATCCACAGAGAAACGACCCGGTATCATTCGCGCTGCGGCACAATATGGAGTCGACCAGCGTATCGTTGACCTCTGCACCTTTGACGTGACCCGCAACCCGTGGAGATGTGGCGGTCTATTCGACGCCATCATCACGGATCCTCCCTGTATGCGCCTCATATGACCTCCCCCCTCCATAATATTCACCTGTGGTACAGATGGCGTTCGTGCCGGTGCAAAACGGTTAGGGCGCAAGAACAGACGGACAAAAACCGAGCACGACTCCCGCTCCCGTCCGTTTCAGCCTTCCGAGCGCCCGTCAGTATCGACCCACCTTCTGCCCTTATTCGTGTTCGTCTCACTAGTATTGGCGCAGTGATGACCAGCCATACATCCCACCAACACGACCATACGAGCTCTCAGCGCTCGCAGCGGACCTCGTGCGCCTCGCGCGCTACCTGCTGAAGCCGGGAGGGCGGCTCGTGTTCTTCCTGCCCACAGTGACAGAGGAGTATGCAGAACTTGACCTGCAGACATTCCTGTGTGAGGGCATGGAGGTTATTGCGAATTCGCTGCAGGACTTTGGCTCCTGGGGCCGCAGGGTGAGTGCATAGCTCTCTCCCTCCCTACTTGAAGCCATGAAATCTGATCTTCTTTGCGGCAGTTAATCACCGTACGGAAGACGACCCATAGGGTGTACCTGCCCCCGACGTTCGATCCGGAGGGAAGGCGCGAAGAATGCGAGGCGGAACATGTGCCTGCGCACAAGGACTTCCGGCAGAAGTACTTCGAAGGGTTCAAGAAAGGCAGACAAAGCGGCACTCCGGAGGAGGTTGATTCCCCTCAAGGCTAATGCTGTCTCACGGCACAGTGTTGAGGCTGCCCTGACCTATCGTGTCCGCACAAGGGCCTGCTCCTACCTCGTTGAACCTTGTGAAGCTTAAACATGGTCTGCCAATCTTTCTGGACAACGACACGGACAGCGACCGCTTGTGTTCTTCTGTCGTCAATGAAGACTTTCGCTGAGGCAATCCGTTCAGGACGACTAATATCGTAGACACTCTCACTTACGGGACGGGAAGGTTGCCCTGGCACATTAAACCTAATCTACATCAAATGTGGAAACAAGAGAAATACGAATGGAGGTAACATCCGACGCAAGACACGTATATGCTCGTCTGTCTCGTGGGGGCCCATCTCCTCCAGACACACTGTAGTCTAACAGCGGAAGTGCTAGGTGGGGTAAACTGCCGGTATGCGCTAGAGCCTAGATATACTAGCTATAAGGAGCCAGATACCGCGGACCTAATTCGCCCCCGACCCCTCAACCAACGGCACCGGAGTCTATGCGTACTGGAGGCAGGCGTATAAGTCAAGCAAGCGGCGAGGAGGAGGCGCTAAGTTGAATTAGAAAGACTCGCTTCACCACACGCGCGGCGGCTACGTCGCGCAACACTTCCCTTTGCTTGCTTACCCAACTGTGGCCGAGACCGTCGGTCAGCGAATCTTCTTGCTAGTCTGTGCATTGGTATATGCTCTGTCAGAGCATCGCGTAGCTCATGTGGCACTGATGTCGATGAGGATTCACTTGCCTTAGTAAATGCGATTGATGAGCTCCTGCGACCATGATTGAGTGGAGGAGGCCC
Source organism: Gelatoporia subvermispora B (assembly GCA_000320605.2). Taxonomy (NCBI): domain Eukaryota; kingdom Fungi; phylum Basidiomycota; class Agaricomycetes; order Polyporales; family Gelatoporiaceae; genus Gelatoporia; species Gelatoporia subvermispora. The sequence continues at coordinate 225,464 of KB445796.1, forward strand.
CCGTGGCCCGCTGATTCACTCTGTGACGCCTATGAACTACAAAATGGTGTCGTTTTATGAACACTGCGGACTTTATATGCTGCAACGCCGGAGTACTGTCGACCACTGGGCACTTGAACCTCTTGCAGAACAGCCAGATTCTAGTCCGCTGACGGCATCCACCGCGAAGATAATTCGACATGTCTGAGCAGATCAACTTGTACATTGCCTATGTACGTGACTCGCACAATTTTCTTTGCTAAAGCTTTCAGTAACAGTGGACGCATCTGTAGATTAGCCCCTTCTCCCACATGGTTTGTAACACTCTCATATGTAACTTGACAGTCTAAATACCGTCATATACCTGCAGGCGACTTTCGCCTTGTTGGAGGCTGGCGCCAAGTTCAACACATACGAAGTGGATTTGAGCAATAAGCCGGACTGGTTCGTGAAGCAGGTCAGCCCTTTGGGGAAGGTTAGTTGCCTTGCAATCTGGTTGTCAGATCATATTTGCTCACCGACTTTCTAAGGCGCCTGCCTTGACCTACGGTGGCCCCGACGTACCGTTCGACAAACCGTCGCCGGAGTCTGCCAAGCTCGCCGACTCCCGTGTCATACTCGAGTTCATCGCGGAGCGCTTCCCGGGGGCGCGCCTTCTACCAGAGGACCCCATCCTCCGCGCCCAGACACGCTTCTTCATCGAGGTCGTTCGGTCTCGCTTTATGCAGGCCTGGAGGGGCCACTTTCTCGAAGGAAAGCCCTCCGAGCCGTTCTTTGCGGCACTCGAAGAAGTGCAGGCGCTACTTCCGCCACACGGCTTTGCCGTCGGCGAGTTGTCCATTGCCGATATCACCATTGCACCCATCCTCGCGCGCGCGGAGGTGATCTTCGAACTTAACCACCCACTCAGCGGCTGGACTGAAGGCGAAAGTGTCAAGTACCTTGATATGTTCAAAGGACCACGCTTTGCCCGCCTCAAGCAATACCGTCAGGACTTAGAGGAGAGGGCTGCCTTCCGAGCTAGCTTCGATAAAGTGCGTATCCTCTTGCCTCCTCAATGCTTTCGCCGACGTAGGCACATAGGTCGCTTTCAGGGATGGGTTGAAAGACCATCTCGACTTCTTGTCTCAGCATATGAAGTAGGCTTTGTTCGTGTATCTTCTTCTAAAACAGATACATCCCTGTACACGTAGCGATTCTCGCGAAATGCAATATGTGTCTATACTATGACACCTCTCCCGGAGTACACCTTAACCCTACCAAGATTGAAGGATGCGCCGCACTTGAAATATTAGTATTATTCCGTGCAACTGCCCAGCTCACAGATGTGATTTTCCTAGAATATCTCAACAGCATGCTTGATTTGTTTCCATCGTCCACTAGTCCACTTTTTTTTTACCTCCAAACACACCGGCTCATCCGAGCCGAGGATTCTTCCCAAGGTTATCCCATGCTGTAAGAATGTGTAGCATGGTTTCTCCTCTCTTGGCCGTTTGCAGCGGAACAGACCGCCGAAAAACATGAATGTCATCACGATCAATATCGAAATTTGTCGAAAAGAGGAAGTTGTGGCCGACCTTATTCATATGTGTATGTTAGGGCATTAATGTGACTTTTCAGCTCAGCCCAGTTTTTCAGTTTAGCTTTGGTTGTACGATCAGTGCGAAATGGCACTCAAGCTCGAAATCACCTCGTACATAGCTACAGCCGGGACCGGGAGGATAGCGCCTTCAGGACACGAGGCCTAGACCATGAACAGTCACTCACATCCACATCATGTTGAGCGCCGAATTTGAATAAGTGATTACCAGCGAGTGCATCTACACGAATCATCACCGGTGTACACTGCACGGCTCTTTGTAGGTTGTTTGGTACGTAATGTATTTCATCTCCAAGCTACCGTCCACTTCCTATTCTTGCATGTCTCCCAACGACACAGTGGGATACTCGAACAGTTATCGCCATATTCGTACGGCCGTGCTTGCTCGTTATACTTTCCATCCTCCGGTCAGCCCCATCACGCCCTGCGGATCGTATTGTCTTTTGATTTCTTTGAGGCGTGGCAACTGTTCTCCGAATATTCTGGACAGTGGTGTACCATCGATGGCGTAGTTCCCATACTCGGGTGCATCACGAATATCCTGTCCATCCTCCACAGCAACTGCAGTCAGATGCGTAGCGCTCTGTCGCAGAGCCTCTCGCATTGTATCATCCGCCGTGGAGTCATTCCACTGGATGAACATAGACAGAGGTGAAAATACTTGAGCTTTGGTTGGAGGATACGCGGTAGCGATGTCGGGGTGCTTTGACAAAATATCCGGTAAGAAGGGCTCAGCCGCCCATGAGATGATGGCTGCCGACTGCGAAGTCAGCCGCTCGTTCCAGAACTGTGACAATGTCAGACAGAAACACAACTCTACGCAGTATGCAGGTCTACCTCGGTCTCATTGGCGAGAGCGTCCAAGATCTTCGGAGTGTACTGAATAAAGGGGACTGTATTGAAGGCAGAACTGGCCGCCAAGTTCGTTACGATGGCAGAGTTTTATCACTGGTGGATTTTCTCACCGAAATCCTGTACTATTCCCTTGGGTCTGTACTAGAGACAACATCGATCTTGTCGCAATGTCTTGCTCGATAGCAGGTATCGCTAGGAAGTCATCGAATATGCCATCCGGAGGGGTAGGCGCATCATAGAAGAGTAGAGCAGTTGGTATGATCTGGAAACCAAGGTTCACGTCACTCGTGGCATAATGCGAGCCCCAGGTCAACACCGCACCGTCCCAGATGCCACGTTGTATGCCGGAATGATACTAGCTTTGGGATCGGTCACGTTTGTGACAAAGTTCAGCACCGCGTCGGTGAGCTGATCGGATGTTCCGGGGTTCAGAACGATTGAGCCACCCTATAAAACATCGTGTATAAGCAAAGGAACTGTGATAGGATCTGTTGCATACTTACCCAGACCTGGCTTTGAGGATAAGCCTGTAGTGTGAACGTCGTGACAATACCCTGTTATGACAGCATAAGGAAGACGACAACGCTGGGCAATGTGGTACTTGCAAAATTGTTAAAGCCACCCTGTTTATGCACCGGTAAGCGCAGAGCTCGCGAAATGTATGCACAGCTGCGTACCCTCAAAGCAAACGAGAGGTCAGGATTTGACGCTGCTGTGACGTTCGCGATTGTCCCGTTTGGTAATACCAATTCGTACACCAGCACATTGTCGATGCTAAGACCAAATTGATTAGTGAGGAATGAATACCCTGACGATAACAAGGAAATCAGGATTAATATTGGCCTCAAATCGATGGCATACCTCCGCCAACGGAGAATCCGGCCACACCGACCCCAGTTTGCCTACCACCTACGACATTGAACCCTTGTGGCTCTACAATGCTATACACGTCGTCCCAGATCACTCCGGCGCCAACGCGGACCGTTTGCGCGTCCGCGTCTAGGACGATCTCTGAGAACCGGGTCATAGCGATCTGCACTCCGAACGTTGACGAAAACCCCGGGTTTGTCTCATGTCCACCACCTTTCACCTAAATATTACTTAGTTGAAGGCACATCCGAAAAAATGTTCTGACGCACTGCAAAAGGTACCCTCGCTTCTCCGAGAATTCGAAGCTAGATTACGCTCAGCATAGACCAGGAAGATAGCGTATAAATACTCACTATGGCTCCCACATCCTCAGGAGTACCCGGCTCTACGGAGCATGCCGATAGCTGGTGAATATTTGTTGCAAAATGTTCGATATCCTGCTCGTACTGGAGGTCACCTGTCACAAAGTCAGAGTTTGATCCAGATCCAAATATCACACGATGGAGCCTTCTTACCAGGGTAGAAGACGTCAGACGCAGGCGAAATAACCCGAGCTATCGATTCACAAGCCAGATGTGCGGGCGTGCCTGCCTGGGCTCCTGCTGATGTGAGCAGGCTCCCAAGAAGCAGGGCAATCTTCAGACTGCTCAGCATATCTGGGGTGAAGAATGGCAGGGTCTGGAATGCATCTCATTTTATCGTCTTCACGACGAGTGTGATTTGCATCACCACCTTGGTTCAGGCGCTCACCTTTTGATGTCATCCCCGGTCGGACACAGGTCGTCATACCCCACCACGCGGTAAAGGCGGCCGTCCAGTGGCATGCCTGCCAAGCACGAATAGACCTGTCGTCCTTGCGAGAATCTCTGGCCGTTTCATGTGTATCGCATGACTTCAGCATTTGATGGGCTCCGAACTACGGCCGATTAGGTCGATATTCCTGAGTGACGACGCCAATTCGATTGTGTTCCGGAGGCGATTGCCCTCATCCCCGAAATCCCCGCCCAGCGATGCTCCTCCTTTTCCTCTAAGGCCTGAGGCCCTGGGGATCGGGGAGTGAGAAAGAGGTAACTCAAATCCATCAGCGCAGACAGATCTCGTCCATCCGTCATTTCGGCATATCACCTTCCAGCGAAGCGCGTCTATGACTAAGTGCACTGGCACGTGTACGGGGTTAGTACGGGGGTCAGATATATACGAAAGGTCGATTGTACGATGACACCTCTGACACGCTGCCAGGTCAGTCAGGCCGCCTGGCGGCTCAAAGCCTCGGTCTGAAGATCGCGAGTCGTGGTATAATTGACATGCTGCAAGACGCATGGTGTCCATGGATATCGAGTATAGGATGCTGAGTAGAGACTTCATCGACACGGTCACAGTAACCGCTCAATTCAGGTCGGGTCAAAAATTCCGCTGTCTTCAGAATCGGCCTGAACTGACCGAATTCCGTGGGAATCGCCCATAGTAAACATCTCTATTGTGGTCGTGCAGAACTCCGCAGCCGTACACAGGAAGTGGCATTTGACTTATACCAAAGACAATCGATGTGTTCGCTGACTCCTTGACTATGAGGTACTATGAAAGGGTTCGAGTAGATTAAATATGATCTGAGATATCGTGTTGTGTTGCAGAAGCCAAGCATCCGTGGCGGGTCTCACGGCGGAGAATAGAGCCGATATCACTAAGCTGTCGGATCTCACACACCTTGGAGGAGCACCTGGTATGACAGAAGGTTGCTCTGCAGTAACAACTTTCAACAATCGCCTAGTAGATCTGGCGCTCAGGCCGATGTCACTAGCGATGATTGCAATGACCGTCGCTGGTCGAGTCGGATCCTCCTCAACATTGGCATTTGTTCAGCGATATTTCTCCCAAGGTTCAGTGCAACTCATTACAGTGGCGCTACGATACTATCATTCCATCGGGAAATACTTTATTTTGTCCACTACATCTTGCGTACACCTGGAAACCACTTGGACTGATGCAGAAATCACTTCGCATTCTCAACGATTGACCAACGGATCCAGTCCGAGACGTCTCGCACCTCGTAGTGTCACCTGCTGCCACTGTGATTAGTTTGGTCGAACATGAACTCAATTCGGGATCAGACCATTACTCGCCCATTTCTGGTTGAGCTTGATCAGGTAGCCTATAGCTATGACAACCGATTCTTACTATTGTGTCGTCTCCAAAACCGGTACTTCCTCCTGCGTGGTACTCATCGGAGACTGGCGCCGGATTGGCATACCAGGCAGCCTTGCTGGTGCGACCTCACAGTTCCGAGCGGATTTTGGAGAGGTGATCTGCAACTGACACAAAGTTCTGTTTCTCACTGCGCAGCAAGATTCGCTTATGGCCAACTTGAGGGATCGGCGAGGAACAGTGGGTAAGAATGCAAGCACGCTCCACGTCGTGTAAGCTCACCTACGTACCTAAGTCAGGAGGGAGTGCAAACGCATCTGCTAGCCATGAGGAGCTGGTATATGAAGGTATTGTGCTCAGAAAAGAGAGCTTCGCTTTGTATCATACGCACAAAAGCTGACGTGGCTGTACAACAGAAATGCTAAGATGGGCACGCGTAGAGTTTGGTATACGTTATCAATTGTCGTTTTGTGAAAGTGCAGCACAAAGTCTTCGGTGCGGCAACAATGTTTACACAGTGCTAGGTAGAGTCCTGACGGCTTGAGGCACGTCCTGCTCGAAGAGCGTCCTATGGGGAGCGAAGGCTAGTCGCTAAGCGTCTGAGCCCGAGGTTACGTCATCAGCGGTAATACGGAGGACCCCGGCATATCCCCCAAGATGTTAGATCCAAATTTACCTCATTTGGGGCGTTTTTGTCCGCATCAGGATCGAACCTACCCTAGAGGGGTCGTTTTTGTCCGCATGATTGATCTAACCTTAGAAAATCGCCAGAATTAGTAAGAAATCCAAGAAAAATTCCCCGCGTTCGCGAGGCCGAACCCTACGTGGCTCACCTGGTCACCACCCTCCCAACCCACTGAAATTTCTTCCAAGAGCTATACGGGCGCTATTCCGGAACCGAGTAGCACATTCGGTCAGTAATCGTTCGAGACACGACCACAACTCAGATTAGACGACGTGAGCAAAACCAAGGGCAGATACAGCTTGAAGCAATATAATTTCCATAGACGTTGGATCAGTGGGGACATTACTCGGGCAAGAATGTGGATCCTCCGGGGCGTCGAGTCGCAGTAGGCAGTCCAGCAGCTGTACCGTAGCACATCCGAGCCGGCTGCGCGGGAGCGCAGCCATTTTTATCCGCACCCAGGATCTTACCTCGGCCTCCCTAACCCAGTTTTATCCGCACAAAATATCGAACATAGGTCGAAATTTAGGGCATTTTTGTCCGCATAAGGATCTAATCTCAGGCCATTTTGACCCCCATTTTTGTCCGCACCAGGATCTAACATAGTAGGCGCTTATGCCGGGGTCCTTAATACGGTGGTTGACATGAACAGACGACTGCCAAGTCTAGCCCTTCAGCCTCGCACTCAACGACCTCTACACCGAAAGGTACTGCCCGGAGACGTTTCCGGGTTAATATAATTATCACTCCTTCCAGGTCATTCCATGCTCCTCCAATCGTTTGTCGTCATGCCTCCGAGCTTGTTCCAGCTTGCTTCGAATGCATTCCCAGTTCCTTGGTCTGGGATACCTATGTTCTCACTTGGTATGAACCTTTCTTGTCAGCTTCGCTCCGCGTTCGATCACCGCAACTTATCACCATCTGATATGCCCCGTGTGGGTGGCGCGCCCAGAAGGATGCTACTGAAGATCGCGTGAGAATGAACCAGCGATTTATTGCAACGAGATTTCATTCAACATCGAGGTGCGTAGGTGCAATTTTACCGTGAGACACATATCGTCTTTCGATTGTCATACTGGCATTCAGGGACAGCTTTCAGACGGGCTGAAGTCCGCGCAGCATTTCAGCAAATTTCACTCACGTGAAATAGAACTTCGGTCTATTCTGGTGTTGATGATGAAGAAACTTTAAGTGGTGTCGTTATCATTAGCGCGGACATTGATCCTGATGACTATTGATAGATGAATTTGGGCGCCCTCTTCATGCAAATTATCAGGTGAGCTTTATTGCCAATACACGCCAGAGATGTTCGTCGTCTTGTTGTTACAAGTCGAACAACGGGGTGAGCCCGGTACTTTATCTCATCAAAGGTCACGAAAGTTCACACATGTAGTTCGAAAGAGGAAGGTACGCGATTGTGTACCTGCTACGATGCTCGTTTGATTGGACAACAGCGCCATGCATCGCCATGGCTTCACAATTGAATCTGAAGACTCTTCCTATTATATCCTATAATCCGATTCAGATAATGGAACGGCCCTCATCCGCCGAACAACTCGGGGATAACGCCAAACAAAGTAGCAGTGGTTATTCAGGGGTGTGCCGGACGCGAAATGGTAACATCTGTACTAACCTGCATCGGTCATCGAGGAATGGCCGAAACTGTTCCGCCAGGCATCTACAATCATTCAGAAGCACGGAAGTTGCTTCGAGCGCGGAACATGCCCCATTGCATTGACTGATATGTCCCCCATCGCGTTCTCCATGCAATCGAGAAGCATCACATGTTGATGTATCTGCAAATTATGGGTTGCTCTGCGTTACCTTAGAGCCGACAACCGCACGAATAGCGCACTGGCCCTACATATAAAGTCAACATCTACTCAGTAGGTCTTGAGCTCACTATTCCGACCGCAGATGGATCCCTCAACGGCACCGCGAAGTACTATTGAACGCACATATGGCGCATACATGATCGGTAAGACAACAGAGACATCTATGCGCCGGAGAGGTATACTGACACATATATATCAAGAGGCCTTGTCGCTCTAGCGTGCGCGCAGTATCATCACTGCAGGACACAGATTGACTAGTTTCGGATTTGCTTTTAGATTATATGGTGTCACGCTCATTCAGACTTACACGTACTTCAGAAAGAATGAACGTGACTCCAAATGGATGAAGCGGGGGGTAAGTGTTGCGCAGTCCGCGAGGACTATGAAAGTCGCTGTCCTCATCCTTGTCACAGATCTGGTTGTTGTGGTATATTCTCATAGAGTCTCTCATCAAATGGCGAACATGCTAACTAGATCGCAAGGCTGATGGATACCATGCACAAGGTTACGTTATGCATGAGCTTGTACGAACTTCTGGTGCTCGATTTCGGAAATGCACTGGCAATTGCATCTCCTACGTGGTCAGTTCATTAATCTTGGGTAATGTATAGTACACTGATATTGTCCATCACACAGGTCATTTTGGGTGAGCCTAACGCCTCAACTTGCTCATTGAAGTCTACATCTAACCGTGGATCAAGACATCACTACTCATTTCAGTGCGTGCTACATGTGTCGTCCACTGGCTGGTCCATTCACACCCCGCCTGCTAAGAGCACTATAGAGGTTATCGTGAGATGGTATGTCGTTGATGCGGCACAAGTACTGTATGTGGGCTTACTGACACTGCTTCCAACAGCCTCCTCAGTTATAGGCTTTATGTCCGTGAGTAATTTCTTGTAGGTATCTATCCGATCTTCACAATTGACGACGCTCTCAGTAAGCAAGAGATGGTGGATAGCCGTACCTATTGTGAGTGCCCTGGATATAGGTCACTTGTACATTTAGCTGGACCGAATTACAAGGTGTTTCTGTCATTGTGTCACTATGGTATGTCACGGTTTCACATGCAGCTGTTGACACAACATATACCTGTATTTTTGAAGTTGCGGGGCTAGGTGCGTCGGACCCTGCATGTCGATGTGGACTCCGCTCATCTTGTCTTTCCTAGTGTATGTTATCATTGAGGCACAGCACACGACCATCGTCACTACGAAAGCAACTGATGTAAGAAGATGTTGCGAATCTCCACGCCATACTTGATGAGCATTCCATCCACAGCCACTCCTCTTCGTTGCAGGAGCGTGCGGCTGTTGTACAGACATCTCTTTGGCGGTTTCCCAAACATTCATATTGCGGAGGCTGCGAAGTGGGCTTGAAGCGTATGTCAGATCCGCGATGTAATTGCATGTGAATACCCTAATCCCATTACCCGTTTCAGAACCAACAAAATCGTACAGATGATCGTATTCTACTCAATCAATACATGCATCATTACTTGGTAAGAGTTATAGTTCTTCGATCAAAGCAACCCTAATACATCACGTTGCTCCGCATGTAGTTTGGTTACTATCGCGTGTGTTATCACGGTGAGCGCAAGTTGTGCGAAGTAAATGCGCTGCTAAATATATGCACAGTATGCGATCTCGCTGGACGGCCAGTCATTAATCTGGCTGGCGCTTCTCCATCAACTCGGAACATGTATGTCCTATACTCTGTACGGTAACCACCTAGAATGACGGATTTGCAGTGCTATTCAATGCACTTCTTGCCACGTACAATGCACGGGGGGAGCTGCGTGAAGCTATGTACGGCAACAGGGATCATATCACCTTGCCGCTGGCTACTTTATCGCGCTCGAGAGGGGACACTTTCGGTGCTGAGGCCAGCAATGACAATGTAAGTGTCCAATCTACCATACTGGGCACACTATTTGACGGAGCCTTTACCCTGAGCAGCGTCCCATACGAATATCCGTGAGCACGTCGCCATCGGCCAAAGTGGATTCGATTTCGTCGCATGCGTTTGTAGATTCGAAGAGTGTGCCATCTATCTCCGAAGATACCTTCCACACGTAAAGCAAAACACATCAAGACTAGTACTGGAAGGATAGCACGCATTCCAACCACAGGAGTCCTAAATTCCGTTGCAACATATTACAGGAGCGCCGTACGCTCGACTATTGCTACAGTGCTTGTGTTGCACGAGGAGGTCGTCAACTCGTTTCATCACATCTTGCGTGTACTTTATGGTTCTGACTAGATTGATTGAAGTAGTGTAGAGAATGATTTGCCTACTCAACGATTAACTAACAGAATACACCCCGGAATACCTTGGATTACGCGCTGTCGCTACTGCCACTGTAGTTAGTCTGTCCAAGCGTCTTTTTACTTCGGTGTCAGCCCCTTGTCCGCCCACTCCTTCTCGGTCTTAACCAGGGAGTCCACAGCTGCGACAAGCGATTCCTTCCAAGGTGTCACCTCCAGACCCAGCACCTCCTTTGCCCGCGTATTATCTATCCAGCATTTCATTGCAGGAGGAGCATTCCAAGCAACCCCGTTGATGCGACCTAGTAGTTCGGGGCGGACGTCGGAGAGATACTCCGCAGCCTGCTTGAAGCCCCACCATTCGCCGCTGAGCAAGATGCGCTTGCGGCCAACCTGAGAGGTCGGCGGGGAATAGAGGGCAAGAATGCACGCTCGTGCAACATCGCGCACGTCCACCCACGCAAGGAGCCGGTTCAAAGGCGCTCCATCCACGAGGAGCTTATAGATCAATGAGTTTGTGCTCAGAGAGGAGAGCTTCGCTTCGGGTGCGCGGAAGCCTGGGGCGAACGGGCCGTAAAAGAACGGAGGGTTGACTAAGAGCGGAGTATGTCAACGACATGACGTCGTCGGATTCCAAATTACACGCACCAGACGTTATTTCAACGTGGGGGTGCTTCTCGGCGAACTCCCAGACAGCGAGTTCTGCAAACTTCTTCTTAGCGGCGTTGGCGGTCATGAAATCGACACCAGGAGCGATTGCTTGCTCCTTCGTGACTGAATTCCAAGCTGGGTTTTGCCAGACATGAGCGCAGGTATATCGACGAGGTTGCTATCACATACTCTGGTCGTTTCCTCCTGGTCCAGCTACCTTGTCGTTGTCGCATGCGGTCAAGATACTGCTGACATAGGCGAATTTGGTAATCCCCGCCTTCTCAGCTTGACGCAGGACATTCATGGCGCCTTCGACAGCAACCTGAGTATATTTCAGTTATGTGTTCTTCATGATAGCGCGGCGATTCAACTCACACGAAGAGCCTCCTCAGGATCCTGGAGTCCGGTAAGAGGAGCAGCCGTATGAATCACGTCTTTGACACCTACGTGTCAACGTCAGAGGAGTCGAAAATGTACCCGTATCATATCTCGCCTACCCTTCAGTGCTCCAGAGAAGTCTTCGGAAGCCACATCGTCCACGCCGACAGCTTCGAATCTGTCTTTGTAGTCTGCCCAGGCCTCTTGAATGAGGTTAACCTTGCTCGAGCGGACCGTGCTAGTCAACGAAATGAATCACTACCCAAATAGTGGACGAGTAAGTAACGTACCCTCTCACACGGTACCCACTTTCGAGCAGCTGGTAAACAACGGTAGAACCGAGGTATCCAGAAGCCCCGGTTACCTATTCCGGCAGATAGATGGACAGCATTAAGACCGTCTTGGGTGAGACTGTATATCGACACACGTACCAGGATGAGCGGCTGCGGTGTCGACATTGTTTTATGCTCTGGTGGGATGTGAGAGCGTTATACGACGTGATGTACTGGTCTTCTGCGTCAGAAACTGTTCACGGCGAGAGTTTATATAGCATCAGGAAAATGTTCGGTCTGCTTTTACGTCGCTTTCCCTGATTTGGCACGAAAAAGCAGGTAAAGTGGGAAAATCCCAGTCCCATTGGACTGGGATTTTCTCACTTTCCTCGCTTTACGAGCGCTTATCGACTAAAAAAGACGTAAAAGTGGTAAAAGCACAAGTGAGATTTTCCTGATGCTAGCCTATGGAGTGCATGTTTGTGCTGAGACTAACTAGCTGCGTTCAACGTTACAAACCAATCCTCGGGCTTGGTCAGACGAGCGCGTTCCCACCCTTGTAATGCTTAATCTAATGATTGCAGATAAGGCTTTCCCGTGAGTCGCTTTATGACGCCTGGTGCGTTGAACAACACCCAGTGCCCGCATAACAGTCCCTGCACACACACTGCTGCATGCAGATGGGTTTAATCCTACATACAGGCGATCTGCGTCACCGTTAGCGATTTCTGTGGGAGTGCATATCAGTGTGCGGCTCGAGTGTCGTGTCATTCGTGTGACACCCATTGACTACGGCGACTCGAATCGAGGTCTCTGATGGCAGGAGGTACCTCAAATCTCATCGGTTCGTTGATCATGAAGTCAACTCACAGTAGCACTAGACTCATTTAGTGCTATAGACGTTCTGACCCTCTTGTTTCGCCATTGGTTTGTCATCCTGAGGGCTGGGTTCTGATCATGCCTGGGGTCCGGCTATTTGACTGCTGGTAGTTGTACCAAAGCGGGAAAGGACACGGCCGAGACGGACAGCTACCGCCTGAATCTAATCATGTTCAATGGACTGTGCTGCCCGCTGAAGGTCCTTACGCTACTGGACCTTGTCAGGGCGTCGTCTGCGACTTGGACGGAGCGCGGTGCTATTCTGCCACGCATCCCAGAATGGCATTCGGGAGATGGTCCTGGTATGAGTTCCTTTCCCTGATGAAGAGTGAGCACTATAACAGGCTCTAGATATGTTCGACGAACATCGTCCCGCCTGTCGCTTCTGTTGACGTTGACGTTGAATATTGAATGCTCAGCGGGAACGCCGCTGGCCAGCACATTGTCTTTACTACTTTTAGATCCTCAAAACTCCGCCAACTCCGACTACGTGTTTTTGGCGACGCCGTGTCTGGCACCCCTCTCAGCTCTGGTACGGAGATAGTTGTAAATCTTCCTCCAGACTCTGTGACTGTCCATGCATTGCTTGTGTCTGCTAGTGTACCTGCGCGACAAGCAAGGTCGTGCCAACGCAGACGGCAAAGTTCCCGAGTAGGGCAGGCCGCAATATACATCAAACTACTAGGGATCCAATGCACACCATCAATGATACCGATTCCAATGGCCGTTTGACGGTTCGGACAGATAACTCGTTATTTAGGTACGTTTACTACGACCTGGATCAGTGCGCTTTACAACATACATCGTCATTACTTTTAACGCGTACATCACTAGCAGCGCGTAGGCATCATCGGAATCAGCGTATAAATAGATTGGCCTTCATACGAACTAGATAACAGGTCCCGTCTGGGACGTCTCTCGTCATCCAGTGTCGGCTCCCGAAATTGTAACTAGTTTGGCCGAGCATCACATTACTTCGGGGTCAGACCCTTGCTCGCCCATTCCTTCTCGAGCTTAATCAGAGAGTCCACAGCTGCGACAAGCGATTCTTGCCACGGCGTCGCCTCCCAGCCCAACACCTCCTTCGCCCGCGTAGTATCTATCCAAGACTTCGGTGCCGGAGGAGCATTCCATGCAGCCTTGTTGATGCGGTCCCGCAATTCCGGACGGACTTTGGAGAGGTACTCCGCAGCTTGCTTGAAGCCCCACCATTCACCGCTGATCAAGATGCGCTTGCGGCCCACCTCCGACGTCGGCGGGGAAGAAAGTGCGAGAACACAGGCCCGTGCCACATCGCGAACGTCGATCCATGAGGGCAGCTGGTTCAAAGGTTCACCGTCCACGATGAACTGGTAAATCATGCTGTTCGTACTCAGGGAAGAGAGCTTCGCTTCGGGAGCACGGAATCCTGGGGCGAACGGGCCGTAGAAGAACGGAGGGTTGACTAGGGCGAAAATGCGTTAACGACGTGGCGTGGCCACCATATACCAAAATATGCGCACCAGATGTGATGTCAACGTGGGGATGTTTCTCCGCAAATTCCCAGACAGCGAGTTCGGCGAATTTCTTCTCTGCAACGTAGGTAACCATAGCATTGACACCAGGAGCGACTGCTTGCTCCTTCGTGACAGAAGTCCAGGCTTAAATGAGCCCATAAGCACAGGCAAATCTGCGAGGTTTATGTTGCGTACTCTGATCGTTGCCTCCCGGGCCACCCATCTTGTCCATGTCGCAAACGGTGACAATGCTGCTGACATAGGCGAACCTAGTGATACCCTCCTTCTCTGCTTGACGCAGGATGTTAAGGCTTCCCTCGACGGCAGACTAGATATGGTTCAGTATTTGTTTACAACAGCGTGGCGACTGAACTTACTTGAAGAGCCTCCTCGGGGCTCTGTCGCCCAGGTAGAGGAGCAGCGGTATGAATTACGCCATTGACACCTGGCACGGAGTCAATGTTGGGAAAATCGGTGGTATGCGGGTATAATGTCTCACGTACCTTTCAGTGCTCCAGAGAAATCGCCTGAAATCAAGTCATCGATGCCCACGGCCTCGAACCGGTCCTTGTAATCTACCCAGGCCTCTTGGACGAGCTCAACTTTACTCGAGCGGACCGTGCTATTTAACGAAATTAGCCGCTATGTAACTGGCAGATGGATGAGCACGCACCCCCTGACACGATGTCCGGCCTCGAGTAATTGGTGGACAACGTTCGAGCCAAGGAACCCGGAAGCCCCAGTTACCTGTTCAGATTGATAATGTCACATTTACCTTCGGGCATGCACACCAACAAGCGTACCAGAATAAGTGACTGCGATTGCGACATTGGTTTAGTAGATGTTTAGGATGAGGAGACGGTTTATTGGAGTGACACTCTGTGCTGAAGATTGCTCCTTCGACGAGGGTTTTTATACCTTCGGGCGCACATGCTAGTGTTCTTGCTGAACAAGCTAGGTGAGCGCTTCATGTCGACCCTCGGGCTTTGTCAGAGATGTGAGTATTTCCCACTCAGCGAAGCTCTAACATCGAGAGTGCCGACCGAGGACGTTCCATGAACTGATTGTTGCGTCTGGAGTGTTCAAATTCAGGCAGCAGCAGTCCTTTTACTCTCGCCGCTGCGTGATTTGTTACAAGATTGACTTTACCCAGATCTCATATGAAACCACTGTGGACAGTGTCTGTGGAAGTACAAACCGGCAGCATTGACGTTCTAGCGTCGCATCGTTAGTATTACGTCTATCGACCATAGCAGATCCAATTCGAGGCCGACTTGGCCTTCCGACGGCGGGCAAGTGATATCTGACAATTAGTGGATTCTGTGTCCAACTTCATGATATTATCAGACGTACCCAAGACCCACCATATATGACGTTCTCTTTGGCCACAGACTTGCATTATCCCCGTTCGGGGACGTGGTCGGGGTTCTTGATCATCACGCTGTTCTTGTAATTGCCCGATTGGGTTATCCGTTCAAGCCCGCCGCATGAGTAAAGACCCTCGGCGATGAATCGATGACGACGCGTGCTTCATGACGTCCGTCGTATGATGCACCTTCGCCGGAGGGAAACTGAGACATTGCGCATACCCACGTCCACGAAGATATAGGTTCCGAGGCCGAAATAATGGCGCAGCCGAAGTTCCCAGCTGTCGCGCAAAGACCATCTCGTATAATCTGTACGGAAACGTATAAGCGTTTGACAAAGGAGGAATCCGATGGGTAGCATCTGCAGCAGCCCGAGACGCTGTAGGATCTATGTATATGTATATGTGCATGTACATGTGAGGGTCAGAGTCTATCAGTCTTGGATATACTTTAGGTCGTCTTTTGACACAGGAAGCCGGCTTGCTGCTGTCGACGCCGGAGCTACGGCTGGAGCTACAGCGGATACGTCCTCCTCGGCGGTGGTAGTACCTACGTCCGCGTTCTGGACGGCGCCTTGTGCCTTGTCCGCAACGCCTGCGACGGGGTCCTCAGGCGGAGGCCGCGGCGGAGTGTTGCTGTCGATGTTCAACAGACCTATATTCTCTTTCCATGCAGGTACCTTCTTGTGATCAACGTTCGGGTTCGGGATATCTGGCAGGATTGAGTTGGTGTTAAGTTCCAGCGAGTGGCGCTTCGAGATCCCCGGAGCATCGTCATCGTCGTCAAGATCTTCGGCGTCAGCTTCGGCTGCATCCGCATCAGGCGCAGCTCCATAGATGCCTCCTACAGCCGAGTGTACGAGGCCACCAGCAGCGAACCGACCCATGCCAACTGTTCCCGCCATGGACGAAGCGGCCGTCTTTGGGTTGTGGAGGTTCATTGCAGGCGCCTTGAGCTCATACCACTTAGGCGTGGGCAAGGGTGTGTCGTCGTCCTCGGAGCTATCGAGACCAGCAGCTGCGCCGTATTCTGCCATTTGTATACGCTGCAAACTGCTACTGCCTTTGTGATGCGCATGGCTGGCCTGGGCTCGTTTGACGACCGTGGTGGCATCGGCATCCGTACCGGTAGGGATAGCATCGAGTGCAATGGTCATGTTTGGGCTAGTACCGTAGTCGGCTTCGCGGAAGGTGCGGGGATCCAGTGGACCAGAGCGAACAACATGCATAAGCTGAGCCGGAAGTGCATGATTGGCGCCTACGCGGTGTTTAGTAGGAACCAAGCCGCTAGCAGGGTTGACTGAGTTGCGGTTGTTCGAAGAGGCACCGCGCAAAATCGTCGATGGGTCGCCGATGATGCCATTAACAGGGGAGGATGAGACCGTGGAGGGGATATCAGAGGGGAGTGCTGCAGCAATTGGGGTAGGCATAGCGTTTGCAACCGGCGCCGGGACCAAGTTGTTGGGGATTTCAGTGAAGGAAACCACACCAACGGTCATGGTTGCGAACAGCGGGACATATAGCGCAGTGGTCGCCTCGAGAGGCGCACAGAAAACCGGCGAGGTCACGGAGAGAACAGCGAGAAAGGCCCCGACAGCCCCCTTCATCATAAGGGAAGATGCTGGAAGATTTGTCGTGAATTCGTTGGTCTTGATGAGGTTGGATGATGTTCAAGAGGCTAGGTGTAACGTCCAGCCCAGAAGCCTCTGGTGCGGAATGGCCTGGAGGCGAACCGGAGGCTGACGCACGCGTAAGCATCTGGGCTGACAACATCGCCTGCCACTTTGCTAATGCAGAAAAACAGACAAGATTGAATCTAACCACAGTATCAGCTCCTTTTCCGTCCATCTCATGCGAATTACAGGTGATGTAGTCCAATGCAAGGAGCACATTGTACATGGCGCTGGATGTCTGTCAATTCAACACATAGCAGCGATGGTCCTGAGACAACTGAATAGCGGTATGACATGTTCTTGACCCGGCAGTCGAAAGGTAGCGAGTTGATCCAGGGACGTAAAATTTCTGTCATGTCAGTCTGACTGGACAATAAACTGGTGAATAAAAGGATGTAACAGGTGGCGCCAAACACGACGCTTGCGCTGGAAAGTGCCCAGAAGAAGCGCCCAAACCAAACATCACGGGGTTTGCCGAAACGACGACACGTGGCTCTCGAGGTTCAAACCTTTCGAGCTCATTCTCGCTCTTCCACCGTCACAGCATGTGTACGGTTCAACGTCGAAACTACCTTGTTCATATCACACCCACCAGTGTATTCGTCTCGAGAAGTAACCATGCCACAGAGGCGGAGTTGTTGTCAACTCGGCAACGCGCGCAAGAATGTTACGTTTACCTTTTATGGGAAATTGCTTATTGTTCGAACACGCTCAAAGAACAATGAGCTTTGCGGCTGCGCTCGTCCACCCGGATGCCGCATTTATTCATGAATAAAGCCCAGAAACGCCGGAGCTGCATTTTGCTCTTCTCTTTAGCGGGTCCTCTCTTTTCTCCTACATAGAGTGCATCGTCGCCGGTCGACTCACTGGCAGCCATGTCCGTTTCCCCACCTCCCAGTTATGACTCTCGTTCAACGCCGTACTCCACGACCACTCTGAAACCGTACTTGCAGTTGCCACACTTACTCTCCTTGACATGGCTTGCTTATCCGATTATTTCTCTGCTTTTCGTTGCTTTCCGACTTCAGCTATCATCTGCATCTGCCCAGAGTTCTGTCGCTGATGCGAAGGCGGATCTGCTCTCTAGTTGTCAAGCGGCACAACGTGCCGCCACATCTACTGCCAGCTTGCCACGGTATCTTGCTACGACCGCCAATGCTCAATTCAGCGACGCTGTTAACGACTTGATGGACGCGGCACGGGCCACAATGGTCATCGCGCTAACGATCATGGAGGCGATCATCAACTTCGTGATCGACACGTATCGTTCGACGTTCCTATGCTTCCTGGAGTTGGTGGTGCGTGGCGCGCTCAATATTCTCATTAGCGCCGTACAGGAGGTAGGTGACGTCTGCAGTACGAGTCCAACTGCCATACTCATAGATATTCTGCCCGTTCATTTAGATCAGCAATTTCGTTGATAGTACCTTAGGCAGCATTCGGACGTCGATTCAGAATGATGTGGCCACAGCAAACTCTGGCATCCAGAAAGCGGTTGACGCGATCAACAAGGTTAACCCGTTTGGGAACATCTCCGTGCCACAGTTCAGTATCCCTAGTCTCTCGGCGCTCCAGAATGTCACACTGCCCGATGACTTCGAGAATGCGCTCATCAAACTCAACAACTCCCTGCCCACTCTTTCTCAGCTCAAGTCCGATATCGATAATATGTAAGCGTACGTTATCACGGTGGCAATGGCTCAATTGACCGGTAAAAACTCAGTGTCGACAAGCCATTTGAGCTCTTGAAGCAAGAGATCAACAGCACTTTCGAAGGGCTGCACGTTGATGTGTCGGTACTTCCCGTGCCAGAGCAGAACACGCTTTCCTTCTGCGACCAGATGGACACGTCTGTTGTCGATGATTTAGGTCATGACTTAGTGAAGATCGCCAAAATCGGGACAGTGCTCCTCGTCGTCCTTGCATTGCTACTTCTTGCCTCGAACTGCGCATTCGAGTGGTACAAGTGGCGTTTACTCAAGAAGCATCTGCAGAATACTCGTGAAGCATGGACCTCTGATCCTACCATCTATCACGTCACGGTCACTAAGTCGGCCCCGACTGTCGATTTGAGTGACCACAACCTGCTTTTACTCCAGGTAGACCAGGCGCACCCCTTCCTTACCAAACTCGCCAATCAACTTTTGAGTCGCC
Source organism: Gelatoporia subvermispora B (assembly GCA_000320605.2). Classification (NCBI taxonomy): domain Eukaryota; kingdom Fungi; phylum Basidiomycota; class Agaricomycetes; order Polyporales; family Gelatoporiaceae; genus Gelatoporia; species Gelatoporia subvermispora. The sequence goes on from KB445796.1 coordinate 244,566, forward strand.
TCCATCTCAGCCCCTCGCAGCACACGCACTTGCGTTTCTTCTTCCATTACATTTTCCATCCGCCCGCCCTCGCATGCTTCCTCATCGGCTTCTTCGGCATTCTGTCGGTGCAGATACAAATCATTGCGGTTGGTCCGCTTGCACGCAAATACTCCGAGCAGGCAGTCGCGTCGACTCAAGACTTCACCGATCTCATCGCCTCGTCGATCAACAACACCATGTACAACCAGTCGATCGCTTACGCGAATGAGATCAATGCGCGCGTGGAGACCATCCAGTCCTCCATCAACGATGGGATGTTTGGCTGGGTCAACGGGACCACGACGACGCTCAACAACACGGTAGCCGGGTTTTACAGCGACATCCAGGACGCGATCAACGTGGTATTCAATGGCACGATCTTTGACAGCCCGATTCAGGAGTTTCTCAAGTGCTTCCTGGGCTCGAAGGTCGATGCCATCGAAAAGGCGCTGACGTTCCTTAACCAGAACCTCCACGTCGACATTCCGACCGTCAACGAGACGGTGCTTGTTTTGACGCCCGCACAAATCAACGAGGCGAGCGCTCCGATCGCGCAGGCGGCTATTGGAGGTGGATCCAACAACAGCACAGGCGTCGTTGGAAAGCTCGTCAACACGTATATCTCCTCGCTGGCGGCTGAGCGCATTGTCTTCGGCATCTTCATGGGGATATGGGCGGTCGTCGTCCTGATGGCGCTGTGCATCATCTTCTGGCACTCGTACGGCGTCCACTGGGTCGAGGCCTACAGGAAGCGCAAATGGAAGAAGGAGCAGCGCTGCGGGATCAATGGACTCGCGGTCCCTTTTCGCGATCGCAGCACGACGTCCTTCTCATCGGCTGACACCGTGGGTCAGCCGGCGAATGCGGATCTCGAGAAATCGCAGGTAGACCTTCCCTCATTTACGCCCATGCCCTCGCCACGACCAAGACAAGGCCTGTTCAGTCCCAAGCAGCGCTCAACCGTCCCGTCGACCACCGACCCTGCTCAACATGACGCTCTCAAGCCTCATCCGCTTAGCATCCGGAGACCGGCGTTCGAGAAGAGCTGGGACAGCTTCTTGGATCATGTCAGGCCCGCGCCGCCTATAGAATCCGACAAGGTCAGCGGCCCACGCAAGCTTATGGCGATTGGGCGGAAGGCCATGGGGAGGGAGCGCTTCGTCAGCGACGAAGACAAGACTCACCCCCTCGCGCAGGTCCAGTCCGCGGAGACTACGGCTGTACAGCCATGGTATAAGCGTTTCGCGGGGGCGCTATGGGTCAAGGATTCTGATAGCGACGAAGGACATCCTGAGATGGAGGAGCGGGCCAGCGACAGCGGGTCCGTCCGTGCCAAGATTCGCCCCCAGCTCACTATCTCGACCGCCCACACATCCAAGCCCGACCCCCGGCTGCCCAAGATCGAGATGACCTCCCCTGACGCAGAGCCCGTGTCGGCGTGGTCGGTGTCGCCAGGCCCGCCGCCCAAACAGCCATGGTTGATGTCGATGCCACCGGCGAAGAAGCCGAGCGTCCCTGCTCACCCCGCCTTCCATCAGAAGTCGCGGCCCGCAGCGGGCGTCCCCTCTGACATTGACCCGGGACGAGATTCGCTCATGCCAGAGCCTCGTCTAGCCCCTCCCGCGCCTGCGCCTGGGTTCGCACCCTTGCCGCTATACCATGGCTTCAACTTCCCCCCGCCTCCATCAAGGACAGCGGCGCAGCGGACGCTCGCGCCACCGCCGCTGCACCTCTCCTTGTCGCATAGTCCGGCTGTCAACCCAGACACGTCGACACCAGTCACGCGACTGCTCACAACGACACACGCACGCAAGTCCTCGCAGGCCGTGGACCCGTTCGCGACGCCCTTTGACGATGAGAACAGCGTGGACCCACACTCTGCCGGTGGGAACGATGCGTCGACGCCCACGAACCCGTTTGTGGTGACGGCCTTTTGATATCCTGATGACTGGCGACTATGATTGTTTATAGGCACGGACGCCTGGATGCGCAGTAATTCTTGGTGTATCTACTATCCGGTTCGCACTCTCGCTCAAGGTCTAGCATCGTGTACTGTACCGCCCTCACTCATTCTGATCTGTAGCATTATACTGTCCGTGAACGCCTTGTTAGTTGCACATGTAGCGTCTTCATCTATGCAGATCTAATCCAGTTAAGCGATCGATTATACATAAACGTGTGTGCGTGCGATCACCTTGGAAGTTATCGTGGATACTGCGGGGAGATCTATATTCAATTGGAGTGATGAACTGATCCGAATTCATGAGTGCAGGCGTACGTCTTCGGCATCACGATGTAGCGGATGCGCAGTCCCGTACACCTATAAATGCGGACCCTGGTTGTGAGACAAATCGCATCACCGCTCAACCCACGATCTCTAGCTTTTAGAGCACCCTATGGCGAAGCTGCAGGAGATCCGCTTCTACGACATATTGGGAAATTGTGCGAAGGATCGTGCATGGTCACTGAACACGTGGAAGACACGGTACGAGACTACTCTGCATTCCGACATCACTGCGTGACGCGGCCGAGCTAGATATGCACTCAACTTCAAGGGACTGCCTTACAAGACCATTTGGTTGGAGTACCCAGACATCGAACGCACTTGCAAGGAGGTCGGCGCTGAGCCTACCTGGAAGCCGAGCGCAGGAGACCCTACGCCGCCGTATTACAGTTGCCCATTCATCTTCGACCCAAACACAAACACCGCAGTCAGCGACTCGGCTGTAATCGCACGATATCTAGACAAGACGTACCCTGAGACACCTGTCCTCATCCCACCTGAGATCGACGCCCTGTATGCTGCGTTCGAAGACGCCGCTAGAACCGCCGTGTGGGTGCCTCTCCTGCCATTATTACTGCCCGCGTCGCACCCGCAACTGAATACACAGAGCCAAGACCATTACAAGAGACAGCGCGAGGCGCAGTTCAGTCAGCTTCTTGGCGGGCGGCTGGAGGAGTGGACTTCACCGGGTCCAATGCGGGAGAAACAGTGGGAAGCGGTCCGTGCAGGCTTGTCTAAAGTCAGTGGTTGGATGACTGCGGATCAGCGCGAAAAGCCGTTTTTCATGGGAGAGAAAGTCTGCTACGCCGACTTCTTTGTGGCAGCGGCGCTGGTTTGGCTTAAGAGGGTCTTCGGCTCGCAGAGTTCGGAGTGGGCGGAGCTGGAGTCTTGGGACGATGGTAGATGGGGAAGGTTCATGGATTATATGCAGAAGTATGAGGTCGTGGTGTAGAGATGTAGCAAATGATCGAGGAGTGGTTCATGCACGATAGGAGGTCATTAGCTACATTGATCTCATCTGCATTCAAGTTGCAGAGTCCTTTGTGATTGCAGTCTGCAGAGACCGCTGCAAGCGACCCGCTACCGTACGCGGTCACGTGAATCCGCACTTTCGCCGCAGCCACAGACGCGTATCGCGCCATGTACTAAGCGCTAAAATCCCTTAATCAACGCTTCGGCCTTCGAGTTTCTTGGTTTCAAGGAGAATTCCCAAGGTAGTGGGTAGCTGACGATCAAAGGTCAGCAAATTCACTTGCACTAGTCCAGCGGAACACGCACGAGACAGCGCCAGTCGTGTACGCGACCTTCGGTTCGACCACCCGACCGTCGTTCGTGGCTTTATCAATGTCAAACACAGCGAGTGTCATAGCACACTGGGCGAACATGTTCGTGTCCGCGAATTGCAAGCCGGGACATATCCTGTGAATATGAGTGTGACATATACACTTCCGACAGGGGCTCGCACGCATGAGGGGAGCTGCTTACCGACGCCCGAAGCCGAAGGCAAATTGACGAGGATCCATCTCTGGATGCCTGCCATCCGTAGTCATGAAGCGGTCTGGATTGAAGGTAAGTGGGTCCGCGTATATTTTTGGATCGTGTAAAAACTTCCTGAGGTATCACAAACTTTAGCATTCTTTATTATGAACGCGGGCCGTCCGCACTCGGCACTTACCAGACGTTTGGCAAGATCCAGGTGCCTTTAGGCAGGAAGTAACCTTTGTATATGTCATCCTCCATGCTCTTGTGTATTCCACCTACTGGAGTGTTAGTGTCGTTAAGGCGAACTGCTGAGCGGTACAGACCGAGTGGTGTCACAGGTTGCCACCGCAAAACCTCGGATATGATGGCGCACACGTATGGCAGCCTGTCATGATCAGCAATTAACGGTAAACGATCTGTGCCTATAACTGTGTCAATTTCTTGCTGTGCTCTCTTCTGAATCTCGGGGAAGCACGTCATCGCAAGGAAGAATGTAGACACGGATGAGATGGTCTGTATGTGTGATTATGTATTGAGCGTACTCGGAAGACAGACTTGTTGTATCATCAACGTACAGTATCGGATCCGGCTACGCAATGGTACTTCATAAACATCGCGGATATATAAGAGATAATGAGTGTAAGACTCACCACTAAAGATCGCAGCGGCTGTCCACTTGATAATGTGTTCCTTCTCGGCGCTCATATCGGGCTCGTAATTCAGTGACGAGAAGCTTGGTATCGCCGTACCCGATGCCTATGCAAATTATCTTTCAATACCTCTATATGCAATATCAGACACACTCACCATCTGGTCTTTCACGAATTTATATGAGAGCTCGTGGAAATGATCAACATTGCGCTTGTATTGCTTCACAAGCTGTTTCCATTTTGCTCCCGGAACCCACTCTGGCACATATTGCACTATACACCATTCAGACAATATCCACAGAATGAGATATAGATACGAACAACTTGGGAGCAGATCAACTAGAAACTTGCCAGGCACCATCGCGTCTGCAAAGTCATGGCCGACCTGATCAACTGCACGCAGGATTGGATCGTCATCGTCTTCGATGTTATATCCGTGAGATATTTGGAGAACCAGCGCTGCCGTAGATCTGTGTTTGTGACATCAAGCAGTCCATTCTAAGTGTGAACACAAGACAGTACCTGCGAAGTGCGCGGTCCAAGTTGTCAGGGTGTTCCAACAGGCTCAAGAGCAGTTCACGTGCGTGCTCCTCGATGGAAGGAACGAACTGCTCGATCGCCTTTCGTGAGCCGAACATTGGCGCAAGGTATCGACGTTGCTCGCGCCAGTAGTCTCCGTATGGCGTTGCGGAGACACCCTGGTCCCATCCCATTTCCTTCCCCACTACGACGAGTGCCGGACGATCGGAGTAGTTCAGGCTCTTCTTGTCCAACAGAGCGATGGCGTCTTTATAGCAATTCAGTACGACCATCTGATTACCGAGTATGCGTAATCCGATAATGTCACCTATGAGGTTTAGTTTGTAGAATTCAATGTACATTGGGTACATCCTGCGTACCCCAGCGCTCACGCCATCTGTCGAAGACGACCCACTGAGCTTCATCTATGGGCATGTCAAGCAGATTTCCTATTATTGGCCATCCGTTGGGCCCAGGGGGTTGCGGAATTTTCCGTTCTTTGCGCCATGCGCGTACCACGAGTACAACGATGGGGGTACTGAGCGCGAGGAGAAGTAAGAGCGAGGAGTTCAGCATATACATCTGGACATGTTTCCCAGCAGCATACAACCCACAGGGTAATATATGGAATTCCGCGTGAGAGGGCCCAGGAAACTCCACCAGAGGAACGGTATCACCAAGCATACCGAAAACGCTATTCCTCATAGCGTTCCACGTATTCGGCAACAAATGGCTTGGCACCTTGTATACGACTGCAAACATCTGCGTCATGTGTTCCGCGCGACATCTTAATGACCGAGTCTCTTTCATAAATAACGTGCGTCACTGCTGAATATGCTGGATAGTCATAAGTCGATGCGATTGCACCTAATAGCAGATGAGATTCTCACCCAAATTATGCGTATCTCAGGTCTTTCTAAGACTTCGCCTCTAGACGAGTGTTGCTCTAGTCCTTGAAAAAGCTCCGGGAGGTGTACCATTAGGTAGGGAATCTGATCTTCAGAATCTCACGGATATTCCGAAGCAATGTCCACGCTTCTCACGCTTTGAACCCGCAGAGTGTCAATAATGTAAATTATGAATGGACGATCTCTCGCATTGCACATGCAATGCCTCAAAACCCCATGCGAACTCCTTCTCCTAGCACGCCGCTTTGCACCCTTGTGGTGTCTGCATCTACCGTTCTGATAGTGCCCCTGTGTATACATGGAAGCAAATTCTAGATACAGACTTACATCCACATCTCAGTGGCTGCTACGGTCAAGGGGAGTGAGCTGTGTTGAGGGGTCCGCCAGTGTATAACCGCACTGAGTCGCCACGTACCAGCTCTATTGACCCTTCGCTTTCATTGCGTTTCCACGCCGCTGTATAACGCGCGATCGCACATACGTCTTTGGTTCGGGTCATGAGAATGTGGAATGTGCTTACAGCCAGTATATAGCATTTACAGCCTGAACGATGTCGAAGTAATGAACAGAGATCGTGCTTATCGGCTTGGCGCAGATATGAGAGGCACCGCATGTATAATCCGGCATTTATACTGGAACATATTCTAGAACTTCTGACCGGGACCGGTTGTACTATCGTCAGCCGAAGGGCAGGTCTCTCTCACAAGGCGTGACTCGGTGTCTGGCTAAGAGCGGCTTGAGGTAACGCAAGTCAGGGGAAGACCTAAGTTGTTTGTACATCAAAAAGTGCAATGACATTTGCCTTGTGACTGTGCTGAGTCTTCAGTTGAGATTGTTATGATCGTGGATTTGTGACAGTGAATCGTTACAGCTTGACCGAAGACTCCGTCTGCTTCGCTGGCTCCGGTACCACGGTATAAAAGTTGTACAAGCAAGTAGATTCCCCAAACGACTGAAAGCAAACAAAGGTGCGCACCAGTCAACTCAGAGTCTAACCGTACCAGACCTTCTCAGTAGGAGACGTCGGCATCAGTGGCGCGGTGCGGTGTCGGCAACTTAATGGAGGACCAGGCATAAATAACTCTTGAGTAACACCTCGGATTGGCTTTAACCGCCGTTCATATCAACAACAGAAGGATGAGTTACTCTCTTCTAGGCCAGTCGCTAGCTACACTTACTTGTGAGAGTAAAAGCAGGAAACTCGAAGTCGACCGCTGGAATCGACCATGCCAACGGGTGTGGGAACGGGGCCACGTGAACTCCCAAACTCATCCTGATACTCATCGGCAACGGATAAGCTGCGTTTTCACGTGGGAATTCACGTTGTAATTTGACGAGTAACTCGAAAATTGCCCTTACTGGACTCTACGTCTCTGTTCTTATTCTCTGTAACCTTGAGGCGGTTGCTTCCGCTCGTGTGAGCCTCCAGACTTCCGTCATGCCTCCATGCACGGCACAATGAGATCAGTTCTTGTGCGACATACCGGCAGGAGCTGCACCCCCGCTGCGCTTGACCGCTATGCCACCATCCGCAGATTCTTCACTCAACACGTTGCAACTTCACCACCGGCTCGGAATACCTGGGCAGACACTTCTAGGAGTCCTCTCTCAGTCTTGAAGTTATCCCTCACAATCCGCGCAGGTTTCACCCATACATCGCGACGACACTTCTCTGTGACGACAATACTACGAAACGAACCCAAATCCAGGACCACCCAGGCCCGAGGAGTGGACGCAGAGCATGAGCGACCGAATCGGGACACCCCCCCTCCCTCAGAGGGACCTTCTACAAGCTTCGATCCACGCAACCCTGAAAACTACCCGCGTTTCTTCCGGCGACTTGCAATGTCACTTCCACACCTGCACCGGCCGACGCGAGATGACTTTCTAAAGGCGGCAAATGGCTTCTGGCAGCGGGCTCGAGTGCGCTTCAAATGGTTGACTATACGCTCTTTTCGCAAATATAACGCGGATGAGATCTCCGCATTTATCACCTGGTTCCTAATGAGCCAGACCTTGTGGCTCTTTGTTGGAACGTAAGCAATAGTGGTCTACTCCCCACATACGCTGTGTTCACGCACTCCTCTCAAGCACGACATTCTTCTCTGTGCTGTTCGCCACTGCCAACAGTCTGAGACTACAGGGTTTGTACCAGCGGTGCATATAATCGACGCATAGAACCGAGCCTGACCGTTTTGCAGAGTATGTTGCCCGCGCGATCTCCGACTACCTCACTTCTGAGACCGGAATCACCATCATTTTCGAGTCCGCCATCGTACCAAAATGGAAGGACTCGCATATCTCCTTCAAAAATGTCTTTGTATCTCGTCGCCCATTGGATTTGGAAACTGTGCGACAGCGCAGGTCTCTCCGAAACGCGGGGTACAAGGCGGCCGTTGGCTATGATGTCAGCAATCACCCCTCAAATCATAGCCTTGCTGAGGAAGACGACGACATGATGCTGGAAGACCATTCAAACGACGATGTGAACTATTCGATGTTTGATTTGAGTGTCGACTCGATTGATGTCACGCTGTCTTTCACGCGGTGGTGGCAGGGCAAGGGTCTTGTAACGGACGCCGTGATCAAAGGCGTACGCGGCGTTTTAGGTGCAGTCTTTCTTCGACCCAGAATCTGCGATGAGCTGATCGCGCTCCCAGATCGCCGTTCCGTGACTTGGGACCCTGATCACCCTTTGGACCCTGCTGCGTTCAGGCACATTGCACAGCCGGGCGATTTTGAGCTCGAGTCGCTGCGTCTTGAGGATGTTCTCATCACGGTGTATCAGCCTGGCGGATTCCGGCCGTACACCGCGAGTATCTTCCGCGCCGACATACGCACGTTCCGCAAGCAGTGGCTGTTTTACGACTTCCTGCGCGCAGAGAATGTCGTCGGACAGTTTGACAACTGTCTATTCAGCCTGCACCGCCCGCAGAGCATTGGGCGGACAACCGACCAGGACCTCAAGGACGGCCAGTGGGCGCGCATGGTCCGTCCCCATTTTTCGCTCGAGGACGTGTAGACCAGGCCTAACCTCGACTCCTGTTCGCAGTCCCGCTTTAGGATGGATGGCTTGAACGTAGACCACCTGCAGGCGATGACGACGCAGGAGGGCCCGATTTCGTGGATTACCTCCGGCAAGGTCGATGCGGTGCTCGATATCAAGTTCCCGCGCGAGGACCCAGAAGAGGGCTTCGAGGCGCTCCTGGGAGAACTCGCGGACGCGATCTCGACCGCTGCGTCATCTGTTGCCCTCGATCGCATTCCAGGCCAGCGCGAGCTCGCTAAGCCCCCGCTGAGCCCGCCTTCGGACGAGGAGGACGCGCGTCGCCCGCAACATGAGGACAAGCCGCGACTGGTTATCGATATTGATCTGAGGTTCAGGGACCTCAAGGCGGCGGTCCCGATCTTTACGAATGACCTCAGCTATGTGAATAACGCGCTGATTAGGCCGATTGTTGCGTTTATGAAGTGCGTCACTGTCGATCGTGAGTGGTCTAGGTGCTGATCTCGGGTTTATAGCGTACACCGGACGCTGGTGCCTATTCGCTGCCATGTCGTAAAGGACCTGAGCGAATTTGACGGTGCATGGACGGTAAGTGACATCATCAATGTGACCTGATCTGTCCCTCATCGAGTATGCGTTTCAGATGTGGGAAAGTGAGTTGTTTGTATCCCCCAGTTCAGTGTAATGGTTGACTGAGGGCCTTATCCTAGCTGGCCTTATGGATTCGATTGCCCTCAAAGTAAGGATTCCGTCGCATTCCTTCCATCATCATGCTTATCCCTGCACTTCAGGTATATGAAGCAATGGCCTACCACGTTACTCAAGCCAACTTCAATCGGCGCATCAGGGCAGTGAGCTCCTGGAGCCTGCACATGACCGCCAGTGCCATCCTCTCCACCCTGCGCACGCTGGTCGATCCGGTCGCCGTGCACGTGCGGGACCTGTACGAGCAGGGCCTGCCGTACGAACCTGTCGGCCGCATTTCCGGAAGCGCGTTCCTGACTGCGTGAGCAGACAGACGGACACGTGAACGCCACTCGCTGACAATGTATTGCTAGCCGAGGTGTGCCACGGAAGCGAAGTTGATTCAGCATTGACACTTGCGTTACCGTGTATTTCCCTTTGTGCGACTCTGCGGCCTCAGCGTTCCAGGACAGTCAAAGTGGACATATAGGTACAATCTAGGCAAATACATACATAAATATAGTCCGCTACAACAGCAACAATAAGATGAGGCTGGCTCGGAAGGCGAGCACTCAGTCATCGCGATACTTCTTGATACGCTTCGCAAGCCATACGCCTACGAACGAGAACAAAACAGTAACGACTACCCACAAGTAGCCGCCGAGTATATTCTTCGAGACCGAGAAAGCAAAGAGCGAGCTGCAAGACTATGTGTTGGCCCACTTTACTGCTCGAAGAACAGCCAACTCACCTGATTATCGTGGGTCCAAGAGCGCCCGCGCTCGACTGGAAGAACTCGGCCAGCCCATTCGCGGTGCCGAGCGAGGTTGTGCCTGGCGTGTGGTCCTTTGTCAGGATCATGATTATGCTAGCTCGCCGCGTCAGCACGCAACAAAACACGCCATGTACGTGACCGCTCACGAAAACGCCAGGCACCCAAGCCGCGAGAGGAATAGCACGGTGCCGATCCCGAGCCATTCGAAAGCACGGCCCTCCGCAGTTGTGGCCTGCTTCGCGAGGACGGAGAGGATGGACATCGAGGCGAAGGTGATGGGCCAGATTTGCATACAGAACGAGAAGACGGCGGGTGTGCCGAACCGCCGTAGCAGGACCGGCATGCAGGACTTGAGGACAATCGACACCGCGCCCATCGCGGAGAGCGCCTGGCCAATTTGCGAGACCTGGGATCCGGTGCATGGGTGTCATTCATGCGTATTGATCTACAAAGCGAGGAGACGCACCGAAAGCTCGAGACCGTTTTGCGAAATGGGTGTGTATGCGAGGAGCACGAAGCCGTTGTTGAAGCATGCACCCGCGAAGCCTAGTGCGCCGCTTGCGAAGCAGACTGCGAGAACCGCGGGGATAGAGAGCAGTTGCTTGATGCTGAGCGGGTCGTACGGGATGTCCTCGTCGGTTATGTCGCCGATAGTGCCCGGTTCCTCGAAAGTGGGGACATTCTCAGGCTGTTTGATTAGTGCTCGCTTGGTAGGGAGTGTCTAAGAGGGCGCAATGCGGCTCAGCACAGAGGTGTGCTGTAGGGAGATGCGAAGGTCAAACGTACCTCTTCGAGTATGAAGATCGCGAGAAGGAGCGCGGCGAGTGTGCCTGCGACCGTTACGAGACATGGGAGGAGGTATGGGTATTTATTCCAGAACGGCGTGTCGAATTGGGATGGCCAACGCTCGGCGGGGTTGGCAAACGTACCCCCAATCAGTGGCCTATCTTGGAGAATCAGCTAGTCCTTGGGAAGTAAGACTTGTAGAGACATACCCTATGACGTATCCGACTGCAGCAACGATGTCGTAGAAGGGAAATGCGATTGATTGGTTGGTAGAGTCGGTCAGTTCACCAACTACAGAGTGAATGGCCCCAGTGGTGGCAGAGAAGACGCCGACTGTGCGATGGGAAGAGAAAGAGATTAGTGTGATATGAAGCGGTATGTATTTTCACGTAAGCAGCGTGGATTCAATCTCTGTAGGCTTTCTGGATAGTGATGTGCAATCATCCCGTCAGGTGAACGCGACAGGCTGCATGTCTCCATGTAGATACGGTAAAAATGGACAGCGGCACTGACGGTCCTGGGGGAGCCGGATCATGACGTACCGAGGAATCGTGTAAGCAGCACGGTAGCAAAGGATTGCGATAGGCCAAAAAGCACAGTGAAGACCGCTATCCCAATGGTGCCAATAACAATGACGGGTATACGGCCCACTCTATCTACAAAAGCGCAGCACGATTGTGAGCAGTTCGCCCGGTCTCATACAATAGACACTGGTACCAGATACGCGTGCCCACAAGTAGATTGTAAGCAGGTGTGATACACCACCTGCACTCCCCTGAAGAGGACTGGTGTTGGCGGCGCCATCACTTGTCCACAGATACAGTATCACTAACCACTAAGCCGCTGTAGTACCCCGTTTCTGCGCCTTCTGATGCTGCGAGTTTTGCCACCAGTTCATTCAGATAAGGCATCATCTGGGTATGCGACACCGGGAGTGTAAGCTTGATCGCATATATCGCGGCAAGCTGCAGTTTAGGAAGAGGAGTTATTGAAGGCGCGACCTGACCATTCCGGGGCAGCAGGGGGTCGCTCTCGAGACTCCCGGAGGCAGAATCGGCATCCAGCAGTTCAGCGGTCATGTCTAAGGATATGTGAGATGAAACGAGAGACGTGCACCCTTCGGTGGAGTTGTGGGTTTATATTTGCTTCGATGCCATCGCAATTGATAGACTTATAGAGCAAGCATGGAACGCGTGCTCGCCGTGCCAGATGGCGAGCTCCTGTCTGACGAGATGCAGCCCGAGCCCCCCCACGAACCCAACTCAGCACAGACGCCCGCTGCGATCTGCCATATACACGTGAATCGTCCCACGTGCGTTCTGGCACGTGATCAACTACGCACGGAGGCTATGGCAGGCGCTTCCGTACAATTCGAGTCGACTTCTCTCTTGTTCTGCAACCACCATGAGCACCACCAACTACACTCAAGCCCCGCCCCCCTATCAGGGCTCCCCAGGGAAGGTCTCTTCTGTGTCGCAGGAAGATGAGGCCGCCCAGCCGCTTCTAGGCAGCCCTAGGGCCGGTCCAAGTGCTGGAGGCATTTACGACCAGCCCGCGTTCGGTGATGTTCCGGACGACTTCAAGGTGCGCAGTTTTGCCGAGTTTCGGGGACGCCTTTGGCCAACATATCTTACTCCGTGCAGTACGGAACCAGCGTCTACGATAGTTCGCCCGAGATTAGACAAGCCTTCGTCCGCAAAGTCTACACTATTCTCTGTAAGCGCTCGCACCTTGACCCTGAACATATCGTGAAACTAAAAGCACTTATTAGTCTGCCAGATCGTAAGCCTATTTCTCGGAATCTGATACATTTGGTGGTTACAGCGAATCAACAGCTCGCAACTTGCATTGTAGGCGGCAGCATCTCGCAGTCTCAGTCCACTATCGTCTGGGTCCAGGAACAGTGAGTACCCAAACCCTAAGCACGTTGTTATCTCAGTGAGCTAACTCGTGCACTCCAGCACATGGTCATTTTATGTCCCTCTCTTTGGTACCTTAGTCAATCTCGGTCTGCTGTACTGGAAACGCCACAGCCATCCCATCAACCTTGTTCTGCTCTCCACTTTCACAGCCCTGGAAGCGTTTGCGCTGGGTGTGATGGTTGCATTCTTCGACAACATCCTTGTTCTGCAGGCATTGTAAGTATCATCTCATTTGGTGCTGGCCGTGGTCCATGACTAATGTAAACTTAGGTTGATTACTCTCGGCGTGTTCTTGGGCTTGACCTTGTTCACTTTCCAGTCCAAGGTGGGCTTACCGGTCTGTTGTACGTATTCAAGGAGCGTTCCTGACGGGTTTCAACCAGTATGATTTCAGTGGATTTGGCCCTTGGCTCTTCGGTGGCCTTATTGCGATAAGTACGTCCTGTGTCGATGCTGATGTTCATGTGCATCAGTTGCTCACCTCCGGTGTCCCAGTGATGACTGGCTTCGTCGCTATGTTCCTGCCTTTCAATCGTACATTCGACCTAGTGATGGCCATTTGTGGTTGCCTGCTGTTCAGCGGCTACATTGTCTACGACACATACATCATTACGAAGAAGCTCTCCCCGGACGAGTATATCATGGCGGCGATCAGCCTCTACCTGGACTTCATTAACCTATGTAAGTCCTATCCTTCTCTTCCTCGGCCTTTGGCTTACAGCTTTTCAGTCATCAATATCCTCCGTGTTCTCAATGACGTTCAGGAGCGGTAAATTTGGATCGCGTCTCTGCGGGAATGAGGACCCGAAGGGTACTGTACAATAATCACGGGCTCATTTTGTGCTCGTTCTCGCTTACCGACATGTCGTGATTGCTGCATTCTGCTGTGAAGTAGTGTATGATTGTTAATTTTGTATATGAAGCTTCGCTGAGAGGCTTTGCAGCGTTTTCTGCGGATCTTGTAGATCATGCGTGTGAAATGGCGTCATACTGAGACTTCGCCTGTTGCACGTTAGTCGTGCTCCAGCTCGGACATGACGCATAGATGATTGCCTTCAGCATTACTAAGTATGTGATGGCTCAGACACAAATTGCAGGATGTGTATGTCATCCGATCAGACCAACTGCTTTTCCCTTTCCACGAATGGGTGTGCATCTCAACTTACAAGTAGATGGCCCTCCGGGAAGACCTGGAAATGAAAGTGAAGGCACTCCCAATAACTGTTCGCACAAATTGGGCAGGCCCAGCATTTGATTGGATGCGCCAGGTAACACCCGTGTCAGTCTACGGTTAGAATAGGCTCATTGAAACCCATTACGGATATAATGTAGACTGTTTTCCTGGCACTTGGCAGCTCGACGGTTCACGAGCCCTGCTGCACAAGTGAAGTGGGCGAACATATCATCACACTAGCCGTGCAGTTGGCATCCGAGCGACGATAAACCACCTATGTTAAAATCAATCTGCAATGCAACGGAGTCCTGCCTTTGGGACTGTCCGATTTTACGTCCTCTCAGATCTCAAGCTTCAACTTATTCACGCACAAATGTTCTTCAAATCAATGACGAGAAGGATGGACATCCTGATGGAGGGTTGAAGCGCTCGACTTTCTGAGCTCGTTCTACTAATACATGTCAGATAGCGGGGTTGGGCCCACAATCGCAGTGCAAGGGATAAGAGAGGATAGCCAAGACCTTTGTCTCCAGAATTACAAGCCCAAATCTGAGAAATAACATAGGAACGTTCATTGGTAATTGTCATTTACTTCAGCGAACCCAGGCGCTCCACTACGCCCAGTGCGCTTGGTGTGTACGATTCAAGTTCTCAGGAAGCTCAGTGGGAGCCAGCATAACGAGGCTCACACGAAGCACGACGGAGCGATTTCACACGTGACTCTCTCGCTTTTCCAGGCATATCTCTAACTATGTATGTCGCTCAAGTCGCGGAGATCTCTCGGATTTTCGAAAGAGATGTACCATCCCGTGCGCGAGCGAGCTCGCGCTCGGTGTGCGAACTATTGTTTGCTGCCACGACATACGCAAGCTCGAAGCCTCGACGTGGCCAATATACCGCACCACTGCGCCTCCGGTTTCAGTGGGTTGTCGAAGCCGGTGGGAGTATTATATCGTCGGGCGATCTCCACAGAACACAGGACTAGGCGAAGATGGTAGAGAAAGTATCCTGCTATGACTGGGCTCGATCCAGCGTGCAGTCGCGGCAATACGGAAGTTCACTGGCATTACTGTGTGCCTGCACAGACAGTAGTTAGCATCGACAAGGGTGAAGGCAACGCGACATACTCGTAGAATTCCTGGACGCCTGCGCCGTCCATCACGAGCACATCCCCCTATGGTTACTCAGATGATGCTTGCGGGTGATCCAAAACATGAGTGCTTACATGTCTCAGATAGAGTGTCAGTGCAATCCTATTCAACCCATTTCCGGATTGTGCATCGTACTTAGCAAGTAGACGGAAATGCATGTATGCTGGAGATCCCAGCGAGAGCGATGCGACAACGGGACCTAAGCCTTTCTCGCTGTCACTGTGAAACTGCCATACTCGAAGTTTTGCATGTTGCTGGACGAGGGTAGCTCGAGTACATACCGACATCTTTTGTTTTTCCATATAAGCAGCACTCAGGATCTCGTTAAATTGAGCGCGGTTGGGTTCCATTCCAATGAGGCTCATACGCTCTTGTATGAGTGCGCGTGCTTGATGTACCGCAGATGATGCAGCATCCCAGGGAACAGTATGTGCAGTGCCCCCCACGTACTATGAAGTGATGAGGGCAAAAACATGGCATGAGTGGTGTTCAGTTACCTGATAAGGCTCTCCAGCTATGATCGGGTTAGTTGAAAGCTCGAAAGACAACGCACGTGCGCTCACTGTTCTGAGAGAAATAATTTGTCAACAGTGTTCCTCTACCTGAATCTAGATGAGCATGCCATCTCGCGTTCGACACCAAACATACACTTATGCTGCCTCAGTGGCAGACGGCGAAACTGCAGTTCGCCAGTACCAGCCTGTCTTTGATATTCTTGGAAGATTTGACTTGCTGTGGTATTCATCACCGGTTTTCCTGGGATGAGGACGATCCTTCCTCTGACATGCAAGGATCGACGTCCAAACAAACCAACCCCGATGCAAAAATCATCAATACTGACCTACTGTGAGGTAAGATATACTCCATGTAGTGACTCATGCCACCGGGATACTTGAATTGCTTGGCGTGTGGGTGCGTGATTCCTACGCTTGCTGAGCCGCTTGCTTAATCAATGCGAACGGACAGCACCTACCTGAGCTCGGATTCACGTAGTGGTGCTCCAGACCATCGGGGCGAACGAACAATTCCAAATGAGTACGCATCCGCCCACCTGTGACAGAATACGTAGCCTAGCGAGCTGTTTAGCGCACGCGTGATGGCAGCATGGCTACCAGCACCTTGCAATTCGGGCATTCCCAGTGTTGCCACTTATACCTAGATCTGTAAGATAACGAGGGCAACCACATCGAAAAGTGACACACCGACTAGAAAGCCTGCCGCATATCGTGCAATGCCAACCCTTGCAGAACACCCGTGCTGTGGTGACACCGCAGAGGACTTTCGTCACTGGTAGAGGCGGACGAATGTCTACCAGCTCTCCATGCTCGCAAGTCGCTACGTCGAGGAAACGGTCATTGTACTGCAGCTCATTTGGAAGTGGTCTTCCTTCTAGTTTCCAGAACATCGGGCATGATGGCGTGAAACATATCCAACCCTCTTTGTATATCACCGGCCACGTGGTAGCACAGCAAGGGCAATATCGTGTGACCTTGCTGTAGACCTCTGTACTGGAATCAATCTCATGAGACGCTGTCTCCTTTGCGGAAGGTACAGTAAACGAAGAGTCTAACTGGGGGATATCCATGCGATCCATGCGACTGGCCAGATCAAACTGGTCAACGTCTTGAAGATTTACCTGTGATGTTGCTACACTTGCGAGCATACTCAAGCTCTCGGGGATATCTGCAGGATACATCAGCTCCAAAGGCGGGCTGGATGCACATTGCGAAGCCTGTGGAGGTGCACGGGCTGTAGACGACGATAGCTGTGATAGATCGCTGGCCTGAAGATGACCAGATTTGCTGTTTGTCTTGAGATGTGTCCACCATGGTTCGCCTTGTTGTTTGCACCAGTGGAAGGCAAACTTATATCTGACAACAGTCCCCCGAGAATTCTCGGAAAGATGCCGTTCAGCTGTGCTCACGGATGTCAGAACAGAATTACATTATAGAGTATGGAGTCTTACCCCATGCATGGGCAATATGGTAATATCCCAGCGCAACGTACGTACAACCTTTCGAGGCGAGCTCGTACGGAAATAGGCGGTATTTGTCATCGGCGAGGAGAACTACGGGTCGACCGAGCCTGTGTGTGTTGAGTAGTGCGCGGACGGATTTGTCTTCCGCTTGTTGGTCGGAAGCCTCCCAGTTTTCCGCGTGCCCCTCTTTCGAATGGAGGCTCTCAGCCTTTCCGCCACTGGAAAGTACCTCGGTAGGAGCATCTGGCGGAGAATGCGTACACTCACCCATGAGAAATGATGATACGACCGCCTTGAGCCCAAATATCACGTCTACCCGAGACCTATGAGTATGAGTACACAACAAACATGGAATGACGCGTACTCGGAAGAGAAACCGCCGAGAAGGTATCCCTTGACAATGTCTTTGACAAAGTACACACCACCCTGGTAACTTCTAAACCAGTCAGTCGACTCGCACACTTCTTGGCGTGACTGTTACGAACAGACCAATGTCAGTACATAACTTTGCCAATGCGTCATGCACTCACGTTCGCCCAAATGGGCGGCAGGCAAGGCAACGGCGGCTTCGGCACCTCAACCACTGGCTCCTTCTTGCGCTTCACAGATGTCGTCACAGACTTGGGCGGGCGACCTCTCCGATGACTGCTTTGGTTCTTGCGAACACTAGCACTCAAGGCACTCAACGAGATATCATCCTCGTCACTCGAATCACTCGGAGGGAAATGGACCTCATCTTCCCCATCTTGTTCCCAGTCACTTGCTAAAGGAGACGTGTTGGCGGTCAAACGTCCGTGGGGCTCTACTGGACGAGTACTGCGACCCAGGTGTGACACGGAGGACGATGCTAATATCCGTCGTTCAGCAAGCGCCGGGATCCTTAAGAAGAGACGCTCTATCGGGGGTTGTGCAACCACAGGAATGTCAACTGAACGCTCATGTTCAGCAATGTCAATATCGTCCCGGTTCCGTTGGCGAGAGTAAAATATCGGCTCAAAAACTGGTGCGACTGGTGCGGTAGACTCGGACGGCTCCTTGAGGACGTCTGACGCATCCCGCGGCGCAGTCGCCTGTTCAACTTCCGGGCGATCGGAGCGATCGTCCAGGGCCGCCACGTCTGCTCTATCGCACACATTCTGCTCAGGCACCGTGTCCTGGGCACCACTCTGGACTTGGGGCCGCGAGCCGTAAATCTGAGCCAACGTCCCACCCATGCTCGGTGCCACATCCTCCGCGAGTTTCGGGCGCTTCGCGGCGCGGTCGAACATCTCCCTCGTTCTAGTCCGCTGTGGCTTCGGGATGAGACGCTTGCGCTGTGCGTGCGCAGGTCGCTTGGGGAGAGGCGGGGCGGATGCAGGCATGATGGAGTGGGAGGGAGCTGATGGCGGTTGTGTTGCCACGTACGGCTCTCTGTCACTCGTGTGGACGTCCGGAGTAGGAAGTATTTGGGATATACTGTCCGGTGGGTTTCCTTCGTGAGAGGGCGATTCATCGATGGGCCGCACATCTTGTACAGTGTTAACCCCATTAGCCTTCCTCCCTCTCTTTCCCTTGCCTCTCCGGTTCTGTCCTGCCCCTGCGACGGCAGTGATGGAGGCAGAGGCGACATCGGGCGGTGCACCCTGGATTAGTTGATGTATGACTGAGACGGCAGAAGCCCTTTTGGCCGCAGACCTTGTCCGTCGTGTGTTCGCGTTGAGTTGTATCTCCTCGGTCTCGCTATGCGAGGCAACAGCGGCGTGTGCCGGGGCCTTCTTACGCTTCTTACTTTGCAGCACTTGCGCAAGCGGGACATCGTTCGGCTCATCCCGGGACTCCGGCAGATCACTAGTTCCAGGTGGCTTGTCTGCCGAGTCCCCCGCTCCCTGTGCCAGTGAAGGCGCGAGAGTAGCACTGGTATTTTGCTTCCCTGCACGAGAGATTCGTGCTTTCGGCGGTGCTATGACGTTACGCTGAGATTCAGCGGCAGCATCTTTGCGTGTCTTCCGCAGCTTCTTCGCGCGTATCGGTTTGGCAGTTACCGGCATGGCGCCGTCGGACTCGTCCATAGAGGTGTACACCTCCTCGCGCCGCCTGACGCGCTCCTGGTGCTGCGACTCCTTCTGCAGCATCATCTGCAGCAAGTCTCTCCGAGACGCCTGCCGACGTGGACGGGCGCTCGCAGAGATGCGCGGCTGCACACTCTGAGGAGGGCCATTGCCCTCGTGTTCGCTGTCGGAGGCCAGCGAGGTCAATGGTGAGCCGGGATCTGCCTGCGTAGGCCCTGGATACTGTAGGAAAAGGTCATGATCCATGTGCATAGGCTCTGGGTACTGTAGGGAAGGAGACTGATCCAGGAGCGGAGGAGCAGGAGGAAATTCCTCTTCGGAGGAAGAAGGCTGCTCATCCGTGGCCTTTCGCTTTGCAAAAGAAGACGATGCAGTAACAAGAGAGGAGACGGATGTCTGAGGGATCACTTGGCCGATTGCTGCATCGTCCAGAAGTACTGTGGAACCAGGCTCGCGTCTTTCAGAAGTGACAACAGGTGGAGAGTCGACGAGGGTGGTATCCGGGGAAGTAGCGTCAGGGAGGGTGAGGCTGTCCGCACGATCGTTGCCCTTGCTGGCCTCGGGCTCATGGACGCATTGCGTAGCCTCCTCAGTGCGACGTCGCTTCTTCGGTTTCTTCTTCCGTGTGTGGCGCTGCTTTACTCCTCCTTTATTCAACTTGGGCGGCGCTACTGATTGTGCCACAAGCGTCACGCTAGAGATTCGATCGGATGTCACTGAGTCGCCCGGCAAACTGCTCGTGCGGCCCTCGATATCATGTATATTCCTTATGGGCACGCCGCGCGGCATCGCATAGCAGTACTTCCGATTTCTGCGTTCGCGAGACAGGAAATTGACCGCGGCCGACGCGCCCCGCGCAGCTCGTAGGTCCTGGGCGTGCGGAATGTCGCTTCGCAGGATCCAGTAGAATTGGGCGAACACTGTGAGGTCTGCATCTGCGGGTTCGTATGCACGGATGCCAAGCTCGGAGTCGTCCACTGGATCCACTGAGAAGGCCATGGCGAGCCATGCATTCGCGGCCTGGGAGGTGAATGCGGTAGTGTCGTGCTCAGTGCCCGAGCTGCACGCCACAGGGAAAGACTTACTACCACAGCATCGCGGCACGACTTCAGTTCCTCGACAATCTGTTTGTCCCAGTCGATGCCACCTTTTCGAGACCTGGATTGGCTCGCTAGGTCGCGTGAAAGAAAGCGAGTGCGGAATGGTTCGTCGTTCAGAAGTCCAACATCACAGAGATACGTCGGACACCTCATCCCGACGTCGGTCGGCGCGTAAGTCGTGCACACAACAGGGATACAGTCACAAAAGTTGGACAGAACGAGCAATGAGCACACGCGGACAAGTAAGAAACAAGGTTTCACATTTTCTCATGGACCCATAGAGAGCAGACAACGGGGCGCGCGGGCGTTCTGACAGCGATCCCCGCGTGCGCATGACCGCATCCCGGCAAACGCCGCCGACATATCCTACGTTCCTTATGTTATGTTTGTGTTATTTTCCGACATTCTCAAAATGTGCGTGTGCAAACGGTGCGCATAGTCTAAGCAATCCGGAAGCACGTCCGTTCACTCGTCAACCGTACATTTACCGGGAGCCAAGCGCGTGCTGCAGCGCCTCGTACACGTCCGCCTCGATGCGCGCCTCCATCTTGTCCTCCTCAGAGCCGTTGCCGGCCGCGACCTTCTGGGCCTCGGCGAGGTTAGCACGGACAGCCTACGGTCATACGTCGTGTTCAGCGGAACAACTTGATGGATAGCTTTAGCAAGACGCACCTCGGCGGAGAAGTCCTCCAGCGGCGCGGCCTCAATGGCGTTGATGGTGAGCTTGTTGTTGGGGTGGACGGTAGCGAATCCGCTCGACACTGGGGCGCAAATTATCCATCAGAACAGGGACCACATGCCATTGCTCAGACTGAACGCACCGAACCACTTTTTCGAGGTGTTGGTAGAGTCGAGGACCTCGACGACGCCGGGGCGCAGGGCCTCGATAGATGCGACGTGGTTCGCGAGGATACCCATGTCACCGGTCGCGGCGGGGATGTTCACCTGGACGACATCCGCAGAGGTGAAGAGCGCCTGAAATACAGAGTTACATGGTCTGAACAGGCGGGCACGTAGGGGAGTTTTGTGGACGAACTTGGTGGGGGAGGACGAGCGAAAGCTTGAGCTTGTCGGCGGCCTCAGCGTAGCCACGCCTGCCCGTTGCGAAGGCGGCCGGTGCCCTGCGAGCGGCGGAGGAGAGGAGACGGAGCGCAGACATCGTTTCTGGTGACGGACGGCTCGAGCTCACAACTCCCAACGCCTCTTTGCTGGGCCTCGGAGACTGCCGGGTCGTCGCGGTCACGTGCACAGGCGCTCGGCGACGACCCCCAGTCCGTTCTGGTCGTCTTTGACGTCCTTGAGTGCATCTCTCATCACAAACTGATACTTGAATGCTGTACATCAAGCTTCTTAAAGCACCTTTGTGTGCGAATTGATTGACTTGATCTATATCAAACGAATACATGGTCCCAGCCTCTGGCAGGGCAGTCCGGGGCACACCTGGTGTTAACAGTCTCTGCGACCTGTTCTCAAGCACTCCACTACGCAGCCGATACCACATCTGATGACGGCCAACATCTTTTGCACAGTCGCAGATCCTCGTTTGAATGGGAGAATCTCATCTCACGAGGGCCTTCGAAGACGTCTCCGACTGTGACCGGATGAAAGGGAGCGGTGCCGCTGATGCAATTTGATACTCACGCGGTCATACTCTACGCTTCTACGTGATGCACCATGCTCTCAGTATCTCGCAACATCCCGGAAACAGAATATTCAGGTTGGTCAGCTGTCGCCGATATCTTCAGTACAAAATGGACGGCCCGGGTTATCGTCGTTTGGTTCAAGGGCCCTACTCTTTCGCCTCGAGTTCTCCTCTCGTATCGCTATGTCTACACAGGAACAAGCTGTTGCAGTATTCCTGCAGTCTGAGTAAGTTGGAGCGCATCCTCATAGAACATTGTCTCACTTCGCGTAACAGACTGTTTCAAAACTACCTTACATTGGCGCTCAGCGGTATGAGACCTGTTGCTGCTGTACGGCACAACCTCAACATCTGCTTCAGTACTTGTATTTTACGACCAACTATGCACGCTGTCAATGGAGATTGAACATATGTGGGGCCGAAAATTGACAAGCGTGACCATGCTCTTCCATCTTAACAGATGGATCATGTTTCTTTACTCGGCAATCAGCTTGTTCACTTTCTACCCACTGGACACACTTGCTGTGAGCATGGTTCAAACTCTGCACAACTACGCTTACACTGTTTTATCTACCTAATTTAGAGGTACAGAGCTTAGCCGCTGCGGGGCGCAGAACCTGACGGGTGCTCTACAGCTGCACTGGGATGCTTACTCTCGTCACGTCCTTGGTATTCACGACATACATCATATGGGCTGGTACGTACATTCTGCATTGGAACACGCAACGGAGCCTTACCCACAGTCAGTCTTTTCCGCTATCAGAATGTTCGCAATCAGCCGCGGTAGCTGGCGTCTCTCCGCCATCGTCTTTGCCTTTAGTATAGTACCCGCTGCAACGGATGCGGTGAGTTTAAGGTGATCACGTTCATCTCCATGTACACACCTCTGATCGTTGGCCACGCAGTACGTCAAATTCGGTCTGACAACGTACGAGATCGTCCCTTTTCCTATCCGGTACCTAGAGTGTCAATATCTCTTCAATCCTTCTCATACCGTGACCATCGAGTGGGTATTCTTGCCTCACTCATAACTTGGACAGTTGCTGACTACCGATAGGGGTGAGGACCTCGTCATTCACAAATCACTCTACCACGTACTAAGAGCTGTTAGGCGTAACGGCGACAAGGGCCTGCTTCGTTGCGTCAGACACACTCATACTGGTCGTCACATGGCTCAAAACATACCGGACCAAGCGAGATGCAGACCGGATTGGGCTGAAGATGCCACTAGCGACGATGTTACTTAGAGATGGTGAGTCAGAATGATCCCCGAAATCTGATGTTTAATAGTAATTCTGCGCTTCAGGCACTGTGTACTTCGCGTGAGTAGTGAACTATTACATCTCGTTTGGGTGCTCTAAATGGTATGCTATGTGCATAGAGTTTTTCTGGTGCTCAATCTGCTGAACATAGTCAGTGATATTACGGACGTGAGCATGCTTCTGGATAGTAGAACTAGTTACTGAAGTCGGTTATAGGTCCTCTCTGGCTTTTTCTCCAGTCTACTCCTCCCGTACGTCTCTGCGCTGGCCTACAGCCTTCTCATCTTACCTCTGACCCACGAGACTCAGACTGCAGTCTATCTTCATCTCGCGTTTCTTCCTGCACTTGCGCCAGCTGGCTCACGGCTCAGAGGACAGCGTCCCTGGAGTCTCTGAGATATCGTTCTCGTTAACTCAGTACTCCACCGTGAGGTTCAGGTCGTTCGTCGACAACATGGGCGAGCAACTCGACGAACGCTCGGATACGCTTGACCTCGATCTGGACTGGGTGGATGATGAGCGGGGTCTTGCGCGCGTAAATGCCTCCATTGAGGATAGCGTGCGGTCAAGTCAGGACGATCTTGAGTCCGCGACGGCAGCTGTAGAAGCTACTTCAGTACAGATATTGTAGTATGATGGACCGGTCAGCGTTCTTACAGCGAAGACAACTATTTTAGGTTCCGTACATTTACCAAGTCACACAATTGCATCGAAAAGCAGTGTGCAGAGGATACGATCAGAACCCAAGGTACAACTATACAATTACTCGTACACCCCATGACCTCCAGAGTTGTTCTGCTTCTACGGTACGTATAATCTCTATGTTCATTTGTTCAGGAAACTGATCACATGTCTACCCGACATGATACCGCCCTTCGATCTACTCAGATACAGCCTCAGCCTCAGGAATGTAGTGCGCAATCACACATCAAGGTACGTTGTCTCGTAGTAGCCAGTCAAGTAGGAGTGGTATAAGGCACTCCACCGAAGGTAAATATCCACACAATCTACTGTTTTTGAGCGGCGGCGCGGCTGGCGAACACTCCCTTGTACATCTCCGTCATAGCAGGCTAACGCATGTCAGGTCCCTATACTAAGGCTCGAGATAGAGTCACTCACCTTATCGAATGTAGCCTTGAGGGATGACCTTTCTTCCAGATCGTGGGTGTATTGAGTGAGACGCGCGAAGCGCGGACCCCGGAGCACGGCCATAACCTCTTGTCCTCGTCCCTCAGCCCAGCCGCTCTGGTTGAGATTATTCTCAAAAATAATCTCCACGCGGGGAAGGATACCGCTAATGAACGTATCTGCGATCGAATACTGGCCAACGACAAAGCCGGTGGGCGGGAGCATCTCTTGGAGCTGCTCCAGAGCGGCGATGACAGCCTCTACGGGCTCGTCCTTACGGAAGCAGCCGATCCAAGCAGGAAGAAGCTTCGTTTTAGCGATGTCGATGAAGAGACGCGCTTTGGCACGAAGAACAAGATCTTCAGGCAGCAGCTTTGCCCCAGGGAAACGCTCAGCAATGAATTCGAGGAGGATGGTTGACTCGCGCAGCTTGACGGATTCCGAAGAGGGCTGGTCAGGCGGAACATCGGGACCTCCGTAGGTGATGGCGGGGACCTGTGAGAAACTAGTGTCAATGGTATCGAAACTGTCATGGACGGCACATACCTGTCCAACAGGGTTCACCTTCGCAGTGAACCACTCGGGTTTATTGTAAAACACGCTAATTTCATACTTCGTAAATTTCGCCTTGGCTTCAAGCAATGCAATCTCGACCTGAAGTTTGGTGAGCATCATGATCCCAGAGTTGAGATGCGTTGCGATAATACAGCATGGGCGTATGGGCTGGCCTGATCATACAGGGACAGATGAATTCAAGTACATGAAAGACTTCCTACTGAATGTTACTTACCGCATTAGTATAAAGCGTGATCTGTTCGGACATGACGTTGCCGCTATACGAGGAGGATGCTGGAGCAGAATGATAAACAATGTGCTCACAGAGAGGAGGGCTTTTAAGCAGTGAAACTCTGCTCATCAATATTGAGTCTCCAATAGCCGACTGTTCGTCTCCAAGAACGTTCAGCTGACGACCTTTCGATTGCAATCTCCGATGATACGGGATTAGCAATTGTGCCATGACCTCGAGGCTGCCGGTGACTCGTAACTGAACCCAAGCCGCAGCAATGCCTTCTGTGCCCATCAACACTGACATGAGAATCTTTCATAGCCGTGGATCCGTCACAAGGACACTACGCATCGGCCGTGGCCATGCGTAGTCAAGTGACTTCTGTATGTGTACGACAGAATCCCTGCGAGGCCAAACCGCGAGATAATCTGTGAGACCCGTCGAATGGGGCTTTTCGAACCTCGATGTGGTCATATCGAGATTAGGTTGCGAGGGCGAAAGTGAACTGTCGATGCAATATCAGTGTGTGATTGATTGATTAACAGCCGCGAATCTACTCAAATGCGTGAGAAACGCGCCTGTATCAGCTTGATCATCGTAGCCACTGAAGAAGGTTACGCAACAGCTGCCCGCAGAATGCGTCCGTGCCCGAGTAGTCAACGGAGCTGCTCAGGAGGAGAGACCGACGCGGCAGATTTTGTCAAACGCCCAAGAGGATGCGTCGTCTTTGAGGCTGGCGCGTACATGCGTGTATATGGGTATGTACAGTTTTATACCGGCCCGTGATACACTACGGCCCAGTGATACAGACTGAATTTTCTCCGTCACGCCGCAAAGCTCATCATAGCAAAAAATCTGATAATTCATAACTATACTAAAACACTCTGGCATTGCAAGGAATACGCGGACGAGATGCTGCGTCGAGCTGAAGTTTGCGATTTATATGGAGAGTACCACGAGAGTAAATTTATGGCGGGAGATCTAGCCAAGTCTCTCAAAGTGTTCCCGTAGATTGTTACCCTCTATGTGTACGCAAAGTGCATCACTATAATGTATGGCATGTGTGGTACAGCTTCGTCGCGCATTGAAAGCATGAAAACGTACTTTCTTCGACTTGAACCCAAAGCCGCTGAGAAGACTCCGTTATCAGCCGTCGGCACCCCACGTCAACATGACGTTAACCAATCATACGCCTCTTATGGGCGCTAACAAACTTGAATAAGCAACTTTCGGCGTCATCAGGGGTGTCTCACTGGCGTACTCTCTCGCCGATAAGAGCTTTTTCAACTGATTGAGCTCGATCTCAGGTTCTTTTGCATAGGCCGAAACCAGTTCAATTTTTCTTCACATAAGTGAGTATGCCCCTGTACATCGCTCATACCCGATTGAATCGCTCGGGATGCACAACAATTCAGGGAGCGTCCCAAGATTTGACCGTCTCACCGGCCGGTATAAAACTGTATATACTTCAGCGGCCCCTTGTGCAGACGTTGCACTGCTGTCGACACGGTACAAGTGCGTAATTAAAGTTGTGTACATGCAATCAGTAATTTACTCTTCTGTCCATAGGTGTATGTATGGCACTTTCTGTCGAAATAACTCACCCTGAGCCTTCAGTTTCACATGCAACCCCCTCGCATCAACAGACGCGAGCAGTATCTCTGGGGGTCCTTGCGAGACTCCTCCTCGGCGACGCTTTCCTCGTTTAAGTCGAACATTCAAAATGCGACTGCATCAGACGCCCGACTCGTGCTGATAGGCGCCCATGACGCGTCGCTGTCTCGATTAAATTCAACGCGTCTTGGCCAATCCATTAGTGAGTGCATCATCAGCTCTAGCCAGCATCAATGTACTCTCCCTCCAGAGTCATACCCTACGCCACCACTTGGTCATGTCGATCTGCGGAATAGCGACCCGTCGTCGGTCGCTGGGGACAAGGAAGCCAAGTGTGTCGCCAATAGGCATCATGCGTGGCCGCGTTCACTTTGTCTGGAGCCAATATGATCCTAGGCGACCACACATACATGCGTATTCATCTGCCACGGTCACCATATTGTATTTCGCACATACTGAACGAGCTAAAGACTGGACATCGTGACTCGTGCGATCTTCGTTGAACTCACGGAGACCCCTGCCTGCGTTGACGTTGACTTCCTGGGCTGCAAGGCGTCCATCTCCCGCAATGATGTGTCCGTGTCTGTCGGCCACTCGTTTGGTAGAACGACTGACACCATCCTGTACTACTGGTGGGAGCGCGGTACAGTTAGTGAGATGATGGTGAGACGCATGTGTATTGTTCCCGAAAATCAGTGTCCGTACTAAGGCAAACTAAGAGTACAGATGGGTATACTATCAAGGCCTGGAGATCGGGCTCGGAAGAAACAAATATGACTGTACTGAACGCAGTGCATATGTACACAAACCAGATTCCTATGAGGTCATGTCCCATTCCTTATGATAGGTCCTCATATACCGGAGGGGCGACTTCTCGAAGTAAACACATAGCCAATCATACAGCGGAGGTTTCGGACACTTTTCTTCCAATTCGGCTTTGTTGCTCTGGGGCGGAAGGGCGCCGAAGCGTGGGCATCCAAGTAGATATCCTGCTTTGGGTCTGTGTCCATTGCGATTTGGCCATCTCGCATAGACGACCTGTCAGGTATGTGCTGCGGTGTTTGTGTTTCCAAGCAGCAGTGATGACCCAAGTGACTACCGCTAGAGTGGGCAGAGCCACAATGCCGGATACCACCCTCGTGACCCAGCTAGTGCGATCAAACGCGACCCAGAGCAGCGCGATACAGAACATCATAACACTGTATGGTGTTCATTCATGAGCTAATGTAGAGATTGTGATGACTCACCCCCACGTGAACCAGACACTCGGCAGACTCAGTGTAACGACAAATAATTCCGCCCGCGAGCGAGTTTTCACCTGCTCCTTCAGCCAGCAACCCTATACATATTATCGGATTGGATCCTTCGATTACTAACATATGTGCTTACCACATCGCCCATGTCGTTCGAGTGACCACTGCTCCGATGCTGACGAGAGAGAATGATGCACATCACGATAGCTCCGAGGCTCATAATGGTCGAACAATAACTCGATAGTTGAGCAGCACTTCGATATGAATGTCCGGTATCAAGGCTTTGTATCGCGAGAAGGCCAACATTGACCGTCAATAGGACGGTTACCTGATTCAGAGTCAATTGCGTATCTCGGCTCTGGAGGCTCATGTACACACCGGGAGCATGATGTTCTCCCAATCTTGTTTCAAGCCGCTGATATATCGGTTCCATAAAGTGTAGTGAAGCAAGTCATCAACGAAGATCTTTTCCAGTTCTTCCAAATACTGATCAGGGAGATAGAAGCAGAGCGGCAGCAGGCAGAGGAACCACAGCGATCTTTCCGACGGCCTCCGACTTTGATCCTCTTTGACGCTATCGCTGATGTTCAACCGAGCGTATTGTTCACCGTGATAGTGCTGGAACCTATTCATAGCTACCAAACCATAGACACCAGATGGGCGTACTGTCACATCTCGCGACAATGGCAACGCACTTAGTCCATGCATGAGCCTAGCTGCACTGGGAATGAGCAAGGTCAAGCGTTGAGTAGCTAAAGTCTCACCAACTATGCATGACGATCGCCCTGTGCCAGTTTCCGCTGGGTAAAGTGAGTGGGGCGTCATACGCCGAGGGCTCGTAACTTACGGTTGATCTTCTCCACAATACTGAGATGATTTCGTAGCATCTGGAAGTCCCAAGGCGATGTTGACGTCTCCGACGTATTACTGTCTGTCGCAATTACTGAGCATTACATGTTATCAACTGAGCGCAATGCTCACCGATGGCCAGATAATGGAGTGATTCAGTGAGTTCAGCCAACATCCCGTGTGATACATGCCAGTGGTTCGGGTAAAGCTCCTTATGTGCCCTAGTAGTCAGATGATTAGAGGGATCAGAGACCTAGAATATACATGTTAGCACTCCGCCATGTCCCATTTTGCGCGTCGCTACCTTGTTCCCAGAGACTTGCCAGTATTGAAATTCGTACGCGTCCCCTGATGGGATGATGTGAGTGGCCGACGTGTTGATGACACATGTAGCTCGGCATACTGAGTTGGGGTTTCGAATATACCACTCGTTGGTTGTTGGTTATGAGAGACGATGAGACCGGTTGAATCCATGAAATTTGGCAAGGAGTGTCCGTTGCGATATAGTACCATACGTTTGTCATCGTTGTCTCGACATCTTCACATATGGTGTTTGTTCGATTTGCAAAAAGTACCAGTTCAGAGCCAGACGAGACATGAGAGTAGCGACTCAAATGGAATAAGAAGCGTTCAACGCAGTATTCGATTAATTCCAGGGTCTTCGAATCCTCTAGATCATGGTCGGTGTATATCGCAAATTTCTTGGACATGCCCGTGAGCTTTCGGTCTTCACAAACACACTATACTCACTTTATCATCAGACCCGACTTGACGTTCTTGGCGATAGTATGGCTGTCCTTCTGGATGTATACATAGAGCCCAACCGGGAATTGTGGAGTGGCTGGATATATGAATTAGACCATGTTGTCCAGGATGTCAAAGGCCGGAGGAAACTACCTCAGCACTATGTCTCCGGGTTCAAGGGTGATATCATTTGAGTCATTTGGTCTAGTTGTGGATTCAGTAAGATAAACATGTGTCTGAATTAAGTTTGTACCTACATTTTTGCCCGACCTTGGTATCTCCAAGACGCCAGAGTGGTAGGAGACTCTGCATAGAGATTGAATCCTGGCTCTAGTTCGATGAATTCAGGAACATAATTCGCAGGAGTAGCGTTTTGCGGCGGAGGTCGGTAAACGAAATGCGCAGGGGTGGCGGTATTATACGCTATACGCTGATCGGCATCATCAACCAAGTCCACGGGCGATGCAATCGCCTCTGATGCACCGGATGGTGGGTACGATGTGCATGGATCTATAGATACCGCAGTGAGTTCCGAACTATGGGTGGAACTCGACGATCTATGGGGTGCTGTGTTAGTCAGTTCGACCTGCTGCATTGCAAATTTGCTACTACCTAGGATGTTGCTCAATATTGGCCATTGCAACCCAAGCTCATGAGAGGGCGAGAGGGAGCTCTGCGTGAAGGCGCAGAGGCGGTCCTACATACTGGTGGTACTTGTATTCAGAAAACAGGTATGGCATAGCCTCCATAGAACACAGCCTCTCGCAAATAACGCGAACCTGCCGCACCGATTCGTACACCTTCTGCTTGCTGCAAGGTAAGACCTTCATGATACGACGCGCAACGGTAATGTGGATAACAGAATCACTCGCAGGAGGTCTTCACCACCTAGATAGACGCCAGGACACAGCCGTGCCAGCGAGCTGTGATGTGCTTGACCCCGGACCCCGAAACTCGGCAGACATATGGAGGGAGATACATCTATCAGTCTCGTAAGTTGAAAGCGGTCAGATCCCTGGGTTTCCGTGCTTTACAATGCCTGCCAAATAGATGGGTTGATAAGTCTCGTTGAGGAGTTCGCACGCCTCGACCCCCGGTGCCATCAGTCCATTGCGCATCACACTGCCAGCGAGGCACACAAATCCCCTAATCACGAGTACAGAGTCCTCGATTTGGAGGGCGCTCAGTGTCAGTATGCCACCGCATTGACGTCTGGTGGCGAGCCGTGACATCACCCAGCCACTGAGTGCAGTCCGGGTCTGCAACAAGAAATTTGTGCATTATGGCAGACCAACGCTTTTGCTATGTAGGCATAGTATTGTCATACCCCACGTCAATTGATTGCTTGACCCTCAGGAGCAGCAGCTCACGCAATTTTGAAATAAAAACAGCACCAGATGGTACGATCGGAATCATTCGATGGTCAACTTGACAGCTACGGAGCCCATGCCCTCTGGAACTGCTCTGCCACTACAGTACACATATCCTCCGTGCCATTTCATGCAGGAGAGTCATCTCCTGCAGAATCTCGCATACAGTTCAGATTGGAGAGCGGGGTACTATTGCTCGATGTTGTCGCGCAAATGATGTGACGAGTCGCCTGGATTGCCCACAGACTTTCCAGAGGGTGAGAACTAGCAGGATAGGCTCTGAAGGAGATTTGTGAGCCTTTATCAGATGTGAATGGCTCAATCTGAGTAAGCCAAAATTACTGCGAGAAAAAATCAAGATGAAAATGGTCGACCTGGACGAAGAACACGTCTGACATATACTTGATGTCAGACTTGATAGGATATTTTAAGAATATACACCTGGTTGAGAACAAATTTAGATCGGTCGTTGTGCTGTCACATTGAGGACGACGTATCATGGATACTATGTGCCACTTCTTGTACGAATAGACGGTCATCAATCAAATTAACTCGAACAGAGACATATGGTGTGCAAGTGCCATTCAATATATGTAGTCTCGTAGTGGCAAGGCATGTAGGAGAAGCGTAGGACACTTCGAGTAAAAGACATAGGACCCCAATTTACTGCTTCTGTTGAGCAACACGATTGACATACGTAGTCTTGTACAGCTCCGTCACGGCAGGCTATGCAAATCAGATCTCTGGCCAGAACCCGTGATACACGGTCACTCACCTTATCGAAGGTAGCCTTGAATGACGGTCTCTCCTCCAGATCCTGGATGTAACGCGAAAAACGCGTGAAGCGTTGACCCCGTAGTATTGCCGTGATGTCTTGTCCCCAATTCTCAGACCCGTCGCCGAAGTTGAAGTTGTTCTCAAAAATGAT
The DNA here is from genome assembly GCA_000320605.2 of Gelatoporia subvermispora B. Classification (NCBI taxonomy): domain Eukaryota; kingdom Fungi; phylum Basidiomycota; class Agaricomycetes; order Polyporales; family Gelatoporiaceae; genus Gelatoporia; species Gelatoporia subvermispora. Next base: position 276,632 of record KB445796.1, read on the forward strand.
CTCTGCGCGGGCAAATATGGCCACGATGTAAGCGTCGGCGATAGACCATTCCCCGACGACAAAGCCGGCGGGCGGGAGCATCTCTTGGAGCTGCTCCAGAGCGGCGAAGACAGCCTCCACGGGTTCGCCCTTCCGGAAGCAGGCGATCCAAGCGGGTAGCAGCTTCGTCTTGGCGATTTCAATGAAGAGACGCGCCTTTGCGCGCAGGACCAGATCATCAGGTAGCAGCCGTGCCTCAGGAAAACGCTCGGCAATGAACTCGAGCAGGATGGTCGATTCGCGCAGTTTGACAGATTCCGGAGAGGGCTGATCGGGCGGCACATCGGGTCCTCCGTAGGTGATGGCAGGGACCTATGAGAAGTCAGTGAAGATGTAGTCGAAACTATTGTGGGTTGGTGTCATACCTGTCCGACAGGGTTCACCTTCGTGTACCACTCGGGCTTTTCCTTCAAGTCAACTTGGAACCTCTTGAATTTCGCCTTAGCCTCTAGCAGCGCCATCTCAACCTGCGGGTTGGTGAGCGGCATGGTTCCATAAGTGAGTGACATTGTCTTACACTCTGAGTGTAGGGGCTGGCCTGATCATAGGGCAACAGATGAGTCAAGCTGTATGCAGTACATCATGAGAAATGATACTTGCCGCATTGACGTAGACCGTAATCTGTTCGGACATGATAGATACCACTGGTCAGAGTACAGGGGGAGCGTAGTGGACAGTTTTCTCAATCACAGCCTTTTAAGTTACGTGGACATGTCTCCTTATCTGTCTCCAAGATTACTCAGCTAGCAACCATTCAGCTGCGGTCCCCGGTGGTGCGGGATATACGCTTGTGTGTCGGCCTTAGGGATTCTGATGACTCCGCCTAACCTCAAACATGTCTTCTCCTGCGCTCAATGTGACCGCCGTGAGAATACTTATGTTTTAAAACTGCCCAAAAAGACAAGGTGGATGAGGCGTGAGGACAGGGTCTGAGTCAGTGTAACAGCCCTGCGGGGCCGAAGCACCAGATAGACTCCGATTCCTCCGGGATCGGGCCATTTCAATTTCTATGTGGAAAAGAGACGAAGTCATGACGAGAGAATTGAACTTTCGGCGCAGTGTAGGCGCCTGGTCATCAGCTGCTGCTAGAGTTGCTGAGATATGTGGGAAACGCGTCTGTGGCTGTCTGACTGCTGAGTCGATTAGCGGCCCCGATGGGCCGGCCAATTCGACCGGTCTAGGAGTCGGATTTTGTGATACATTTTCATGTAGAAGCGGAGAGAGAGATCTTAGTGAAGGTGAACCTTTGGAGGACTGTGTCACCAGGTAAACCTGGAAGCATCTGTGCGATCATAGACGCCCCAAGTTGAACGTCCCGGAATTTGCCGTACCAAACCATTCGATCGGTGATGCAAACGTGTCCTATAATAGAGCTTATTTGCTGGCACCTAGGTGAGCGATTTTCTGAACCCCAAGCGCGCCACCTCCCGCACTTTTGCCGAGAGACAAGTGGAGCCCAATTGGTAATTCGGGACTGGCACCTAGGTGCCAGCAAATAACCTCTAATGTACAATCCGTCCGGCGGGCGCAGTGCTCAATGGATTCATATGGTTGTTGTACCGCTACTTTCGCGTAACGTACGTTTCCACAACGGTGGCATAGTTCAACATGAAGGGGATCGACCATTCCTCAAGTGCAATCTCGAACTATTCGCGGAGAGATTTCGCAGAACATGTTGACCGAGAATGATTACATTCGATCCAGTCCGACCTCATCATTGTTCCAACAGTTTCTTGTACATCTCGGTCATGGCAGGCTACGCACATCAGACTTTGGCTGAGACCCGCGATGCATACTTACTCACTATGTCGAAGGTAGGGTTGAAGGGCGACCTGCCAGTGTCTACCAGATCCTGAGTGTATTGAGCGAGACGCACAAAGCGCGGACCCAAAGCACGGCCATAAACTCTTGTTCCTGTTCCTTGGGAAAAACAATATCTATGCGGAGAAAAGTGGCGGCAAGGTGCACATCGGCGGCCGACCACTCGCCGACGATATAGTCTGTGGGCAGGAGCAGTTCTTGGAGTTGCTCCAGAACTTCGAAGACAACTTCCACCGGTTCGCCTTTTTGGAAGCAGTGGTTCAAAGCTGGCAGCAGCTGAGTCTTGGCGATTTTAATGAGAGACATGCCTTTGCTCGCAGAACAAAATCATCAGGCAGCAGCCGAGCCTCAGGGAAGCTTTCGGCGATGAATCACAGGATGATGATGGACTGGCACAGCTTGGCGGATTTCGGAGAGGGTTGATCGTGCAGGACATCGGGACCTCCGTAGGCGATGGCAGGGACCTATGAGAAACTAGTAAGACAGTGTCCAAAGGATGATGACATGCCTGTCCGACAGGATTCACTTTCGTGTCACTGAGGCTTGTTCTTCAAGTCAACTTCGAACTTCTTGGACTTCACCTTGGCCTCCAGTAATGCCATCTCGATCTGCCACTCGGTAATCGTCGTGATTGCACCAGCGAGCACGACACTTTACAATGTGAGAGTACGACAGATGAGCTCCAGGATATGCAAGACAACATCTTTGAAATGCTACTTACCACATTTGAGTACTCCGGGATCTGTCTCAACATAGAGAATGTTACCGCAATACAGAATACTGAGGCAGGGTGATGAACGATGTGCTCACATCGAGGGCTTTGAGACTATCAGGGCCTATTTATCGATGTTAAACCTCAATTAGCTGGCTGTTCGTCTCGAAGATTATTCGGCCCGGCCCGACATCATTCAAATGCAGCCTGAGTCTCCGATGGCGCAGGATTTACAACAGTGTCTGGGCCTTCAGGGTGTTGGTGGTTATAGCCTGACCGCAGTCACGTCTTCTCCTGCGCTCATCATGACTACCATGAGAATCTTTCACGGTGGTAGATCTGTCCAGAAAGTCATCAGGTGTCGACGAGGAGTCGTGTAGCATCAGTCGCTTCTGCATACACACACAATAGGAACCTCATAGGGACGACGCACGAGACATACCTCGAGATCTCCGAATGGAACCGGGCTTCGCGGATCAATGTGGTCAATGAGGCGGGACGAGAGGGCATGAGTGCGGAGTCAGTGCACGATTGCAGCCAAACCAATTCGATAGGCCCCGTGCGCGCGAGATCACGCACGCGCGGATTTGAGCGGAGTGCCTCGGAACAAGTACCGTCGTAATACTCTCTACCTCGATGTCTTCCGAGTGTGTGGAGGGAGGGGCGCTTCTGTTCTTGTAATTTTCAGATACTGCGTGAGTGCTTGTGCGGGATGCTGCTGAGATGAACTTGGCTGCAGCGAGCACCCAGCGAAATCTGCCGCGGCAGACTGGCAGACGCCCAAGATGACACGTCGTCATGTATGGGACTGCAGGTTCGTCTTTTGAACTTTCGCATCTGGCTGCCTTGCATTTTCCCTTCAAGTCATCCATTTGGCCCAGCCGAACATACGTGTACATCCCATCCGATGCGGTGTTAGACCCGGCTTTGCGCAAATGCCGCGTGAAGCTTTTTCGGCGCTGACCACTGACTCCAACATATGCACAGGTATTCACGACTAGATGACGTGAAACAGATGGGTCTCGTAACACCCATAGATATCCCGCTGCAGAAAGCGGCAGGAATTCCATCTGCATACTCCTATGCTGGGAGTCAAATCCATGGCAGTGACATCTTGTGCGAATCCTTTAGTCCAGACCCCTCCAAATGAATACATGGCCCCAGCCTCCGGCAGTTGTTTACTGTTGGTTATGGAATCGAAAGCATCGGCGACTTGATTCAGACCCTTCAAGTGTGCAGTGTATACCTGCGCCTGACGATGACCATCCACTTAGGCCAAGTGGACGTGTTCGTCTGGACAAAAGGACCAAGTTCGCCTCCCTCGCCAAGGGCGTTCCGAGTTGTGATCGGGTTGCGGCGTTTAGTAATACGGACGCCGCTTGAGTATACCCACCTGGTTAGATGCTGTGTTCACTGGCATACTCGCTTCAAGGGCTTCCCATCACCCAGAATGGAACCAGGTCGGTCAATTGTTGTCGATATTTGACCACATATGAGCGTCCCAACTATTGTTGAGCCTACGAGCCCCACTTCTTCTCCCCACTCGGTGCTCTAGCCTCTACAATATAGGGTCATCCCGATGTCTACCCCGGAAGCCATCGCAGAAGCTCTGCCTTTGGAGTGAGTCGGAGTCCGCGTTTATAGGCCATTGTGCTCATCTAGCTAAAGGTTCTTTGGCAACTATCTGACGTTAGCACTCAGCGGTACGAGTCTACGAGACCTGACGATATTGTGCGGAGTGGAGTGGAATTGAACTTATCTCTAGTGCTCGTATTTTACGACCAACTTTGCACTGTGCCGTTGGAGGTCGAACATATATGGGGCCGAAAACTCACTGGCGTTACCTTGCTTTTCTATCTGAACAGATGGGCAATATTTCTATACTCGGCAGTCAACGTATCCACGTTTTATCCATTGGACACGCTCCCTGTGAGTGCGGCTTTGACCCCCTGTAGTATGTAATGTGAGTGTATTCATCGTTTTACCTGGTTTGCAGAGGTTCGTCCCAGGATCGCTGTCAGATGTGAAATGTGAAGTCTAACGGAGCCCCCGCAGCTGTGCTGGGATACTGAGATTGATTTGGTCTTTAGAGCTCCTGATATATGCAGTATGGGCTGGTATGTATTCTTCGACCAGGAATTTTATACAGCGCAGCCTAACACGCATCGAGTGTTCTCCGCCATCAGGATGTACGCAGTGAGCTGCGGCAGCCGGCGTCTTTCCGTAGCTGTCTTTGCTCTCAGTTTCGTACCCGTTGCAACCAACGCGGTGAGTTTCACAGTGGGCGAATATGATTGACATGTATATGTCTGACCTCGTTACCGGCCCAGTACGTCAAGTTTGGTCTGACATCGTACGATGTTGTCCCATTCCCCATCCGGTACCTGGAATGTCAATTCAACTCCAATGTGCCTCCCGTTGTAGACCTCGCGTGGGTTGTTTCTCACCCCCGTTATACGCATGGCCACTGACTTCAGCAGGGGTGAGACTCCTATAGTCCATGGAACACACTTGCGAATGCTGAAAACCGCCAGGCGTGACGGCGACTAGGGTCTGCTGTATTGCCGCGGACACACTCATTCTGATAGTCACATGGCTCAAAACGTATCAGACAAGGAGAGATGCTAGCCGCATTGGTGTCAAAATGCCGCTGTCGACGATGCTTTTGAGAGATGGTAGGTCGGAATATATTTTGCTCGAGCCTGGAGTCTGATGCTGAGCTGCGCCTGAGGCACAATATACTTCACGTGGGTGGCCGGTAGATCAGCATGATGTTCTCCACTGCATCTCGTATTCTCAGGTTCTTTCTGGTACTCAATGTGCTCGACATGGTTGGCGATACCACTGCTGTGAGTAAGTTTTTCAGAACGACAACCATCCTTGACTAATGTCAAACTAGATCCTCTTTGGAGTTTTCTCCAGTCTGCTCCTTCCGTATGTCGCTGCATAGACTTTCGAAATGCTACTAAAATGCTAAGATTAGGCTGCAATCGATGTTCATATCGCGCTTTCTCTTGCATCTTCGCCGAGCAGCTTACCGCTCGGAGGAGAGTGTCCCGGAAGTCACCGAGATGTCGTTCTCATCAATACATAACTCTACTGTCAGGTTCGGATCGATCGTCGACAACATGGGCGAGCAGCTCAACGAACTCTCGGACCGGCTCGACCCCGACTTGGACTGGTTGGACGATGAGCGAGGTCCTGCCTACGATGACGCCTCCATGGAGAATGCCGAATGGTCGAGCCAGGATGACATTGAGTCTGCTACGGCAGCTGTGGAAGACTCTTCAGTACGGACATTGTAGCATGCGGCTGCACGCGTGTGGGCGAGGTGAAATTATCTTAGGACAATATAATCAGTCTCGGCATCTTTGACAAGCCCACAGCACCTGTTTGCCGCATATGAGTGCCGGTGAATGTAGACGAATGCGCTAACAACTCATGCAGTTACACCGAGAAGCGGCATACCATCAGTGACCAGAAATTGATGTACGACATGATAGACATGAAGCTGATGCCCTTCGGAGCCACTCTTCGTTTTCAGTACGTATGATCTCCGCGTACGTTTGCCCAGGAAACTGATCACTTGTTACTAACACGCGAGGCCCCTTTGCCGTTCAGCGTCGTCCGACACGTCGCACATCTCGTGCCGCGCTCGTGCTGTATCTTACTCAGCCCGGCGATAATGAGCTGTCAGCGTCCTGTATACGGTCCTATTTGGGACAACTTAAAAGATCGCCTATCTGTGTCGAATCCCAGTCAAACATGTGTCTCCGTGCCTTCCTCTGTTGGCGCCGCTGAGGCGTGGCGTGTCCTATGTAGGCAAGTCCTTATGCACACAGTGTACGTTGATCAAATATGTCCAAATGCCTTTGTGATCTTGCTCGTATCATAGGTCGAAATAGCACTATCAGAAGCAAATGCTCAATATACCAGATACGAGGTCGATATAAGAGACAAGCCCGAGTGGTTCGTTCCCAAGATTAACCCAGCCGGTCTGGTATGTAGTATTCCTAGCCAGCTTTGCCGCACTCGAGGAGTCACAGACGTTATTGCCTCCGACAGGTTTCGTTATCTGCAAATTCTCCCTTGCGGATGTGCCGAGTGCGCCTTTCCTCGTTCGCATGTGGCTCATGTTGTAAAGCGGGATGCTGTTGTTCGATGCTCAAGAGGAACAGGCGAAGAAGGTTCTCGACGCTCTCCGTGGACCGCGTTCCAGACGTGTAGAACAGCACGTCCACGACGTAATGAATCGTCCAAAGTTTCTGGGATACCTTCGATAAGGTGAGAAATGTCTACTTCGGGTCGTTTGAATGAGCGACTCACCTCGCTTCAATGTAGGACTTCGTTGTGGGCTTCTTCAAAACATGGGGCGCTCACCTCCAGGAAGCCAAGGTTGCTGCGAAGAAGGATTAGTATGGATATGTTCAACCAGGACATCAAACGTATAGCACACGTTTAATTAATTGGAATACCCTCCCCACATGCGTCAAAGTGTTTAGACGAATGTGTGATGACGAACTCAGGTCGATTGAGCCTTGTTTCGATACATGGAGGATGTCATATTCTTGATGCTCATGTTTCAAAATTATGATGGATGAGTAGCGATCAATCCAATGCATCAGATACAGCAATGAAATGCGCAATCACACATCAAGGTACATTGTCACGTAGTAGCAAGTCAAGTAGGAGTAGTATAGGCACTCCACTGAATAGAAATATTTACACGACCTACTGCTTTTGAGCAGCAGCGCGACTGGCGAACAGTCTTTTGTACATATCCGTCATAGCAGGCTGACACACGTCAGATCCTACGCTGAGACCCGAAAGACACAGCCACTTACCTTGTCGAAGGTAGCCTTGAAGGACGGCCTCGCTGTCAAGTCTTGAGTATATTGAGTGAGACGCGCAAAACGCGGGCCTCGGAGTACGGCCATAATCTCTTGTCCCTGTCCCTCAGTCCAGCCGCTTTGGTTGAGATTGTTCTCAAACACGATCTCCGCGCGGGGGAGGATGCCCGAGATGTAAGCGTCGGCAATCGACCACTCGCCGACGACGAAGCCGGTGGGTGGAAGCAATTCTTGAAGCTGTTCCAGAGCGACGAAGACGGCTTCCACCGGTTCGCCCTTCCGGAAGCAGCCGAACCAAGCGGGCAGGAGCTTTGTCTTGGCAATGTCGATGAAAAGACGTGCTTTGGCACGTAGAACCAGATCTTGAGGCAGCAGCCGTGCCTCGGGGAATCGCTCAGCAATGAACTCGAGCAGGATGGTCGATTCGCGCAGTTTGACAGATTCCGGAGAGGGCTGGTCGGGTGGCACATCGGGACCTCCGTACGTGATGGCAGGGACCTATAAGAAACTAGTGAAGATGTAGCCGAATCTGTCATAGGATGGTGCCGTACCTGTCCGACGGGGTTCACCTTCGTGTACCACTCAGGCTTGTCCTTCAAGTTAACCTCGAACTTCTTGAAATTCACCTTAGCCTCCAGCAATGCCAGTTCGACCTGCAGTTCAATCAGCATCGTGATGTCAGCAGCGGGAGACTTTACGATATTACACCGTGAGTGTACGGGCTGGCCTGGTCATAGAGAGACATATGAGCTCAAGCATAAGCGAGACAAAACTGAATGTTACTCGCCACATTGGAGTATAGCGTGATCTGCTCGGACATGATGAACGTTGCTGCTAGGATACTGGAGGAGAGCAATGAACGATGTGCCCACACAGATGGCTTTTAAGCCATCAGGGCCTATTCATCGATTCTGAATTTCGCACAGCTTGGATTTGGTCTCCACGATTATTCAGCTGGTAACCATTCAGCTGCTGTCTCCGATAGTGCGGGATTTACGCTTGCGTCTCGGCCTCGAGGATGCTGATGACTAAGGCCAAAAGGCAGTCATGTCTTCTTCTGCGCTCCATACGACTGTTTTGAGAATCCTTGAAAGTCGTGGATCTGTCCAACAGAACACTACGGGTCGGCTGTGACTCGTGCGGACTAGCCAGGTAACTTGCGTATGTGCACACCAGGATCCCCGCGGGGCGGGAGCACGAGATATAGTCCGAGAGCTCCGGAAACCGGCTTTTCGAACTTCGATGTGTGGTCGATGGGGCGAGGTTACGACGGGAGACGTGTACTGTCGATGCGGTGTCACTACGTGATTGGCGGCGCTGGAACTGTTCGATTACGTGAGGAACGCGTCTGTGGCTGCTGCCTCGATTCCCCCCGCTGAATCGGCCACTGTTGACCGGTTTGACGCTCAGAGGTCGTACGTTCCGGGATTTGCCGTGCTGCGACGGTCAGATCTGGGCGACACATTGAAGCCAGCAGCACTCAGTGGCAAATGAAACTTTCACTTGAGGTTTCAATCAAAGGATTGAAGCACTTAAAATCCCATGTCTTCTTCCTTGACTGTGCGTGCTGTGTGCAATAGCTCAAAATTGTCCCAATCAATCAATTCAAAACTAAATACACATTGAACACCAGGAGCAGGCAATCTACTTTCGACACTGGGACAGACGATCGAAGTACACCTTGATACCTTCTGTGATTTGTTTGTGTAAGTATCATGAGTTGTTCTGCAAGAATCGTGGCGTTCTCATACGTCTGGATACCCACCTCGTCATATGTTGTTTTGGAATTAGGAGGTTCCGCCAGCAGGTGGTGATAGTCGCGCAAAGCGCGGTCCATATAGCATTCCGAGGATCTTGTTTACCTCTCCTTCTCCCTGACAATTCATAAGATGAATGACTGTCAAGACAACATCCACGTGAGGAAGAATTACCGCCACAATGTCTCCAATCGACCAGTCGCCAGCGATGTAGCCGTTTGGTGGACGGAGTGTCCGAACTTCCTCCAAACAGGCAAGGGACGGCTCCACCAGCTGTCCTCCTCTGAAGTGTCAAAATCACGCCGCGGTCAACTGGGTCCTGATGACGTCCAGTGAATTAAGGCGTTTCTCGCGGCGAACGGGTCTTCGGTCAGTCATGCCTCGGGAAGAGTTCTGCCACGAGCTGAAGCAGAACGCAAGGCTTTCGGAGCTCGGTAGTCCGATGAAGGCTTGTCTGTCGAGATCTCAGGGCTCCATGCGCCATAACTGGGACCTGTACATAGCTTAGTCCGTGTAGAATGTGATGTATATACGAACGCAACCTCACAAGGTCTGCAGGATTGACTTCTCCCAAGTATCGGCTCGGTTTGTTCGCAAGTCAATCTTATATTCCGTATAATTTCCTCCGGCGTCCAGCAGCGCACTGTTGATCTCCGAAAGGTACGTCATAATTTCATGATCGACAACGGAGCAGGGGTCGAGGTCTTACGCTATGAGAGAAAGGGCTGAGCTAGAGATGATTTTAAATGAGTTCAGTTGCAGATAGGATCAAAAGATGGTGCGCACATCAGTTGCATACAGAGTGATCTGCCCAGCCATAGCTCGAGTTTCTAAGTGCATAGAGGCGTTAATATTTAGATGTCACTCAGGACTGATCACTCTAAGTCCTTCCGCTCGTCATATAATTACGGTGCGTCCCCTCTAAACCTGACGATCCCGTTCCCTCTTCTCAATCCATGAGGTCGTACTGTATCAGCTATGCTAAGCAAGTGATTCAATACTCTATGAGAAGTAGCCGGGAAGTCAGATACATTCACAACGGATCGAAAGACGATGACCGAATCTTGGTATTTCTCCCGAACTGATAGGTAGCCACCATCGGAACTATTTCGCTTCAACTTGCACGCTGTGTCGTGACCCATGACCCTCGTACCTCAAGTCGGGAGCGGTCCTCCACGCCTGACCTTTATGAATAACCCTCATATTCATAACGATCGTCCGACGTACTTCTTTGTGTCTTTGACTACACCACCATGTGCGGCGACAATGAGTATCGAATTCCGAATTTGCATATCCGATCGACTTCGGCACTCCTTCAGCTTTCAGTAAGCAGATGCCAGCATGTTATATTTGGGTCGATATTCACACCCCTGATCTTCGGCTTTGCGAATACGCAGTTATTCAACTCTAGTTGCTGGGCAGTGTACCCACTACCGCGTCCGTCGGACTGCTGAAGATTCTCGATGAATCGAATGAGACAGTAGGACATGATTCGGCAGGTCAAAAAGAAACCTAGCATGCGTTGAGGAATCGGAGCTCTGAGAGGTGTCACATACTTCAGTTGTGTCGGGTGACCATTGCATTTGATAGACTAGGAATTCCCGCATAGAACTCTCTTGTATCCTTGGGGCCAAGTCATAGCCAGGGGCCGCACAGATATCGAAATCAGCGGGTTGGATTCCAGCTCGCGGAAAGATTATCCAGCGTATTTGAGCCATACAAGAGCGAATTTACAACCTATGTGGTAATGCCGAATCAGTACACGCGCGTAGATTGTTACGTGAGGAACGCAATTTTGGCTGATGAAATCGATTGTAACGCGCTGTTCATGATTTTGTGCGGATCTACAACTGTCCGTGTGATACAACACATGTCCGGTGTGTCAAGCATACATCAGGAGGTCATGAAGATATCACATTCGACGACATATCCGGTCCGAACTTGAAGTAAAAATGCATTGCTCGAGGAGATTAGCCCATCAAACTTGCTGCTTCCGCAGCCGGACGACGCGGTTGAACCAGCTCGCAAACTTATCTGCAATCTGAGCCTATGTAATCTTATTAGGAATCAAATTTGGTTATTGAGTATATTTTAGTACTTGCCTTGTCAAACGTCGCTTTGAACGCGGGGCGGCCTTCTAACTCGCGCTGATACTGGGCCAGGCGCGCGAATCGTGGTCCATGGAGTATATCGAGAACACGCTTGCCCTCGCCTGCGCTCCATCCGCTCACCTCGTGCTCGAGCTCGAGTATGACCTCCTCGCGAACCAAAATTGTGATGATCGCAGCGTCCGCGATGGACCACTCGCCAGCGACGAAGCCAGTAGGCGGAAGCATCGCCTGCAGCTCTTCGAGAACAACGAGGAAGGGCTCAGCGGGTTGCCCACCTCTGAAGTGGGCGTACCAAACTGGCAGAAGCTTTGTCTTTAAGACATCCATAAAGAGGCGCACCTTTGCGCGGTGGGTGGGGTCCTCGGGAAGAAGGCGAGCCTCCGGAAACAGGTCTGCAACAAGCTCGAGCAAGACATGCGACTCTCGCAGCTTGATGGAGTCTAGCGAGGGCTCGGAAGGTGGAGCGTCAGAACCGCCATAGGTCAATGCAGGAACCTGGGATCTCCCGTGAGTAGTCCGATCGTGCGAAGCTCGCTACGATGAATTCACCTGCCCAGCCGGATTGACTTGCTTTATGAACCATTCCGGCTTGTTCTGCAGGTCAACTTCGAATCTAGTATAGTTCACGCCTGCTTCAAGCAGCGCAATGTCAACCTAGAGACACATAAGTAACAACCGCTTCTTATGCTTCGGGTGTCGTACACTGTGAGAATAAGGGCTGAACTGTAGGCAGGGAACGATATTAACAGGTATTCCGACGATCAAGGCGAGGTGCACATACATCAGTGGCGTACAGGGTGATCTGAGGCTGAACCATAGTGAATGTGCTGAATGTCGCAGTTGCAGGTGCTGAAGGTCTGCCTGATCCCTTCCAGAATTTATACCGGCGCAATATCTGTCGTCGTCTTCATTCATCGTAGTCCCAGATACCTAGGATGATTCAGCAATCGATGGGTATGTAGATACCTCGATGACCAAGAAACCTTCATGTTCTTCATAAGCAAGTACTGACAAAGACATGAGCTTGTACTCTCGGCAAGATGGCAGCTATGATCGAACACTATGCGCGTCGGCAAAGGCTGGGCATTGGAACCTTGGCCATGTTGTGCTTCTAATTTGAAAACGCATGCAATAGATTTGGAGAGACGTGCATCGCTGTTAAAGTGCGGAGTTAGCAGTTTACACTATGTTGAGCGTGAAAAGAAGCGGGGAACCTACCGTTTCGCGAAGCCAACATATTCGCAGCAGCTTGGAGACGCGAGTAGCCTCGCTGATTGGCTAGCGCGAGTACCCGCGCTCCGTTGTAAGATTACGTGATAAACGCGGTTGTGGCTTGACGCGTTCAGTTTGCCGCGTGCCAGACTGACGTGCATCTGAACGGGTGGTCGAGACGAGGTTCGAGGCAGTCGGCCCGTATGACTGGCTTGATCCCCCAGCACTGAGTACAGAGTATAGAATTCTGACATTTGCGTGTAACGATGATGCTCCCACACGTGGGATTCGGTTGGTGGCCAGAGTCCATCAACAACTGAGCCTTACACTCAAGAGACCTGTCACCTCACTGCTCTAGACACGGCATATAGGTCCCTCGGGTGAGACCCAGACTTGAAACCTGATAAGACGTTACTGACATTGCAGAGAGGTGCATCGTTCACATCTTCCGCATTATAGCTGCAATCAGAACTCCTGCTGTGCAAGCACTGTGAACAACGTTCATCTCTATTCTTAAGACGCCTTCGGATACAGATATTCTGTCGCTAATTCTTTAGTAACTTGTCCTGACTCAAGCAGTCAACTATTTCGATGCACTCTGGCGTAGCTGAAGCCTGAAGTCAAAGACGCCTTTGAACGTCTCCTTGATGATATCCTGAATAGCCGAGTCTGGTTATTGAGGGGTATGTCGTATCACAAGTTGTAGCTCACCTTATCAAAGGTCGCCTGAAAGACAGGCCTCTCCGCTAGGTGAAGGTAGAACTGACGTAGACGTGCGAAGCGTGGACCATGGATAGTGTCGAGAACGCTGCGAGCCTCACCCTCGCGCCAGCCGCAGAATGGGTGATCCAACTCTATCACAACGTCCATGCGCGCGAGTATGGGTACAATCGAGGCATCCGCGATGGACCATTCGCCTATCGCGTAGCCACTGGGCGGCAGCAACGCCTGCACTTCCTCTAAAGCCGTGAGGAGTGACTCGGACGGCTTGCCTTCGGCAAAGTAGCCCCTCCAGGCTGGGATGAGCTTGGTCTGTACGACATCGATGAAGAAGTGAGCTTTAGCCCGGAGCACCGGGTCTTTCGGGAGAAGGCCTGCATCTGGGAAGAGGTCTGCGATGAAGTCGAGTAACACACGCGACTCAGTCAACTTGACAGACTCCGGGGAGGGTCGGTCAAGCGGCACGATGGGACCACCGTACGCTATGACAGGGACCTACCAGTATCGGTATCTGAATAAGTTCATTGAAATCCATTTGTGATGGTACATACCTTCCCGACAGGGTTGATTTCTCTGACGAAGAAATCGGGCTTGTTTCGTAGGTCAATCTCGAATCTGTTGAAATCCGCCTTCGATTCCAGTAGGGCGATATTCACCTGCGGACCAGTCAGCACTTCAGGAATGCACTTTGAAGGAAGCTTTCCTATACCATGTGCGAGAAGGGACTGATCTATCCGTGCAGGATTAGTTTCGGTAAATTTGAAACGGCAGTCTTAGGAGCTACATACGTAGGAACCGTACAAAGTGATCTGCTCAGGCATGGTATGTTTTCTCAGTGAATGCTGGATTGGATGTTCGAGAGTGCATTTGTCTCGACTCGGAGCCGTGTATAAGTACATGCCTCAAACACCAATCTACCTTCGTCCATGCATCCGCTCTGGACTTCGCATCAGAATTTGCATACGGATGTCTGGTGCATTACAAGTGCATTGGGTAAGGTGATCACCTCCTTGACAGCTCAGATCATTTTCACGAGGATTCTGACATCACAATACTGGATATGACCTGACCGGTGGGAATATTGCTTGCAAACTGAGGTAATCAGCCGCAGTAGCGTAGTCATCGAATATCCGAATCTCGTGACGGCTGTAGAGTCCAACCACTTTGGACAGGACAGCTGGGCCGGCAAAGATTCCAGCTATCGTAAGGAGTGACTGCAAAATGTATGATACATTTTTCGATGTTCATTCATTCGCGGACGGCGCACTACAATTCGATATGATATTGCTGTATGCAGGAGCACATCCCATGTGAAAGGATCTAAGGACGACGAGCATGCATGGACCACTGAGAACTAGCTAGGCTAATATCAAGGTAAGAAGCGGCTTCTCACGTACTGAGGGATACATATCAGCGTAACAGCGAAGGTGCCCTGGAGGGACTTGGACTCGGAGTTGGCAGTGGACGTCGACGCATTGTTGGTATGGAACTACCCGCTGCGGGAGTGACAATATGCAGTTGAGGCCTGTCTTCATTGCCTCTACGTCCTCTGAACTGAGGTTGGGTCGGTTGTAAAATTTGCGCGACAGGAGGTTCTTCATCGAACCTCACACTTTGGTCAAATTTGACTTTCGAGCCGTCAGCTTGCTTTTGCTTAGCGTAGAAAGCGAAAAGATCTGCGATCTGTTGTTCGAGACCTTGTCTCTCCCGCTGTAAACGCCCAACTTCGTGAGTCATGAGGAGGACCTCTCTAGTCAGCTCCTTCTTGAATTCCTCCACATGAACTAATGAGGCGATCGTCAGGGTCGATATGCCCAGAGAATGTTTATAAACTTACTCTGGACGTTGATCGCAGTCGCCTCTTTCATCGCCTCAACAAACCGTAGCCGCTCGCCACGTATGTCGTTTGAAAGCTCTGTTCGGGCATGAGTCAGGCGTTGCCACCGCAGCGTGCACAATGATTCTCACCTGACGCTAACGTCTTGAGCATCCTTTCATGGTCGTATCTTTGCCGATCTATTAACCCCGCGATGGACTCGGTAGCTGCACGGAAAGTACATTAAGTACCGTAAATGACTTCTGATGAAGTTGTCCTTACTGAGCATGTTACGTGCTTCCGCGTTCCGGCGGAGGTCTTCCTGCACTGCCGCAATCAAACCATTGACGGACGCCTGGAGAGATGCGGAGTTGTCCTCGCGAGCTCGGCTCTCGGCAAGGAACACCCGAATCTCTGAAAGAATACCAGCGTATTGGACTTCTCCACCAGGAGTCAGTGCCGTCCCCAGTTCCTGGCACAATTGCTGCACTCCTGCTGCCACGCCCTCAATTTGAGATGTGCCATGATTGACAAACGCCTCAAGCCACTGACATTAGATGTAAGTAGGTTTGCATGCCGATATGCACGGCTCTTCCACTCACAGAATTGAGTTCATTCAGATAGCGTACACTATCAGTTTGTTGTTCCGTCTGTGCGCTCCATTGCATCTGTATCGCTTGGAGAGCATCGAGGATCTCCTGCGTCTAATGAAGCATTTCAGCACCATTCTTGGTGTAAGCACGAGAAAACGGACAAACCTCGCGGGATCTGTCCGTTTCAGCCATGCTATCTCCTACAGTCGCTTGATCCCTTGTAATTTGCAGGCTTTGGCAGGCCGTCATCAGACCATCCAACTTAGCGTGAAGCGCCAGCCAATCCGCTTGTGCAGGTTGGTCAGAGAATGAGGAAGATTTCACATCCTGTAATCCGACGACCCCCGCATTTTGGCAAGTACTTCGTAAGCCCTCCAACATGGCCACCAGACGCGGGAAGTTGGATCTGAGATCGGAACGCATCGCCTCAAGCTCCTTAAGTACACGAGCGATGGTAATGCTCAGGGATGCAGAAGCATCCGCGCCCTGAGCGATTGACTGCAGCTTCACCTCATTGAAGATGGCATCTACCCTGGAGCAAATGCCGTTTAATTTCACATCGTCCGCTCCGGCAAGTTCCTTCAGGCCTTCGACGGAGTGATGAACGCTCTCCAGGGCCTTGACGATATCGGGACGCGGCGAGTGTTCCACTGGCTTTGCCGACCTGCTGGAACACGATGTTTGAATATCAGTTTTGCGGCCGGCACACGATGAGGTACCAGATGTAACTCTGGGCTGCCGTTTCTCGACATCGGCCTGATTGCATTCCGAGATACTCGTGGTGATGGAAAGAACAGGTCGAGTTGCAACACACTCCGCAGCACGTCCTTGTTCCTGAACTGTCACAGACTCACTGTGGGTGGAATCTGTCAGACGAACTGTATTCGGGAAAGTGATAGGTTTGACGTCCATGTCCGCATCTGGGGCAAGGCCTGCCGTCTTCTCCGACTCCGGATCTGACAGCGCGCAAGAAGTGGGAGATGGTTCGGAACGATCTCTTTTGGGTACCTCCAGGAACTTTGAGGGGGGGCGGAACTTAGGCTCATTCTCCCAGAAGTTCTTGGTCCGAGTTGGTGAGCCACAAGACGATGCCAAGGATGTCGGGCGTTCCGAACGCATAGACAGAGGAGATACAACTTCCGAAACGGCATATGAGTCAATGATGGACCGCTCTACCCCAGATCTCCCGCTATCTTGACGAAATAGTCTGCCGTTAGCGGGATCGCGAGCGAATGCGCTGCGGCGAGAAGACGTTGGGGAGTTCGCCCAATCTGTGTTGCCCTTCGCAAGGGGCGAATCCCCAGAGTGGGTGAGCTCCATCTGTGCTAGGCGCTGCTTTACCACGGAAAGCTGGCCCAGGTTCCGAATTGAAGGGCTTACCGAGCCAGATGGAGTGCACGGGCTCGCACGAATAGAGATAGGAGTCGTTGGCGTCCTAGGAGGAATTGGCAAAGGACTCAATGCGACACTGCGCGGCGAGACCGCCCTCGATCGGGTAGGAGTGTCTCTAATGACAGGCAGCAAGGATGTTGCGGAACCTGGTATAGGCGGCAGATCACGTTCCGTCGGAGTAGCAGCCATCGAGTGGTCATGGAGCGTGGATCTTCTGTCGTCATGTGTTGCTGGGAGTGACACGCGACTCTTCATCGCCGACGTCGGTGTGAACGGAACAACTACACTGTGCATACGAGGAGATGACGGTTCTTGTTTCTGAAGGACAGTGTTCCTGCAAAACAATTAAGCTCTGATATGCTCTAGTACAGAATGGAGACTCACCAGATGGCGCTAACCCATACTGCCCTTTCCCGCATAGAGCTAGCGGCAAATTTCTCTCTTGGTCTCCCTTCGAACAGGAGTTCGAAAACTTTGAGGCTAGCCATATCCGTTCCCGAGGGGAGAAGCATTCTCTCGGACTCATCGAGATCCGCCATGGACAGCGAGCGCACATCAGTGCAGCCCGTGAATGGAACGATGAATGTCTCGGGATTGCCGTGGCCCGTATGCCAGGTGATGAGAACATGGTCCGTGTGGAGCATGGCGGTGCACGTCGTCCACACGGGGAGGAGATCAGGCCTATCGGGTCTCGAGAGATACAACAGAGATCCTGATAGAGTTGAACCAGGCGATATCGGGGTGTTGCACAGACTAACATGATATCGACTGCTGCTAGGCCCGAGTCCGGCCTGTGTTGGTGGTGTCGCATTTGCAATGACGATGTCTCGGTCTACGACATCGGACTCCACAGAATCCGGATGATATGTGGACGTGGGCAATACAGATCCCTCCGGTAGGTACTTGACTGATGTTTTGTGTTTCTTGCCGAAGACGGAGAGAAGGTTCATGATGGATTGTCGCAAAGGCGAACGCTTCTTGTCCCTGTTTCCAGATGTGGTGGAAATACCACCTCGGAAGTGGAATCGTCCCGTGGAGTGAGCCGACGGCTTGCTTGAGTCGCAAGACGTCAGAGACTCGAATCTACCAATCAACTCCTTGGTGGTGCCGCGGCGAGTGAGAGCTGGCCTCTCCCCACTGGTGTTGCGTGGAAGTGAGAAGTACGGCCCCCACGGATCCACATCGTCTCCTTGGGAGTTGGTCGCAACAGCCAGCCGACCGTCCTTCGTGCACACAGGTTGAGGTGGCACACCCATGTCGCGTGCAAGATTCGAGGGAGAGAGACTGCGGTCGTCCTGACTGTCATCGTCCTGTGACGCTGATGACGGGCTGAGAACCGGTATCCCCATACTTCGAACGGGCTGGTTGAACCTTTGAGTGCGAGTCCTAGCTGATGCCTCCGTGTACATGAAAGCGCTATCCGGCGAGACATCCCCGCAGTCAGACATCACAGTCTAAGCAGAGTATCGGGTTACAGCTGCCCTGAGCAAGTGAGGACAGAAAGATGACTGACTGACTATTCGACTCAACGAGAATGTCCAGTCTTAGACAAAATGCAAGGTCTCATCACGCTATTTGTTCCATTCCTCCTTGCAACAACAGCACGAGTCTTTCCAAGCTTTGAGTTCACCTAGGCAATGCGCTTCCATATAGCCTAGCAGGTTACGAAAAAGGGGTTAAGCGATACTGCCTGGTCACTGCTGCGAAGTGCTGGTGGTGACATATTAACAAATCCGAGGAAGCCCTTTTCAGCGGCCTGAAGGTGCAGTAGAGTCTTTCCCAACAGCCAGTAGTCGATGTCATGAGACTATGAGCAAGAGTGATAACCCAAAATCATAGCAGAGTCGACGTATTTTCGAGCAACACTCTGCCAAGTTGTCGCCACCGACGCGTCTCTCGCGTCCATTAGATCTGCTTATGTAAGCCCACTACACTTTCGCGTGGTCCGATCGCAGCGAGTCACTCGCGATCGCTAGCGAGTGCGAGTTACCGACTCATCTTAGCGGACCACCAGTACTGGGCCTTTCGCGACAATGTCTGCAAAAATAGAGAGACAGTTGGTCGTCTTTGATTTTGACTGGTAGGTTGACAATCAGATGCATTGGTAGGAGATGGCTCAGTAGGCTGTGCAGGTCGCTGGCGGACCAGGACTCGGATCGTTGGATCTTCGAGGTCCTTGCGCCTGAGTTGCGCAGAAAGATGAAAACTCTCAAGGCCGAAGTGCAATGGACCGATCTCGTGTAGGAGCCTTTCCCTGGCAGATGAATTGCCATTGACGTACCAAGTGCTCAATTGCTCCGGGAGCTGCACGCAAAGGGCGCCACCAGGGAGGACATCGAGGGTGCTCTGAGGAAAATGCCTTTCGTATGTTTCGCAACCCCTGAATTCTATATTCTCATTTGCAATTCGGCCTCTAGCACCCTGCTATGGTCCGCGGCGTAACGAATCTCAAGTCGAGATCAGAACCCCAGACCACATTTTTCTGCTTGTCAAATGCCAACATCGTGTTCATAACCACGATTCTAAAGGTTCTACCATTGTCACGTTGACATTCCGCAGCTGACAGGTGTCCCGCAGGACAAGGGCCTCGAGAATCTGTTCGAAGAAATTGTCACAAACGCCGCCGAGTGGGACGCGTCCGGCCTCCTAAAGCTCCGCCGGAGGATTGACCCTTCCGGGCCTCAGCACCAATGCAAAGTCGGCTGCAGCCCAAACATGTGCAAAGGTACATTGTTCATCTATGTTTACGAAGTCAGCATCGCGACATTCGGAGCTGACAAGTATGTTAGGCGAGGAGCTTGAGGCGTTCCTTGATAGGCATCAACACGCTTTTGATCGTGTGATATATGTCGGCGATGGCTCCAACGATTTCTGCCCCGTATTGCGGCTCAGAAGGTACGCGAAACTTAACACCTCTACCACTTCACACACCTCGAAACCACTGACGATCTTCATTTATCTAGTCAAGACATGGTGTTGTGCCGACGTCACCGCGGCCTCGAGAAATCAATCTCTGGGTTCAAGGATGAAGGACGCCTCAAATGCGAAGTGCGGTATTGGGCAGGCGCCTGGGAAGTCGAGGAGATCTTCGGGCAGCTATGACGGGCGGGACTCCGCCTTCAACATGGCAATCCCATATACAGAGAGCAAGATGAAATTCTCTGCCACGACAGGTACAGCCAGACGAATTTACATTGAATAGAGGGCTACACCGTGATCAGTCCGTAGCGACTTGCGCTTCCAGATGAATGAAAGGGACATGCGTGATATATATCGATGGGCCCTGCGTTAGTGGAGTTTGAAGCGTTGCAGCGGGTAAGACCAGATGCGAATGGGGGGTGCAAACGTTAGATGCTACCAAGCGAGACTTTTGAAAGAAAGGGACCAAGATCAAGATCATTGGAGAACATGCCCGCAAGCTCCATCACTGTGTCCACAAATCCATTCCGCTCTTCCTACGATTGTCCTTCGTACTTGCCTGACCTTGAGCCGCAGACATCGGGTTCGCAGCGGGGAACAGGTTGCCTGACTGGCTACCCGAGACGCTGTGTCCAGAAGGCACGACGCTCGCTCCGTAGAACGATGGCGGCACGACCTGTGCCGGAGCAGCAACGTGGCGTGTTGTTGCGTTGTGCTGTTGCTGTTGCTGCTGCTGAGCCGCGCTATTGTACGGCCCATACGAATCAGGCTGCATCGGAACATACATCGTGCCCATGTCCGTGCGGCGCTCCACCGAGTCAAACGGAGACGTCGGCGTCTGCTGCTGCTGGGAATATGTAGCAGCGTAGCGGTTCCCAGCTGTGGTAGAGTTACTGGAGTAGGCCTGAGGCGGGCTCGGGATGACGCTCGAGCTAGCGCCGAACATGCCAGCATTCTGAGTGTCCGTGCGGGCTGCCGAGCGAACATTGGACAAGATGGCCTCGCGCCGGTCATCGTCCACCGCCATCGACGTCGATGGGTTGTATGAGTGCGCAAGATGCGACGTGGGCGGGTAACGACTGGCAGTACCAGGGTGACTCCAGTTCCCGAGACCTTGCGTTGCCGCCAACTGAGCTTGTTGTTCCAAGAATTCCAGTTGCGGATAGGGCTGAGCCGCGGCAGCCTTGCCCTGTTGTCTCCGCTCCCACTCCAGGATGGCATCATCGCGTTTCAGCACAGGGGTCAACGCCTTGCGCCCACCAATGACATCCTGTTTCATATGCTGCAGTCGTGCAAGTGCGGGCGGGATGTTGTCCATCATGTTGTTTATTGTGTTGGACCGCGTTCGTGCGCCGGAATAGTACGAATTTGATGGCGCAGTGGGACTAAGGTGGGCGGCATGCCCAAATCCACCGGCGGTCTGTGGCTGGTGAGACGTGTATTGAGACACATTGGTGTTGACGTTCAGCGGCGCTGTTGAAGTTTGTTGGGCAACCGCACGCGACGGCCCCACCGACTGAGATGTAGCAGTATTGTATTGTTGGCTAGGCATTGTCTGCGGCGGCGGCACTGAGTACGCCACAGCTGCATTCTCCTGTTGCGAAGTCTGCGGAGTGACGTAGGGATTTCTATAAACATTCTGGGCCGCCTGAGAGGCCGCCTGCTGCTGCGCAGTGTATGCTTGCTGCTGCGCAAGGTGTTGATTGTACGCCGCGGCGTCCTGATAAGCGCGTGTACCTTTTGGTTGAGAAGGCACGAGGCCGCCATATGGGCGCTTAGGATCGGGACCGGTACTCGGCGGTGGGCTGATGTGCTGGGCTGGGCTCGGAGAGGGCTGGCGAACAATGTCAGGGACAGAAGCATGCATGAATGGAAGTGGCTCACCTGCCAGGGCTTCGTGAACTTCTCTCCGGTAATGAACGGATGCATCTTCGCTTGTTGCGGTGACCATCGCTGGATAGGGTCCATGTTCAGCAACCCTTGAACGAAATCAATAAACGCCGCGCGGTGATTCATCTCTGCGATCGGAGACATCAATGCCCGTCCATGATATGTCACTGAGATCATACCTTTCTCAATCTCATGTTGTTGGCGGGAGTTCGACTTGAACGTTGGCATCGGTGCCTGCTGGATGATATCCGGAAGCGAATTGGCCTTGAAGTACTGCTTTCCCGGTTGTTCCTGTGTGTTATGCTCGCGCGAGTACTGTTCGATACTCTTCAGCTTGTACTTCTTCTGACCGTACACGTCCACGTAGGAGTCGAAGAATTGATTCGTCTGCTTCCCCATATCCAGCATATGCTGTGGCGGGTTGCTGGTGAAGGGGGTTGAGCACGTTGCCGACCAACATACGCTCATAAACATACCCAAGCATCTCTACGATTCTCGTGATCTGGTTGTACTCGCTTGTACCGGGAAACAGGGGCAATCCAAGGAACAGCTCGACGGCAATGCAGCCCAGCGACCACATATCGATTGAGGCCGTGTAAGGGATACCCAGCAAGACTTCTGGCGAGCGATAGAACCTGGATTGGATATATGTATAAACCGTCTGCCGCTCATGGCAGGCAGATCCAAAGTCAATAACTTTGATTTGCGGTGACTGAAGTCTGTTCCTGTGTTTGAGTCTCGCCATGATGTTCAAACGGCCGTACTTACGACTTCAACAAGATATTTTCTGGCTTCAAGTCACAATGGATGAGACGTGCTTCCTTCAGGACGGTCAGTGAGTCAAGGAGCTGTGCTGTGAACACCTTGACGAGTTGAGTGCTGAGGCCTTGGAACTGATTCTGCTTGATCAATTCGTAGAGGTTGGAGGATAGCAGCTCGAAGACGAGACACAAGTGGTTCTTGTGGATGAAGGAATCACGTAACCGCAGAATGTGGTGTTCGTCTCGCGGATCGCACTGGTTGTTTAGCTACCAGAGATGTCAGGCAGGGAGATTCAAATGAGGCAGCGTCACATACCAGCTCTAGGATGGTGACTTCCATCATACTCTGATTGAAGTAGGCGGGCTTGTTCTTGACCACCTTCACAGCAACGACCTCGTGCGTTTTCATGTTCTGACACTTCACTACTTGTCCGAACGTGCCTTGGCCCAGAATATCCAGAATCAGGTACCTATCATGTTACTGTATAAGAGTTTTGCATCGAAGACACGTTAAAGTTATGACGTACTTGTGACCTTCGTCCGTACCCAGCCAGTCGTTCACATATAAGATGTAGTCATAGTCATCATTGTCATAGCCTTCATTGTGCACGGGCTTGCTTGGTTTAGTCAAGACTCGCCTGGGGTTGTGGGTAGACTCATATCGGAACTGTGGGTTGCAGATGTGATAGGTCTCGACGATGTTAGTCGTCAATTGCCTGAGTGGCTGCATGCACCGCTCAGTATGATCTATCCATCGTGCAAGAACTTCAAAGGACATACTGAGAGGAAACTTCCGGTCGTATCCATACGCCGTCCGTGAGGTTGAGCATTGATCACGGGATGAAGATCGCGCGAATCCCGCACCCGCCGCAGTCCTGTGGCGCGACGCTTCACCGGCGGAGGCTCGACGACCATCGGTTCCTGCTTGTAGTACGGCGATTGCGAGGTCGGATGCTGATGCCCGTACGAGAGCGGCGTCGCGGGCTGCGAGATGGATGTCTGTCGGATCGACCGTTGTGCCTGCAGATTGTGAGACGATGACGGTGCAGGGCTGCTCGTGTCCATCGGATAGCCGGACGAATACACGGAGGTCTGCATGCCAGACGGGGAGTACGCGGGGATGGGCGGGGTCAGACGTTCTTCCTTTGCCTGCGAGTGCGATCGCGAATGCGGTTGATAAGCCCCCGGCGCGAAGCCCCGCTGCTGGTCTGCCGATGGCGAGTACGGATACGTAGATCCGCTAGTGGACGAAGCGTACTGATTCTGCGGAGGCAAGTAAGGATCTAAGAGATTGGTGTTGTGGTTGGCGCGGCGAGGAGAGCGCGGCGCTCGCGAAGAAGTGCTCGAATCATGCGTCGTTTGGGCACGTTTGGGCTGGTGGCCGCCTGGAGTCACGAAGTAGGCATCCTGATACGGGTCGGCAAGCCCACTGCCAGAGTTGGTGGGGCCGGCGTTCGCGGCAGACAATGACGATTGCTGATATGCTACACTAGATGGATAGAGCGAGTTCGCCTGGTGCTGCATGCCTTGCGGTGTGTGTCTCTGACCAGAGTCAGTCTCGATGTTGAACGCCCCCTCAAGGTCCTCTTGCATATGATGGCGTCTACCCCGCGAAGACGCCGTTGTCGCCCCACCGTATGATGCGCTGCGTGCAAGCTGGCTGTTGGAAGCGTACGGCAGCGAGCTCATGCTGTATGGCTGGTCCTCGTCCAGCAGCTGAGAGATGCGGGGCTGGCGAGAGGAGCCGCTGTTGGACTGATGAGCGGGCGGCAAGCGATTCCCTTGTGCTCCCGACTGCGGAGGCGGCAACGGCGGTGCCTGCGTGTACAGATAGGAAGCTTGAGCAGCAGATTGGGCAGCCTGCGCCGACGAGGAGAGGGAGTCGTGGACCGACGGGTTGTGCCAGCGAGGGAGGTCGAAATCGTCGTTGGTGCTGCTCATGTATGCCAATAATTCGGGTTCCGACATATAAAGGGCTGGAGCTGGTCGTCGGGGCGCACGTCGGCGGGCCTGTGGGCGATGGCGAGGAGATTGTCGTGGTAGATGGTGAAGACAACGATGAGGAGCGGGTATGGAATGGCCGCAGTGACGGTAGGGCGAGCGCCAGGCTGGACCGCGCAGCCAGATGACAAGCGTACAGCAAGCGGACAGCCCTCCGACCACACCGATGTTCGCTATCGATATCAACGATATATCCACTCGCAGATGACACTACGTAGTAGTATCTGTTACTTGTTCTTTGTTCTTTGTACAAGCTACTGTACTTATCACGCCAGACAGCTATCTGCAATCCAAAGTCAACCTGCCGCCCAGTTCCATATGTCCACATCGCCGCAGGAGCCCGCCAACACCGGCGCCGGATCTCTCAGGACGCTCTTCCTTCCGCGTCTTTCAACGCCGTTAGCGCAGCTCTCTCCACGGCGAGCAGCAGCTTTGGAGCCTCTCCTAGCGTCTGGATCGAAGGGGGGACATCTATGCTCAAGAATATCTGCTTTTTGAACCGTCTTGCTGCGTGCGGCGGGAATGAGGCCGGCAATTGGTGCAACGTGTATGGCATACGCGGTAGTTACGACAACCAAAAGTCAGCGAATATGTCATGCACGCAAGGGGTAAAATGAGCGTCACCAAGACGTTGCGCCATTGACAACGCGGCGTCGGAACTCGGGGTGCGGTAGAGGTGTGTTGCTGCGTCTGGTTGCGTTGACTTGCGTCTCAAGTTAGTGTTACAGAGCGCAAGGCCAAGGGTTCTGCTCTTCGAACGCCTCTCGGTGTCTGTGCGCACTCACATCTCTAGCAGGCATGGCACACGCCCAGTCCTTTGAAAGGCATCCCTGCGACGGCGCATTGTTTACTTCCTCTGGAGGAACGTCGGCCGTCCCGATCCATAGCATGTACGAGTCCACCAACTGCGTCGTCCGGACGGCCAGCGCAGGCAGCGAAGGTTCCGTGGGTGGCACGTAGGTCGTGTTCACTGTTATGCGAGGCTGCAATGTTGCTGACATGACTTGTTCTGGATACGACAGAATCAATGACAACCAAGGCGAGCTTCAAGATGAGCTGCTGAATGCGGCCGCTACGTAAACATGGGCGTCTAAACCACGCGCCGCCGACAAGGCATGTCTCGATTTATGCCATCCGCTTCCGGTGGGTTGTGACCCTGTCGTTGACCTCGTTCTTCACACTTGCTACGACCACGACAATGTCTCAACCATCCCAGAGTCAGAATGCCGGAGGGATCGATGCAGATGGGGATGTGAGATGTGGATGTGGAGATATCACATTGAGGAGAGTGAGCGGTCCGTCCAGTAAGAATCCAGGCAGGTATGTAACCTCCGGTTCGTCTCCGCTAGTTCATACATTTAGATATCTTGCAGGGCATACTATACTTGCGTCTCTTTCCCGCCGGAGAAGAAGTGCAAGTTCTTTGGTTGAGTCATATCACCCTTATCACAACAATTCACGTGCTAATTATGCATTGCAATTCAGTTTGGGAGGACTCGGATCCTGCGTACCTGCAGCTTTCTCCTGCGCATCGAACATCTACGTCAGCCGGGACCGCTCAATCTGCACAAGCTGGGCAAGTTGCAACCCGAACACCCCAGAGCTCTCGAACACTCATGCAACCTACAACGGTTCCTATTCAACCTTCATCTATAACTCCCGCGAAGCGTAGCCGCCCACAGACCCCTCCTCCCGCAGCGCATTCGTCCGTCCATCGTGAATCCGCACTTGATGCTTCTCGAGATGCACTTGGTGCCGGTTTGCAGCCTAAAACTCCCTCGAGCCATCTGACTCCGGACGCTAAGAGACGCAGGCTGCTAGCCCTCGAAGAAGGCGTACGGGATAGATTTGCACCCCAGCCAGGACTAGCGCAGTCTCGGCTCGCTGCGCCGCAATTCGAGGAGCGCAATCAGAACGATTCCTCTGATGAGCATACGCCCGGATCTCAGTCTTCGCAAGAGCGGAAGGGGCCATGGGGGTCTCAGCCAGTTCGTGCTTCGCAGTCACCCGCTCCGGACCTTATTCACGTCGGGGTACAGGTGCAGCCCGCCGAACCGTCTGTCGAGCCGCCGGATGTGGCTGTCGAGCCAATCATTAAACAAGACCCATCAGAAGAGGACCGTTTCTTTGCGGCGCCGGCTAGGACCTCTCGGCCTCTGTATCCGTACCGGTTGCCGGGGCTCTCACAGGAGTCCTCGCAGGCACCCAGGCGCCCCAGGCGCACATCCAATGGGGACGGGTCAGGACTGCCTACTCCGCAGAGCTCCCAACGGCGGGTGGGGGCGGCGCAGGACACCAGAGAAGAGAGCCAGGAGGCCCCGGACACGCCAACGCGCGACAAGGGCAAGAGGAGAGCGGATGGTATTTCTGGGCCAACGTGGAGCCGAGTTCAGGCAGAATCTCTCAGCGAAACCCTTCATTCGCAGGAGACACCGAGTCGTGTGGATGCAAGGGCCGAGGGAAGCGGCCCCGGCACAGCAGCCGCAGCTCGCTCCGCCGTCGAGCATCCCCCTGAGCTTGTCGCTACGATTCACTTTGTCCATAACTTGATGCAGCAGAATTCTGAACTGACTGAAGAGAATCGGACGTAAGTGTCTGAAAATCTGCATTCGCACTCCTACACGTGCTGAAGCATTCTGCACATATTTAGATTGAAGGCACAGGTCTCGACCCTGAAAGAGACCCTCCGCCACCTTCTGTGACTCCCTCTCCATTTGGTGCTATTATCGAAAGCTTTGGATACGCCGAGGCATGTCTGTCCCAAGCACGCCATTTCCTTCCGATCTCTTGTGTATTTTTGTGCTGGTATGATTGTTTACACCTGGTCTACACTGGCTATTGTTGGATATGGAATGTCAGACCCAGAATAGGTCGGAGCGCTTCATGGACTGCTCCTGGAGTCGTATTCAGAAATGCAGCATTGTTGAAATGGGTGTTTGTTGCATGTCATATTATTCAGGTTGTTATAGGAATACACACTGCCCCGGTAGGTCGCTTACTGTCCTACAGTCAATTGCATTGCATTGTTGGGGCTGAACACAGCTCACCTGTCATGTCTTTGATGGACACCTCCCCGCTGCGTAATGTGATGGTAAGTTATAGCCTGTCGGAAGGCAAGAAAGCAACAGCGACCTCGGGTTCCCTTGATGTGATCTATCAGGTGGCGACATGCCCGAGACAATAGTCAACGATGTCTATGTCAAGATGTCCGCCGGGCAAAAAGATTGTGTGTCCGTTGTAGGCGGACCTCATTGATGTTAATACGCCGAAACGCTTTCTGCGCTAACCGTACGGTGTTTCCTAAACATACTTCGGTTCAAGTGTTTCACGATGGCATATCCACGAACACAGGAACTTGAAGCACCCCGCCACGGTCGGGCAGGAGTCCGACCGCATTCTGCGAATGGAAAGCTCATTCACTTGTCATGACAGTGGAGCACTCAGCACCCACATTCGATTTCACCCCATTTGAGTCGAAACGGCGCATGCTATACATGAGTCAAATAGCAGCACTTCCCATCTTCACCAGGCGCTATCTATAATTAATACATCGAATTCAAAGTGGCGTCGAGTCTCGGTGGTAAACTACGCCGTTAGGTTCCTAGCTCACCTAGCGGTGTGCATGCCTCGTATTGCAAATGAGAGGTTAGTCGCAGTGATCGATACGTGGTCCACGGATCAAGGGGCTTGTCGCCCCCGACGAGACAGGTCCTATGCACGGCATTGTGCAACCTCGCGCTAAAGTTGGCTGGTAGACAGCTTGCAGTAGGATTACCATATCTGTCTTCGTCTTCTATAATGACCGGAACGCCGCGTGGCTGACGCCGCTTGCCGCATTCCTCGACGGGCTGCCGGCCGACTATGTAGTTGGTTTGCGCGCGAGAGTCATGTGGTAAGAGCGTACCTTGATCTTCATCTGCTCGCGCAATGCTGGCGCCTCCCGTCAGCAGGTTGACGCGTTCTTATGAAATGTACTGGAACGTAGGATCTTGGACACGAGCTGGTGATAGAGTTTGACTTCGGTTTAAACATGAGCTCGGTGGACATACAGCTATCTCGCGACAGCGCTCGGAGTCCATTTCCAAGGTCGTGCGGCGAAAAGCTTGACCGTCATCTAGGAACAGGTCCAGGGATGTTTGGCGGCTGAGCTCTAATCACCTCGGCTTTAGAAGAGGAAAATACTGTCGTAAGTGCTGGTTAGACTCTAGCATGCAGGGGCACAGCACGAAGGGAAGGCGGGAGGATGGTGCTTGAAGCTTGACACATGGGTGCGGTGGGCGTCCGCGTGTTCATTGCACCCGGACATAGTGCAGCCTCGAGGGGTGATCTTCGCCATGCCTAATTGTACAGAAGCTGCCATAGCTCACGCATATGTGAGACGAGCCGCGACGTCGACGCACCGCAATCGGCGGAGTACGCCAGCGAGGTACAAGAAGGAAGGCTCAGAGTGTACCACAAGTCCGGGCCTATCGCTTACGAGTCAAAATAGCATATCGCAGCCTGTGAGCGGGTTCAAATGGCTCCTGGATGAAATGTGTGGGATCCATGGAAGTCAACTTGTATTGTAAGCTATTGGTACCGCGCGAGCGGCATCACGTCGAGGCCTATCAGTTGCAACTCAGCTGCGCTCCGAAGCATCATTCCTTGCCGAGTGCTCGAGAACTGATGAGATTCACAACGGCCGCCGTATGCAAAATAAGCTCTGTGGGTTTGTGGCGTTCAGTAACGTAGTCGAGCATCTGAACGACTTCCAATTGCGGTTATCAAAACCTGGATAAGGCAACCTGCCTCTTGGGATCTTGAGAATCGAAGCAGCCAAGACGCGTGAAATGCTCTCACCGTCATTGGCCAATCGGTTCCGCCGACCTATGAGATTATTTCGCAAGCAATTCTGTAATGAGCACATGGTTACACTATAGCACACAATATCAACATCACGGATGACAATACAGGGTATGCTCGTGAGTGATGCAGACTGCGCGATGTGATGGGTCTCATGACAATGCGGGCGAAGGCAAAACGTAGGTGTACAGTGTGTCACGAGCAGTGATTGGCGAATGGGAAATTGTCCAATGCGTGTCCAAAGAAGATGATAGGTGGGATGTGGGAAGGTGTGCCCAAGAAAGGGTCACGCATGCGCCCAGAAAATGTGGGGTAGGGAGAATTGCGAATGAGATGTAGATCCAGTATAGGGTCTAGCAGAAAATCCTACGCAACCATGACTTGAACCTGATCCACCAACTGCCCTGCCAACCAGCGGAGCGCAGCTTGGGCCCTAACCACATTGTCCCCGTGCCCACTCTAATTTCCTGCGTTCCATTAGGCACGTTCGCGCCTTCTTCTATGTCAGCCGGTCGATTGCCAGAGTTTGCGGCAAATCTTGGCAGCGTGCTTTGGGAAAGGAAGGGCGGGAAGATTGTGAGCAGTGTCAAGTATTCTTGGTTTGGCAGATCGGGTGCTGTCCAGATCCGCATGTATCCTTCATTCTCCGAGAGATTGAACGCGGGTCGTTTCGGGATGGAAAGATTTTCGCCATCTGCTGGGGTAGGAGGTGTTCCAGGCTCGTCAGCTGAGGACGAGCCGGACGTCGAAAACTGTGCCGACGTATTGGCAGAAGAGTACGACGTTGATAAAGTGGGCGTGTCCAAGAATGGATCACTCGGGGCTCGGGGGCGTTTGGTCTGTGTCCTCGAGGTGATCGGTGGAACTTTCTGGGATCGACCCGGAGCCGATATGTCAGACGGTAAAGGTTGTGATTGCGACCGTGAATGAATTGGTGACAAGGGCGCAAAGCCTGCATAGGGTGCGGGACTATTTGATGCAGACGAAGGCCTACGAGACGGTGCCTCTTCGAATCCGAGAACCTGATACACGTCTATGTCAATACACAGAATACGTAGCACCTGATAGTCGTGACTTACTCCTTTCAGAACGTCTATGGCCTCGAGCATGAAGTCTTTCCCGCTACATAGCGGAAGATTCCGAAGAAGATGAACATCAACTCTAAAAGCTGGGTACTGAATGGACAAACTCACGCGGCTTCTTTGAACACAGCGTCGTCAATTTCCCACTCTATCCTATAGCCTCCAGCACCACCTAAATGTTCTGGAACGATCTGTAACCTCATGACCGCCCATAGTCCTTGGAAGAACGGTTTGGTGCCAGGCATCCCCGTGGTGCACCACGTCTTGACAAACCGTTCGAACCGTTCGAATCGCTCCTTCCTTGCTAGCGGGCCGCCAGGGTCCGCGCGCGAATGAGGCATCAGTGACCCACCAGGGTTAATGGCAGCGAGATGCGCCCTGAATTCGGCATCGCGCCGAGCATTGACGCTCGCGTGATATGCTGCTCGAATGGATGCCTGCAGTCGAGCGTATGGTGCACGTTGCGAAGGCGGGAGGGTTGCCAGGGTTTGCGTCATGAGACGACCTGAGTTGTCATTTTGGTCAAAGTACCTGATTGCGATACGATTGAGCCGCGAACGGTAAGAATAAGAGGTGTCTTTACCATGCTCGGCAGAGCTCCGCGAATTGTTCCAAATCGCTGCGAGCAGGCTGCGAGGGTGTCATAGAACGAGAGGGCGGAGGCGTCATGCGTGAAGCGCGCGTCCGGGAGCGGGGAGAAATTGGGGTCGTAGGTCCAGAAGGTGAGTAAGCACGAACGGGAGACCCCGTCGTTGAAGAGGGTAAGTCCCGCAGCAGCGTGTCTGATGCATCATTGCTATCGAAAGGTGAAGTCTGCTTTCTTGATAGAACGCTTGTGCGGATGGGAAGAGGAGGTGGACGCGGACGAGGTGTCTCTAGTCGGTATGACGACACAGACATCGTTGAAGAGTAACTTAACAAGCTGGCATGAGCTGTAATTCGGGAAGATGAAAATTCGGAGATATCCAGGAGTGTAGCGCGTCAAGCCCTGTGTCGGCCTTCACGGATGAGGGATCATGAGGACGGTGAAGGTAGCAGTGACTGTGTCTTCTTCAGAAACAACGCTTGAGACCGGTGGCCAAATCCCGATGGCAGTTGCAAGAATAGGAGACCTTCGAGCCAGTCGTGCTCTAAGCTGAAGCTAGGCCGGGCTGGCGACAACCGCAAGGCCTCCCGGACCGCCACGTGCACTTCACGTGCGGCTCCCCATCTGGGACAGCAGAGTTTGTGGCCGCGTCCAACTTGCTCGACTGTCTCACGCTTCGTTTTTAATCCTAGTCTTGTTATAGCGGGTACATTGCAAGAACTTACCGGAGTTCACAGGCGAAGAGACGGCAAAGCTCAGTGAGCACGGTCTGACGTCTCACAACAGGACCTACCTCTTGTAACCGAATCACGTTTGTCATAGTGACATCAGGTGCGTTAGTATGCATCGCGCCATAGGGTAGCGAACCAGGGCCGTGACCTAGAAGGACCCTTGATTGGCACCGCTGGTATTTGCTGCAGGAGGAGTTCTCGTCTCAAGAGTCCTTGCTCAGCTTCACTGGGAACTTTCTTTACGCCTGCTGGCCGGCTCGACTGCTTGCGCATGAAGGCGCTGCTATCCTGCGGCTTACTTATGCCGTTGCACATCTTGGGCTTTCTCGGTGCATACTGAATGAGGTGCCTGGATTCTCGTACACTCAGGGTCAATTTCCGGAATAGTCCTTGCAGCTGCCTAGCTACAGGGGCCGCAAGCAGCCGAAGAATCTCAGAGGATTACGGCTGCAATTCTGATCTCTGTTACATGCACACAGCATCACGGTGCTACGAAGATATTTTATGATGCTACCAGGAGTCGGCAACGGAGACGATATGTGACGAGACAGCTTTATACGAGAGAGGTGAATCTCAGCTGACATATGAAGCTTGTTCCTTGCGCAACATGCCGCTGAAGTATCGGACCGTATCTGCCCCAGCGCGTCAGAACTCTTGCATGCGGCCGTCCGAGAGCTGCCCGAAGTCTTTCAATGCAATGGTGAGTGGCGCCCTGTGACGCCGGTGCTCGTCATAACTGACTTCGAGGAAGTCGGAACCGAGAGTTGCCCGCATGGATAACTGAGTGACATCAGCCGCTTTGTGCCTTGGATTCTATGACATCCGATTGTTCTGGCTCCTACTTCAATCGTGCTATCTCTTCACTCGAGCGTCCGCTGACCTACATTCAAGATGCTTCGGCCACGCATGACTGCAATTACTATGAGTACAGCGCTTCTCCGTCACCGATCATCGGATCCTCTAGCTTCGATGATATCCTGCGATAGCGGCAGACGATGTTCAGTTATACTCATTCTATTGCTGAAGTGCATGCCAGCCCCTTATTATTCAAAGTGAAGATGCACCACTCGCCAGACTGCATATTGTTCTTCCAGCACTTCGAAACTCTGGGTCCTTTGCTCGAAACTTGAGGCACCGTCCTATTGTGCTTGTGACACTGTAGCGCTGTTTGTGGGGGTCTTCCCTGACAGGACTCATGGTTCTGTCTACGGGCTCGTGAAACACCGGTCATTCTTCAGTTACTCCGTTGTTATCGCTAATTACAAACTTTTCCTGGTTCAAGACGTCTTCATAGAGTTGTAGCTGATAACACGTTGGGTGCACGAGTTCGATGCGTATTGCGCCACTATCATCGACGTTCGTTTAGTGCCGAGGTTTACTCTGATGATCCGAGGATACCCCCTCAATTACGATGTCTCCGTCTCAGCTCGGTGCACAAACTGTCTGTGACTTAGCCAAAACCTGAAGTTGTGTGGTATTGTGAGAGTATTCGATCGAGGTCAAGCACTTTCGATCGATTGTTGGAATCCTGAAGTCGAGATGCGGACATTTCGCTTCACGAACTTACTAACCACCACTTTACAGCAGCACCGGTCTGGATGCCCGCTCGCGCGCAATCTATCACAAGGACGATCCTTGCAATTGCGCTGAGCAAATGTTCATATTTGTTCGGCAACTACAGAATGCGCTGCTTTCGGGCTACTGAGACACCAGGACGGACGCTCGTCTAGATCTGCCACGGCTACGCCTGGATTGACCGCAGTCATGGACTTACAGCTCGGTAAGCTGGAGATCACCATCTCAGAGCTCCACTGCGTGCTCACTGCAACCATGTGCAGCGCGGCAAGTATAGACAAGACTAGGCACCAAAGGGTATCCGAGCACAACGTCTGCCATATACAAACGTGCCGCCATCAACTGATGACTTGCGCTCACAGCCGGCTGAGCAGCTCGCGCTCACCGACGTACTCGGTGATTGACGACGGAGCGAGATCTCCGGCGTACCGTACGGCATCGTCGCCATATACCATACGGCGTAGAGCACTGGCCCTGAGGACGCTGCGCGCCGTGGCGCACGGCGCGCACAAATATGGTTTCACCGCCATCTGTCAGCAGGTAAGCAATATTGAAATGATATTGAAATGATATACTGCCGCGCCGAAGTGCCCGGCGCGCTTTGCTGACTCGTCATGCACTGGCCTCTTTCGTCCAGGCGGCGGCATCATTGGGATCACGCACCGAGTCAACGTCAGCTGCTGGCGCGAGGAATCTGACATCAATGTGAAATGGCCTAGAAGGGAGAGCAGTCTAGCAACGGTTTTGTCATTACGTATTGGAGCCCGCCACGCCAATTGGACACAACACGCAGGGGGTGGCCGCCTCAGGAAGGCCCGCCGGGTCTTCTGTCAGGCTTGCCAACCAGGCTGCAGGTAGGGTTGCTGTCGCCCTCCCCACATTCCGTGCCTGGGGTCAGTTGGTGTCTTGCACACGTAGACGCTTGGCATTCGCGTGTGTTGCCGAGCGCGCGTGGGCTGATAATTAATGCAGCCGTATTTCGTCACCAATCCCGCTAATCTGGATCCCGAGTCTGGTACTTATCTGGGGTTCTATCCTATTAGAGAGCTCGGCGCTGGGGCCAGACTTTCGAGGATTATCTGATTGAGCGCGCAGCCAGGCGCAATACTCGCGGAAGCAAATCTGGCATTGTCACAACACCATACCAGGCTCACAAGGGACGCTGGCATGGCTCCTCATCAACATGACTTGTGCTTCAAGTGCTATCGCGCACCTCATCGGCGAGTAAGAGCACGTCTGGATGGATCATCCTGCACCATCCCCTCGATATCGCTGGAATTCACTTGGCCATGTCTCGTTGCATATGGCGAGAGGTACATCGAGGGTACCGCGAATTCGACATCGCTTCGTGTTACCGATCGCCGGGGAGTTTGATAGACACGGATGTGCTCAAATGCATTCAAGGATTCCCTCGGTCACTCCGCTCATGCCTGGCCCGAGGGAGCGTCCCGACCCGCCACAACCGCGTTCGCGAAATAGCCTATCTGGATCTCCTGTCCCTTGACACCTCGAAGCATATCGGAGCACTGCCGTCCACACGGCGGGAATGAGAGCGTGGAGGCACTATTTCGCGGGTTCCCTCACGATGTCGAACAACCGAACTAGCGGTACGTTGGGCGGCGAGAATGCTCCACGATTTGCAGTACGAAATGGTAGGGACGATACCAATGCTGGAGCCTTGAGCGCGCGAGGTGCGCTGGCGTAGAGCGCGAAGGGCATGATCAATAGTGACAGTTCATTCAGACTAGTCACTGGTAGTGAGGGCGAGAGTAAGTGTCCAAATACGCCAGTCCTTGGATATTATTACACTGTTGCAAGCACTCCGCAGCAGGAGTAGGACGCGGTGCGTATAGAACCCGACTGACCGAGAAGACGTGCCATATGGGCGACAGACACCGATGCCGTTGTCGGACTTCCGGACACTCCCGTGTCGAAGTGTTGCCGGCTTCGGCGGGGAGCATCAGGAGCCCTGTAGAAACTAGGCTTGCTTGTTAGCCATGTGACAGGAGGGATGCAATGAGATTGAATAAGAAGATGTCGTCGATCGTCAGAGACAAATAGACAGTGCGCGGGGAGGGTTCTGACGGGGGCCGCCACTTAGAGACCCAAACTGTATTTCGGCCTTTTTTGTCCTGCCTCACAAAGTCTGGATGAGCCCAAGCGTGGGGCCTCACGATAGACACACTAGCGCACGCAGCAAGCAGTGCGATGTTTGAGCACGAATCTCATCAGTTGTCAGAGGACAGGTTATGGTGACAGCAAGGGTTAATCTATCCGATACGGAGGGAGCAAGAGTGATATGAGCTGTGAGATGCACTGGCTCGGTCGGTGGGAGAGTGCGCGATACATGGAGTATGCCAGATGCGGAGACTGCGGACACCAGAGCATGGAAATTTCCGTCGAAAGGATAACGTCAGCGGAACTAGGTTTTGCTTGACACCACCAGATCAGATGGGTGACCAATCGGGGCAAAAGGCGTAAAAGTCGGAGCGGGGGGTGGGCGAGAAAAGACGAGCGATCATAGGGTGGGAGGGTTCCACGGAGGAGTCAAGGAAGGAAGTCGAGCCACGAGACGGGGATAGATCAGGAGAGAAATGGACACGGGTTCGAGTTGCGCTGAGATTGAGTATTTCGTGAAAACGGGACAGATGGAATCGGTTCAGATGACAGAGGTGATTGATGGGTCTGCCCAAGTTTGCCGGGGAAGCCGCCCTTCCATGGGCAGGAGTCGGACGTTGAACTTGAGTTGCAAAACAAAACGCGTTCCTGCCTGATTACAGATCTCGACATGAGGATGATATAAAGAGCGTTGGCCCGTTGGTTATCGGAATCTGTGGCAAGTCACGCCTTGCATCCGCGTCTTCTTCCGCCAACGACTCGTCGTCTGTCTGTCTGCTGTCCACCGAGTCTCGCGCCTAGTCCTTTGCGGGCACTTGATCGCGGATTGCACAGACCGCCCGCCTCCACTCGCCGGATATACCGAGCACAGCTCGTCGACTATCACGCACCTACATATAATTGACTTGCGCAGGCGTCGCGCCCAAGTGAAACGTAGCTGAAGAGGGTAAGTCGAACTGCTGATCGAAACCGCAGCCCGCGGCTTATAACGCTCGCCTGTCGGGTGTCTGTGCCTGTCCACCAAACTTACAACTATTCACCCGCCCCTATAGCCGTCCAACCCCGGCTCGACAATCTCACCTTCGCTGATATCTGCGAGTTCATCGTACTCCGCGACGAGCAAGATGGCCCAAGCTGCATGGCTGCCTTTGTCGGCAACACCCGAACGCCGATCAGAATTTGGTATGTAATGAGAATGATCGCGCCTGAACGCGTCCAACTGACCCTCTCTCTTCTTCTCCCTCTCCTCTTCCATCAACTCCTTGCCGTCCATCGCCATCGTCGCCGTCGCCGTTGTTGTCGTCGTCGTGCGCGTTCCCGGCGAGCAGATATCCTGAAATCCTCCTCTGCCGCCCACCACGCCCGCGACTCGCGCAGGATGTCTATCGACTTCAACCCCTCTGGCGGTCCGACCGGCATCTATGGCCAACCTGACCTCGACCATGCATTCTCGTCGCTGCAGAACTCGGACATGGCCAGCGCGCCGTCGCACCCTCATGGTCAGCGTATGCAGCTCGCCCCTCATGCTCTTGACCGTGGCGATGGCCTTGACGTCCCGGACCACTCGGGCTACGATATCTTCTCAAACTCCGCTTCCTCCGGCTCCCTCTCGAACCAGCGCTACAACACGAACGGGTCCTCGTCTTCGTCCCTCGGGCCCAGCTATGGACTCGACCCTATGTACTCGCAAGGCTCGTTCAATGACCCCGTGCCCCCTTTCCACAATCCCAGCTACGATATGATGGGTGGCATGCCCTCATCATACAGCAGCGGCAAGCCGTCACCCCTGACGCCGAGCGACACCTTGGGCAATCTTCCGCCTCAGGCAGGTTTCCCGTTCAGCAACGGGCAGACTAAGGAGTACTCCGCACACCACGGCTTCCACGACGTGCTCGATCGCCGGCTATCCAACGTCAGCTCCGGGAGCTATCATTCGGAATTCGGTGGCGATGAATACGGCAACATGGGCATGAACTCTGGCATGGGCCTCGGGTTTGCGCACTCCGGCGTCCAGCAGCTGCAGGACCGAATGCCGCGAATGCAGATCGACTCGCGCTTCTCCCCGTCCGTCATTCCTCCATTGTCCGTCCCCCCGCACATGCACCAAAACCATACTCCCGACCTGATGCGTGGCGTTGCGCCGCACGCGACACACTATCAGTCCGAGCGGGGAATGCAGTACGACCATTTCATGAGTCCCGGAAACCCTGTTGACTTCCGCATGGCCGCCGTCGACGACTCGCTGACACAACACATGCGCCCTCCGGGTGCCGCGACAGATTTGCAAACCTTCATACGGTAAGTGAGATACCTGATCATCTCCCTGTGCGCGTGATCTGAATCGAAGCCGGTCTCAGGCCGTACTTGGACCAATACGTACGCACGCCGAATCGCCTCGCGTTTGGGGAGCGCACCGTGATCGTCATGTCTTCCAAAGTGGCGCAAAAGTCATACGGCACGGAGAAGCGGTGGGCATAATCCGAGGATTACCGAGGCATGTCCCTGATTAACTCCCACAGGTTCCTCTGCCCTCCGCCTACGGCTATTATGATCGGTAATTCGTGGTGGACGGATGTACAAAGGCGCGGCGAAGAGCCGAAGCTCTGCCCGCCGCGCGTCGTCGTCTCCATCTCGGGTGAGCCTGCCCCGCAGGAGGGCTCGATCGAGTGGACCAGCACCATGGGTAAGGCGTTCGACGTCAGCGATCCGCCGACAGGCACTACCTATATCGGGCGCTGCGTCGGTAAGCAGTTATTCATCTCGGACGTCGATGAGAAAAAGAAGAAGGTCGAGGCGCTGGTCAAGATCATGGCGCCCGCCTCGGAGGACGAACCCGAGCGCGTCATCGGGACATTCCCTAGTCGCCCAATCAAGGTCATCAGCAAGCCCTCCAAGAAGAGACAGAGTGCGAAGAACTTGGAGTGTGCGTTTTTTGACGCTTGACATTGCATCCGCGAATGATGCTGATTTCCAGACACATCAGTGTGCATCAATCATGGGTCCACGATCTCGCTATTCCACCGTCTGAGGTCTCAGACGGTGTCGACGAAGTACCTGTGTGTGTCTGGCTCGGGCGCATCGTTCAAGGGATCGGATGGAGCTCCTCTGATGGGTCTCGACCAGCGCTCCCGCGGTCAAACGCCGTCGTTCATCGCACGGACAGCAAGCTGGGGTGAGTTGCCGGTCTGAAATTCCCTCGGAAATATCCTCTGACCAATATTTCAGATCCGTTCATTATGTACATCGTTGATGTGAACAAGCCGGCAGGCGGTGTCGACTCTCCGCCTCCTCCGCCGCCGCAGCCCGAATATCCCTCTCCGCCCCCCAACGCGATCCCGTTTACGAACAACGGGTCGCAGATTCCGGTCTACTACAATCAGACGGTGGTCTTGCAGTGCTTGACGTCGGGCGTTGTCAGCCCAGTGCTCATCATTCGCAAAGTTGATCATCAGACGACCGTGGTTGGCGGGGGACTTCAGGAAGGCGCCAAGGGTGTTGCGGACCACTACTGCGCACCCGGCGAAGTATGTGGGGACCCTGTCTCGCAGCTGCACAAGATCGCGTTCGAGGTCTTCGACCCGAACAAGGGCGCTCCTGAGCCAGGCACCCCTGGTGCTAGCGGGGCGTTCTTGTCCTGCATGGGCGAGAAGGTGAACACCTATCGCCCCGTTGAGGGACGGCAATGGAACTCGCCGACCGTACCCACACGCGAGTCCGACTCGCCAGGTGCGGCACCTGGGTCGCCCACTGCGACGACGCCGACGTCGAGCACGGGCTCTGCGGATTACTTCGGCGCGGGCAGCAACAGCAGCGCGCCGACGTCGCCTGACCCGGGCGAGTTCCCGTCGAATGACGGTGGCCGTGTTAAGAAGCCGAAACGGGGCTCATCTAGCGGCAGCGGCAGCGGCGGGATCGCGAAGGCGAGCACCTCTCAGAAGGGCCGTCGCAGGCCGAGCTCGGCGGGATCGGCGGGATCGAGCAGGCGCGGGTCCGGCAGCGACTCGTCGGCATCGTCTGGCGCGCTGTGGCAGGTCGACATAGGCGAGACCAGCGTCTGGACGATTGTTGGTACTGGTGAGTCTATCAGAACTTCCAATCCACCGTCCGGTGGTGGGCCAAGTGCGGCGCGCTGATGTTCGATGCGACTCGCGCAGATCAAATCCGGTACAACTTCTACGTCCCGCCGATGCTGTTCGATCAGCAGAACGCAGCGCCGAATGGGTCGTCATTCCCCATCCCCTCAAAGCCCGTGACGCCCTTCCCTGGCGTCGTCAAGTACCTGCCGCCCGACCGTGCGTCTGAAGCACCGAAGTCGAACTGCGCGTCCTCGCGCGCAGTGTTGGCGAAGCCGAATCCGCACGCATCCAAGATGCTGACGGTGTACGGGGAGAACTTCTCCAAGGCAGATCCTGTCACGGTGTTCTTTGGCTCAGACCCATCGCCGTACGTCGAGGTGCGGTGCACAGAGGTGCTGGGGTGTCTCCCGCCGGATTCGCAGACGTCGAAGCGGAGGCCAGTCATCCTCGTGCGGCATGACGGTGTCGTGTTCCCCTCGAACGTTTTTTACCCGTGATGTGCCCTTGCTTTATTTTATGTAGGTGTCTGTTTGTGCTGGTATTTCTCGTGTGCTCGCATCTGTTCCATCTCGTCTTCATCGCTGTGCTATCTCCCTCCTCGCTCAATAGACTTTCGCATGTTATTAAATGTGTTTGCTAGGATATAAGGCCATAAGACCGGCCGTGTACTTGTATACTAGTTCGTGGATCCTATGTATAATTTTTCAACCTCCATCGTTCGCTGTGTGATGTGCAGGGTCGTGTGCTTCGTTGGGGCTCTGGGGAACAGGGCCGCGCTCGCAGTTGCTTCAAAGCGCGAGCAATGGACGCGTGACGTCAAGCGCACGCAGCTTGACCTGCACCTGCGATGAGCTCCTCCATCCTCGCGCTGCCGCATTATCTCTGGCATCTGTACATCGAATATCTTTGGAACTACAAGCCAGGATCATGGGTGGATAGCGCAGCATCCACTTTCCGGATCCTCGCATTCCTTATGATTGCGCCATTCATTGGGCTTACGCTTTTGGTATGCACGGAATCTATGGCTGCTTCTCATCCAGCCGCCTTCGCTCGTTCTAAAGCCCACTCATGCCGATGAACTTAACAGGACGTTGCCTCGTATGTTATAGCGCGGACCCTGGGCGTAATCGAGACCACCAAGGCGTCCACCAGCGAGACAGGCACCGTCGGAGGCGGGAGTGGCTGTCTCACTCCAGCTATTGTCGTCCATGACACATCCCTCCCGGCTCATGACCGCCCTGAGACCAAACATACTTGTCTTACGGCACCGCCACCAGCATACTTCCGTGGTCCAGTGGAGGAGGAGGGAAACTTGGAGCTTTCGGGCGTAGGCACGCTATCTCCTGCTCCATCGCAGCCATCCTCGCCCACCATCGCCCGCCGTGAATTGAGTCAGCACCAGCACCAATACCCGTTTCCACTCACACCGCTCGACCTGGGCGAAAAGGAGCCGGAGGCGGGTGACCCTATTGCGTCTCGGCAGCGCGAGAGGCACGCCTCGGCAGCCTCGAGCAGCGGCGAGTCGTCATATGCAATGCTCGACCAGGAGCCTGGGTCTGAGCATGCGGAGGTCTTGCTGCGGAGAAGAAATCGGCCTGACGTGAAGGCAGAGGAGGGCGTGTCGGATGCGTAGCAGGAAGCGTGCGTTGCTTGGCACTGTTCAAATTGGGACTGCGGAGCACACACCTCGAGCGGATCCAAATTATTCTCTGTATTTTTATCGACGGTGGTGGTACACGGTACATGGTATCCTACATACATATTGTTTCCTGACAGGCGTGCGACTACACGAAGAGCCGTGCACATTACCATCCGAATCGCAATTGGTCTCTCGTGAACACTGGTGGTTTCCAGATCAAGCGCTCGGGGTGAATGCGTCGTTTGCGTTTCTCCATAGTCTTTCGATGGCGCTCCTGGACAGCTTCTGGTATAGAAATAACATGCTGCCCTTTGTAATGTTTGAATAATTGGAGCGTCGTGCACCTGCAGAAATAGAACGGGGGCCGAAACATACGCCAAATCAAGGAATGCCTCAGTTACATCCGTTCGGGAGCGCAGCAGTGATACGCACGTATTCATGACGTCCGCATGGGTGATGGATGTCTTCTGCGCGATATCATCGATGCTGATGTCGTCAGTCGTGTTGAGAAGGAGGTCAATGATGGTCTCTGCCCAGTACGCTCTGTAACTCAGCAGACCGAGATCAGATAGAGGTTTCTCTGGGCTGCCAAGCTTCCCCTCTTTCTTGCTCAGCTCATAGGAGAACTCGATGAGCAGCTTGCCATATCCGTGACGTTGGTGCTGAGGGAGGGTGAGGATACAGGCCACATTGTAGTTGTCCGCGGACTCCTTCTCCTTTGAAAAATATCCAACCATATGGCAGCCCGTCGAATCCCGCTGACACTGGATGACAGATGGTAAGTGAATGGCATATTCGAAGGCGCAGTAATGTACGTACCATGACATAGTACAGAAATGGTGTTACATCGTAATACAGAGTTTTGCTAAGAAAAGAGTCGACGTCAATGAACGAGATTGACAGATAGATAGGATTAGGGTACATACTGATCAAGGAAACATTTCGACAGCAAACTAAGATTGCGGCACCATGTCAGTTGACGCTTGCCGTCCAATTCATAGAACGAGATATCTTCATGCCGATATATCTCGTTCCCAGGAGGATGAAGCAGATTACACCGTTTCCGGTGCCGTGATAACATGAACTCGGAGCCAAAATACGACAGGCAGAATTCGCAAAGATAGAGCACGGGCAGATGGGCGTACTCCTGCGGATACGGACTGAAGTACCATGCGTCCACCTCATGCTTGCCAATTTGCAAGCGGTTCAGGTTTTTGACGCGGGTGATCTCAGAGATGGACTGGGTCATGGAACCGCGCGTGCGCAGCTTCTCGATCTCCTGCTCTTTGCTGAACGCAGAGACAGGCGGTGGTGGAGCTGGAGACTCGGCAGCATCGAGGTCAAGCATCTCTCCCTCCGCATCAATGTCCATTTCCCCTTCTGCGTCCATATCCAAGTCCTCGTCCTCCTCTTCCTCCGCAGGCATCTCATCATGAGGAGCCTTCCGCTTTAGCGCTCCGGGGGTAGGAGAAGGGCTAGCGCGCGCAGAGGGACCAGGGGTCGGTGTGGAAGGAATGGGTGTGCCAGGTTCTGTCTTGGCTGCGCCAGCCACAGCGAGAGCATTTGTCGTGGCCGCCTTCTTGAGTAGAGACTGGCGGGACTTCCCAGGCGCCTTCTGTGTGGCCTTCTTGGCGGACGGCGGGGCCTTCGGGCGTGGCCATTCAAGGTCCCTGCTGAGCACGATGCGCGAGCCAGAGACCCATCCGTCGAGACGCTTGTTGAACTGGTCCCAGTGAACGAAGAATTCGAGTCTGTCCTCCGGGTTTAGGGGTTCCTGTTTGATGCCCGTCTGGCGGGCAGCGTACGGGTTTGTGGGCTTGTCTCTGATGGAGAGAATCTCCGCAAGACGCTCTTCAGTCTCGCCATCGGGATTCTGGCGGCGGATGTAGACTTTGCAGCCAACAGAGATGGCCTGGTCGCGCCGCGTCAGCTGTGGCGCACGAAAACGTGGACGATGTTCAACTCCTGCACTCACCTCCAAGCTATAGGTACCTCCCGAAGAGATTGGAGGTGGCTCTTGCGACTGTTCGTCTTTGGTTGTACCGTGAGGAGCCATGAAAAGTCGCAAAGTCGGCCTGAGTTCTGAAAATGACTCGCTATGTTTGAATTTCTCGACATATGACTAAGCAAGCGCCCGTTGCCAGTCTACCATTGTGGCCACGCCACCACACAATAGAACTTCAGTAAGTCAAGCGTTCGACGCGGCGAGCGTAACGATGCCATCATACGCTCTTTGAGCCAATAACGATTGTTACAAAGGAAATGCAACGAAACTACTATGTCCGAGATGTAACCAATCTCTCCAGGTCGTAGCCTCCAGCAATCTGGAACTCGGATGTGCCGGAGCTGATCATCTTGCCGCCTTTTTTCGTCAGCCGTCCCTGCTCTCGCACGACTTTCTCCATGCGCTTCTCTGCATCAGCGATATTGTAATCGTCATTTCCGTCCGAGGCGGCGAGGCCTTTGCCCCTGACCTTTGCCGCCGGTTTCTGATGCGCGAATCGCTTCGCCTGCGACTTTGACTTGGATTTGTTGTTGGCGCCAGCGACAGCGCTCGGTGCCTCGCGAAGGGCGAAAGCCTTGGCCAAGTGCCCTATGTGCAAATGGCGAATATGGAACATATGCTTCTCGTCTGATGGATGTGTCGCATATGCTCGCATGTGAGACTTGAATGCCTTCCGGGCAAGCTCTATATGCTACAAAGTTTCATTGGTGAGTGAACGAGGATTGGGTACAGCGTGCAGCCAATGACAAACGTACCTGCTTATCTCGTAATACCCAGCGCTCGAAGGACAGCTGGACCTCGGTCGCGCGGTCCTCGTATTCACTGCCCTTGCCGCCAAAGCCATTTCTCAAGACTGTTTCTGTACTCACACCTTGGAGCGCAACTTTCTTGTTCTCTTCGGACTTGCTCAACGTATCAGACTTTTGCGCATCACCCCCTTGCATCTTGTCCTCCACCCACTTCGTCCAGTCTTTTTCGCTGGGTGCAATGATGCTCCATGCCTCACCGCCCTTCCCGACACGGGCTGTACGTCCTACGCGATGGACGTACTCCGTTGCGCCACCCTCTGTTGGCAAATCATACTGAATGACAGCGCGCACGAGTGGGAGATCGAGACCACGTGAGGCGACAGATGTACACAGCAGGATGGCAGATGAGGGTGCGTTGGGAGTCTTCGACGAAGGCACTGCGGAGAACCCGCGCAAAGATGCGAGGCGCGTTTGCAACGGGAGCGAGCCGTGCAATCGGAATATGGATGTCTCGGGGAGCAGGGAAGATTTGACCTCAACTTTCTCATGCACATCGATCTTGCT
Organism: Gelatoporia subvermispora B; assembly: GCA_000320605.2. Classification (NCBI taxonomy): domain Eukaryota; kingdom Fungi; phylum Basidiomycota; class Agaricomycetes; order Polyporales; family Gelatoporiaceae; genus Gelatoporia; species Gelatoporia subvermispora. Next base: position 321,193 of record KB445796.1, read on the forward strand.
CTTGCCTCGCGCATGCCGTACCTTGTCTTCATCCCCGGCGTTCTCGGCCTCGGAAGCTTCGGTGCCGGACTCGCTATCGGACGCGTGGGACGAAGAAGCATCCGGCTCGTCACCCATCGTCGCGCCCCCGAGCAAGTGCCAGTGGAAGTCGACGGAGTCCGTGCAGCTGAGAAAGACGATAATCTTCGTGCCTCGTTTCCCCTGCGTTTGCGCTAGAAGTGTGCGCAGGAGCGCGACGAGCGTGACCAGGCGCAGCTTCAGCGGGACGATCACGTATTTTTGCGCCAACTGAGATGGAGGGGTGAACTTCTGATTGTTCGCTGCTGCGGCCAGGGCATCTCCGCTCGATTGTGCGTCAGCTGTACCGCTCGCTGGGGCATCGTCCTGAGCCGCCTTGATGACAATTGGGTCCTGCAGCGTTGTGCCCGCGAGCTTCTGCACGTCCTCCCGAATTGTCGCGGAACAGAGGACGGTACGCCGTCTCCTGCTCCAATCCCATCCGCCCACTTCCATGCTTTTGCCCTCCTCCACAGCCTGCATGGCAAGCTTCTGCCGGCCGTCCAGACCCTTTAGAATTCCCTGAATTGTCTCCTCGAACCCAAGCTCCATGAGACGATCTGCTTCATCCAGGACGAGCCAGCGGCACTTGCCCACATTGAATGACGAGGTGTTCTGCAAGTGGTCCAGGAGGCGGCCAGGGGTAGATACAAGGATCGGCACACCTTTCCGCAGCCGTGCCTTTTCGTGTGCACGGGTCGAGCCACCAGTAAGGAGACCTGACACAAGCCAGCGGGTCAGCCGGGGCGCGGACTCGGAGGCCTCCAGATTTTCCCCCTCTGGACGTAGTCGCAACTTGAGCAGAGTCTCGAGTACGTCGGATATCTGCTTTGCAAGTTCTCGCGTTGGTGCAATTATGACAGCAAGCGTGCCTATAGATCGGTCGATGTACGAGTGAGAGCTGAGTGGTAATAGGTCTTGGATGATTGGTAGGAGGAATGATAGAGTTTTTCCTGAGCCAGTTTGCGACTGGATGAAAACATCTCTCGACGAGGTGTCCTCTTGCGCACTGGAAAGAAGGATCGGGAGAGCAGCACGTTGAATGGAAGTAGGCTTGGAGATGTTCAGCTTGCTCTCCAGATGCGAGACTACAAGCGGGTCGAGACCCAGCCCAGGGAATGTCGAAGTGTCGAGAGGTGCGTTGCTCGGGCGGGAGTAGTTCCTTGCAGGAGCAGGGTACTCTGGTTGCTCTATCTTGGGATTGTATGAGAAGAGCGAAGAGATAATTTGTGTCGGAGGACGAGCACTCGGCGCCGCACGCTCGCCCGTCTGGGATACGGCGGACGGTGCAGCCCTGGCCTGGTTGGGCTCCTTGCGAGCTCGTTTTGCGGGCCTTTGATCTGCTGCGTCATTTGCGCTATGTGTCGGCGCGTTTTCTTCTGGCCTTGTTTTGCGTTTTGCAGGGCCTCGTTTCGCTTTCAGCCTAAGCAAGTCAGCGAGCTCCAGGACTCGAGCCAAGGCAAACTCACCGGTCGGTCCATCTCCCCCCTTTTCTGCCTGATCCGCCCTTGGACGATGAGACCTGGTCGTCGGTAGCGAGATTGAGTAGGAGACCGTCGTCCATCGCGCTGAGCACCGACCTGGAGATCGCGTCTTGGAAGAGAAATAATTTGGGCCGGTGTCCCGGGTCTCGCGCTAATCACGCTCGACGCGAAGCCTCCGCCACAGGCCGCCACGTCTCCGCGCCAGTCCTCTCGTTGGCAACGTCTTCTAACCTCTTTCTCCCTCCACCATGTTGTCCTTCGCCCGGCTCACATATGGCTTCGTGCTCGTCGCAGTCGCCGCGTTCTTCTGCGCGCAGTCCGTTGAGGCCACGAAGGGCCCCAAGATCACTCACAAGGTCTACTTTGACATGAAGCACGGCGACAAGGACCTCGGTCGTAGTGCGTACACAGACGCACCACGTTATCTGTGATCGTCCATGTCTAACAGGATGCTTTCAGTTGTCTTGGGCTTGTATGGTGGCGTATGTATCATCCTCCGGTCGGTCAAGGAGCGCTGCTGAGACGCTTGCAGACGGTCCCCAAAACGGTTGAGAACTTCCGCGCTCTCTCCACGGGCGTGAAGAAGGATGGGACAGAGCTTGATGCTGGATTTGGCTACAAGGGCTCGAAGTTCCACCGCGTCATCAAGAACTTCATGATTCAGGGCGGTGACTTCAGTACGTCCACCATATCTGCGAGATTCTACTTATCCGTTGATCGTGCTGTCTTGCACAGCACGCGGCGATGGAACTGGCGGCAAGGTATGAGTTGCCTATTATACTCGTCACCTTCGAAGTATTGAGTTGGGCCCTGGCTAGTCTATCTACGGTGACAGGTTCCCCGACGAGAACTTGTGAGTGCATTCCTGGCGTGATGGCAATTAATGAAAGTAAACCCTCGTATCAGCAAACTCCGCCACACCAAGATCGGTCTCCTGTCGATGGCGAACGCTGGCAGGGATACTAACGGTTAGTGTGCTCTACCAAGGGCGTCCCTGCTGTGCTGACGTGCCATCTCACCAGGTTCGCAATTCGTACGTATTACACCGACTATGATGGTGTAAGCGATTGACAGCATTCGTCTGATGCAGTTCATCACCACTGCGATCACTTCTTGGCTCGACGGCAAGCATGTAAGCCACAAGCTGAGTTTAACTTAGCTCCGACACTGATCAATGTTCAGGTCGTGTTTGGCGAGGTTCTCGAAGGCATGGACATTGTACACGCGATTGGTTCGTGTTCAGAATCATATTGGGTGTTTCATGAGTCCTGAACAATCATACAGAGGACGTTCCGAAGGGTCGGAGCGATCGCCCCAACGAGGATGTCGTGATTGTAGACTGTGGAGAGGTACGACTCGTGTTTCCATCATCCGAATAGACAGGATCCTGACGCTGTCGCCCTGTACAGCTCCCTGTGGACTCGCCGGTGGATGACGATGGCAAAGAGGTGCCTCTCCGTGCTGAGCTCTGATAGCCAGCCATTTATCCATGTTTGTATATCAAACAAATGAAATGGGTTTCTGCACAGGACTTGGACCTGACTGTCCCGACCGCTGCGCCGTCCCCGTCAGCTGAGCTGTCCGGCGAGGCACCAGTGCCCCCTGCCGAGGAGACCGAGCACAAGCAGGCTGCCGCGACGGCCGTGCAGCCCGCCGACGATATTGCGCAGGTGACAGGCTCGCCGATCGAGATTGAAGCTCAAGACGCTGTGATTGACAATGAAGGTTGGAGCTTCTTCTCGTTTTTGCCGTTGCTGTTTGTTCTTGCGGCTGCCTCTGCGCTGTTCTGGTGGATGGGCGGCGTACGGTGGGCGAAGGGGTTTGTGGGCGGCCCCGAGCGCGCGAAGTACCGCAAAGTTGACACCGATCTGGAGAAATAGACTGGAACCACCACATTTTGGCCAGACTTCTCCGACATCATTTTCACGTATTGCAAGTCTGGCATCTGACTCCTGAGATACCAAGTAATAGCCCTGTAGAGTACATGTAACATACACCGAGCAGCCCTGCGCCCGCGGACAGATATCTATACACACGTCATCTAAAATACAGCCTCTGTGCAATGTCATGCCACCTGCAGCAGAGAGGATACAAAAAGCGACGATATCGCAAAAGCCAGGTATGGAATGACGGATAGACTTGATCCAGATGTGGTGGTATCTGGCCTGCACAGTACTAGTGTTGAGCATCGTAGAATGCGCGAATCTCATAGATACATACGGAATTCCATTCTGGTCCGAATACGATGGACAAGTATCATTTGCATTGCCCTAGCGAATGCGAAGCTTTAGTACGACCTCATTGACATTCCGCAGAGGTACTTACCGTTGGATTAGCTGGGCAGCAAACGCCTCCGGCATCAACGACACTGCCTAGTGCGGCAGGGGTCTTGCCCCCAGCCCACTCTTGAATGCAGTCAACGGTTTGGTAGCTGGCATTCCATACACCAAAGTCCTGTTTGACATTAGCAGCAGTCCTGGTAGTCGATAATTACTATTATACACACCGTGAAACCTGTGGAGTGATTAGCATTAATCTTGCAAGAGTCGATTTAGCTGTGACGCACCGTATACTGCCGGATCGGATGGAAAGAAATCGGACGGAATAGAGCTAGATGGCCACGCGAGGTCGAAATTGATGAATTGACCAGCACTTTCGTTCAATGAGCGCATTGTTTTCGATTTACATACGTAGATACTAGATATTGCTCACGGATTCGGATGACCTGGTGTCGCCGAGCACCAGCCGTTTCCCCCGGTCGGACACAAGTCCGTGACCTTGATGACCACGCTCTTCGTTACGTTCGGAAAGAAGGGCGGGTCTGACGTGAACGTATTCAGGAGTGTCAGGTTGAAGCATCGACCACAGCCTGGTCCATATGCTCTGCTGCTCCCATAGGCATATTGACTCATAGCAGCGGTGGGATAATTCGTACTGTCGGCTGTGCAGCCGCAGGCAGCAATAAAACCCTGTGGGAGGGTATAGTGCGTTATGGTTGCCGTACCGTCGGGTGGGTATTCGATCCATTCCGTGGAACCAGAAACTGTTGGGATCTGGAAGTAGAGAACGAGTATACAGCATATAACGACAGACATCCTGAGTGGGTGCAGCATTTTAGGCAGTGCTGAGCTGGTGTATGGTACAAAGAGTGTTTGCAGGATATCCTATGTGGCAGACATGGAGGCCGGAAGCAAGTCACCAGCAATTGATGCCGAAGATGGTGCTGGAAATATTTGCGTGAGCCTGGAGACGCCCGTGCTATTGATGCTGCGTTTTTCACAGGTAGACTCGCAAAACCAGGATCTGCCTCAAGAAACCAAATCGACGGAATGCGAGCAGCATCATGTGAAGATGGAGCATTCTGTGGCCTCGAAACATGCCGCCGGATCCGTCTGCTCGGGGAATGATCGCGCCCTCCGAGTCGGGAGGCCCGACGCGGTGTTCGGAGTCCGCCCGTCCGTCCGCACGAACTCCGTGCGCTGCATTACATGCTACTCGCCACTCGCTGCACGTCTCGTCGTCGACGTCGTCCTTTGCGACCAACAGCACCTAAAACGTAGCTCTACTCGACGCTTGTACTACTATGAAGGCCTTATACCCTGCGTCGCACGATATACCCCGCCTCCCTGAATCTCAACTCGCGCTAAAGATCGCCCGCCACTCGCGGTGCGCGGCATGCGATACTTGCAATGGCCTGCAGCCGCCACCCGGAGTTAACGTTACACTAGATGTGGATGCAGAGCTGGATAATATGCTTGGGGGACTCAGCGGCTACGGCTCGGAAGACGAAGAGCCCTCGGCGTACCTCGACACCTGTGCTTGTGGACACACCGTCGGGGACCATGGCGCAGACCCATCCCTTCTAGGCCACGATGAGTTTGCACGCCGTGGGCGTGTCGGCGTACGCATCGATGAACTACTGCAGGTGCGTCTAGGTCTAATATAGCGCCCATGATCGGACTGAACATCCGGAATGATAGGTGCGAGGCTTGCCCTCTTCCTATCTATGTCCTCTGAAGACTGACGGTCCGAGCAGGATAAAGGCAAGCTGCTCGACTTTGACTACGCGGACGAAGATATCGACTCCCTCCGACAACAAATGCAACTCCCCGCATCGTCTCCGAGTTCAATATCGGACGGCATTGCATCACTGCGTGAGTGACACTTCTGTGAGCCTGGCCATGAACGGAGTTTCGCACTTCTGCCTCGATTTCAAGCGCATATAGCGATCTCATAAAGCGACTCGTGTATGCATGTTCGGCTTGTAGTCTGATTGACCTCAGCAAACAAAGCACGATGCTTTCCTTTTGATGAGCACATCACTACTATGTGAAGCGGGTTGCTGTGATACATGGCTGCGTGTGACGCGCTCTATGTTTGTCTCTCATGATCGTACAATCACATGCTCATTTCGCGAGAGCTTGTACTGATCTTGATACATGTTCCAGTGCCATCGTCGCCGGACAGGCGACCAATCTCTCCAGCCTCCTCCTTTCTCAGCGACGGCTTCGATGAAGATCCCGACCGAGAACCCCCCGCGAAGAAGCGACGAATATCTTTCTCCTCGCTGAGCGACGCGGACGACGACGACGACGACGAAGAGGACAGGCCGCTCGCGGCACGAATGGGCGCCAACGCCAACGCCACAAAGCCGGATAACGGCGCACGGCCGTCTGGACAGCGCAGCGGCAAGCAAATCTCCAGCATGAAATCTGTGGCACACACTGCTCCTGTGTCCATACCGCCACCCACAGACCAGCAGTTGGAGGCCATGACTGTCCAGGCGAACGGCGTGAACGGCCATGAGCCAAAAGTGAAGATGGAGGACAAGATGGACGAGTCACAGCTGACGAGGCTGGCCACTGGTGTCACTGTCGATGCTGGTGGTGCTGCGTCTGCAACGGTGCGTCACATACGTGACCATTGTTGGCTCACTTGCTCATCGGCTGCAGCAGCCAGGAGTGAAGCCTGAGAAGGCTGCACATGTTGAGTTGAGGAAGGGGATAATTCAGATCGTACCGGTGGAGAACGATGGAAAGCCACGGTCGCTCGTTCTTCTTACTGGCCTGAAGACGCTCTTCCAAAAGCAGCTGCCCAAGATGCCTCGAGAGTATATCGCACGGCTGGTATACGATTCGAATTCGAGGTGTCTCGCGATCATGAAGCGTGGACTAAAGGTCGTCGGTGGCATCTGTTTCCGACCATTTCCCCAGCGCGGGTTTGCTGAGATTGTGTTCTTCGCGACAACCTCAGTCGACCAAGTGAAGGTAAGGCCACTGACTCTGCGCCTCCCAACTCGTCCACTCACGCTCCGTACGCGACAGGGCTACGGCAGTATGCTCATGGACCATTTCAAACAACACATCAAGGAGGCATACCCAGGCATGATGCACTTCCTCACATATGCGGACAACTACGCCGTAGGCTACTTCCGCAAGCAGGGTTTCTCGAAGGACATCACGCTCGACCGCTCCGTCTGGGCGGGCTACATCAAGGACTACGAAGGCGGCACGATCATGCAGTGCACGATGCTACGCAAGGTGAACTACCTCGAGGCACGCGACCTCATCACGCAGCAGCGCGAGGCGATCCTCGAGAAGATCCGCGAGAAGTCCCGCTCGCATATCGTGTACGATGGGCTGCCGCAGTTCCAGGAGGGCGTATGGGACGGCCGACCGCTCGATCCGAAGGACATCCCCGGGCTTCGTAAGATCCACTTCTTCTGATATCCCTGCTATCACGATCTCTTAGCACGGACGCAGGTGAAAGCGGGTGGACTCCGTCGATGGCTGCGCTGTAAGTATTCGACCAGCCAGGTAATCGAAGGCGCGGGCTGATTGTGCCGGTCCCCTTGCTTACGAACAGGGTTTCGCGTCCATCTGGCAAGAGTGCTGAGCGCAATGCAATGGAGAAACTCTTGTCCGATCTACAGGGCCATCCGCTTTCGTGGCCGTTCTTGCAACCTGTCAATGGCGAGGAGGTCGTAGACTACTACGAAGTCATCAAAAAACCCATGGGTACGCCGTACTTCATGAACTGTCATCTAACATATCCTGATGCGTGCTTTAAGACTTCAATACAATGGAGCACAAGTTGGATACTAATCAATACCCCAACCTCGACGCTTTCCTCGCCGATGCACAACTGGTCTTTGAGAATTGTCGAACATACAACCCAGATGACTCGATCTACCACAAGAACTCATTGAAGTTGGAGAAATTTCTCAAGGATCAGGTCAAAGTCTACCAGCTCAAGAAGGAAGACTGATCTGCACCGATATTATGTCTATCTGTCTGCTATCTTATTTGCATCGCTGCCGACTCAGTTTGTTGTACCAATTTCTATCACAGGCTATCTCACCTATCCTTCTGTTCCCCACTCGCACCAATTATTTTGATTACTCGAACGTCCAGACCCAAGTACAAGTCGTCCACGAAGCGCAAATTGATAGATCGCGAAGATCAGTCCGTGGACACCGGTCCTCCGACATCGACAGGGACTATGAACTCCATACAGCTAGTTGGTCACTTGCTGATCGCGCAGTACTTCTCGGCGCCACAATCAATTTGACTGATCACGATGAGCGCACAGAAGACAATTGCCAAGACGAGTTGAAACATGCATTAGGTTATTTCGATACAATGTACTACACGATTGCGATGGATGCCCTGGTCATACAAGATCCGTGCCCACGAACGGAACAAGGCCCCGAGCTGCTCAGCGCTGGCCGTACGCCGTCGTCTCGTACTTGCCGATGCCGACGATGACGTTCTGCGGCTCCTGAGGCTTGTTCTTGAGGTAGTTCTCGAGGATGGTGCGGGTGCCCGCGGCGTAACGCGCCTGGGCGTCGAGGGTGGTGCCCGAGTAGTGCGGGACCATGCCGTTGCCGCCGCCGAGGGGGTTCTTCATGGTGCGCCAGACGTGGTCCTTGGGCGCGGGCTGGACGTTCCAGACATCACCGGCGTAGCCGGCAAGCTGGCCGCTCTTCAGCGCCTCAGCGACCGCGTCCTTGTCGCAGATCGCGCCACGCGCGGTGTTGACGAGCCACGCACCCTGTAGGAACGAATGAGTGCTACTCGAGAAGCGAAGGTGAAATATGAGACGCACCTTCTTGAAGTGCTTGAGCAGCTCAGCGTTGACGAGGCCGCGGGTGCCCTCGTGAAGCGGGGCGTTGACGGTGACGACGTCGCACTGGGAGACGAACTCCTTGAGGTCCTCGACGCGGCGCGCGTTGACGGCCTTGGCGGCATGCTCGGGGAGGGGCGCGTAGTCGTAGTAGAGGAGCTCCTTGCAGTCGAAGGGCACAAGACGCTGGAGGACACGGTAGCCGATGCGGCCAGCACCAATGGTGCCGACGACCTTGCCCTCGAGGTCGAACGCGTTGCGGGCGATGTCGGAGACCTGCCAGTCGCCGCGCTCGATCATCTGCGGGGCGCCGGTCAGCGCGTGGAGACGGAAGCAATGTGCGGGGCACGTACCTCGTGGGCGGGGACGAAGTTGCGGACGAGCAGGAGGATGCTCATCATGACGTGCTCCGCGACGGAGACGACATTCGAGCCAGAGACCTCGAGGACCTGGATCTTGCGCTCGACGGCGGCGTTGAGGTCGATGTGGTCAGAGCCGACACCAGCAGTGATACAGATCTTGAGGTTCTTGGCCTACGAGGATCGAACATCGTCATTCCTAATTCGGCAATGTTCCGGACCGGAAGAATGCTTTACCTTGTCGATGAGATCACGCGTAAGGTAACCGGGGTGGAAAGGCGTGGTGATCAGGACCTCAGCCTATGCGATGCGGAGTGAGCAGTGTGGTTCAGTGTGGCGCCTTATCGGGGAACACGTACATCGACGATGTGCTTCTGGAAGTCGCTGTCGGGACCCTCCTTGCTGTCGCTGACCTATTTCATTGACGATGTCTTGAGCGACGGCGATTGAACAATGCAGAACGAATACGTACAATGAGCTCGTGGCCCTCAGACTCCAACCACTGGCGGATGCCGAGCTAGAAATAGACAAGATTAGCTCGATCATAAGACGCGTCGCGGCCGCCACAGGAGCTTACCTGGTTCTCAATGGTTCCAAGGAGACGGGGCTCCTGGGTAGCAGCCTCACCGCCCTTGTAGAGAATAGCAAGAACCTGGAAGGATGCGTGGGTTAGAGTTGGGCACTTGCAGTGCGTATCCTCTGGTGCGCTCACCTTCATGTTGCGATTGAGACTGGGAGAGGAAGGGCGATGGAAGTGGTTGAGAGTCGAACGGGTGGGTTTGACGGCGGAACCCCACAGAGCCGCAGCTCTTTTATAGGAGAAGAGCGGGAGGATGGTCATGAGGTGGCTGAGTGTCTGAGTGTGTGGGATCGATTGCCGAACTGCTAGGAGTGCTTTAGGCTAAGAGAATATGAAGGCTTTCCGACTGAGCCCTCAGCCACCCACGCCGGAGAAGGAAGGTCACGTGCGGCACGCGCGCCGAAAACACCCTCGACGTCCCGCGGCAGGAACAGCGTCTGAGGCGCCCATCCACCCGACGGTTGCTGCTCCGAGATTGCACGATGACCATCGCATCGCCAGAGCGTCTCGCCGTCTCTCGCGACCGCTCGTAACATCTCACCCCGCTGCGCGTGGCGTTCCGGAGCCCCCGAGGGATGCCAGAGCCCGCCGCACGCAGCCATGGACAACACCGGACCGTGCGATCGAATACGATTATACCCTGACTGTGCCGGTCATCTGACGGGCGCGAGAGGGACGGCTTGAGACGGTACGGAAGGGGCGTCCGTTCCTGGGCAGCCCGTCTGTCCGTCTGCATTGCGGCAGCCGTCCCAGGCGTGAACCGTCCGCAGCCGCTCCCAATCCAACCCCAGGCGTCTGGCAGCAGAAGACATGGTGAGAGCCTCTGCATGCGCTTTCCTATCGCCCAGACACGGCCTGCTCCGATGGCTTCCCGGATATGGCAGCGCGATATGCAAACCGATGTCGCGAAGTCCAACGCGTTCGACTTCGGAACACACTCACTCGCTGGAAGCGTTTGTTTGTTGTGAGAATCGCGTCTAGTTGGTAGGCCCTCGATCCCATGTCCACTCACAATTGACTTCTAGTTCCCCTGGAGCGCATTCGAAATGAACATGTGTCACTGCTCCATCCGCACTGCGCGGTCTGATGATTGGGTGGCGAGCTTGGAACCTGATAGAAGTTGCGCTCTAGCCTCCTTGATCTCACGACAGCCGTAGGGACTTGATAATAGTTTAATCCGAGGGTAACGTCATTATAATATGGTACTAGATTCACTCTACCGGCCGTTAAGCAGGTGTTTACGCAGGCGTCTGACATAAGTACTGAACTCACCTAAACGTTCAGCCCACTCTCCTCCGAGCTGCAGGCCGCCGCCGCCGCCGCATTAATCGACCCATATTACCCGCCTTCCGAGACACGTCGCTCGATGTCTGTCTGAATCATTTCGAACTTGTCTTCCACGTCGTCCCGGTGAGCGCTGAGCGGGGCCTCCCGGGCTGCGCGCGCGTCTTTGACAACCTCCCATTCCACACGGATGAACACCCACATCCACCGGCGCATAATCTCGGCCATTTCAATCCAGAAGATTAGCAAGTCTCCGTCTCCGTACGAGTGCAGGTGGCTCGACAGCTTTGCCGACCATGTCAGGCGCAGCACGAGGTCGACGAGAATGACAAATGGATATACGGGCAGGGGTAGAAGCAGTCGCGGGCGGAGCCCGTATGGATGTGTCCGGCGCCCCGAAGTATAAGACAATGTCGCACCCTCAGGAAGGCCGTCCTTCACCGAGTCGGGATCGTGTGCGTCGAGGAGTGGCGAGCGCGAACGTAGGCGCGGGAGAAGCAGGGGGCGCGGTGGTACGCCGGGGTCGGGATTGGCAGAAGGTCGGGGAAGAAGGAGATCAAAGCCCCAGTCGTACGTAACGTCCCACCAGAAGGAATACAGCGAGTTGATGCCCGCGGCCAAGAGCCTATACCTTACGTGAGTAACATTGGCAACAGTATTCTTCTAAAGCCTACTTGCCACAACCGAAATAGTTGATGTTCGCCGTGCCATGCCTCTCGTGCAGCGCGGTCGCCTTTGACAGCTGTGAGGTCAGATATGACTATGCGCTGGGCGGCAGATAGGTAAATCACGGGGAAGGCACTCGCGTACTTCAGCGCGTTCAACAGTGGACGACGACTGTTGTTTGTGCAAGAAGTATATTCAATGAGACATTGTCTCAGCCGGACTGCGTAGGGAAGGCTAGCTCGGGTTATTGAGATTGTCAAGAGTCGTGGGCGGGAGTGCCTTACCTCATGATTGTGGGCAATATCCACCGCGCCAATCCTGTTTGCGCGGGTTGGATCAGGAGACTGCCTCCAGGCAGTAACATGCACAACGATAGCCACACATCTCCGAGCACTTTAGCAAAAGACGTGAAGACATCGGCGAAGACGACGTCCGAAAAGTATATTCGATGATGCGGAGGAGATATACATCTATGTATAGAACTGTGTATTTGCGGCGTGAGGCGGTGGTAGTATTAGGAAGAAGCAGGTACTCACTGAAGGAATTTGTCGCGTTCTGCCTTCTGGAAGACATCCCAGGGGCATATGAGCGCCATGCATAGGCATGAAGCGGCGACAGCGGGAACGAACTTGAACGTGTCTACCAGGTAGACGTCCCCATAGGTAGCAAAGCGAAACGCTGTCCACGCGAAAAGAGTCCACACAGAATATGCGATAAAGAGTCTATATACCGGCCCATACACCGTAGATGGGTGGGCTATCGATTTCCACCCGTGTCCGCGAGTTGTCGGAAGGGATGTTGTGAGACGACTATCGTCATGCCTTCGGAGGTCCAGGGCGGACACAGGGTCGATCCCAAACGCGTACAAGCCGTGCAGGTTGGTCGCCCAGCCGAGGATGCCTAGACCAGCAAGACAGAGGACACGGAATGGGAGAGGAAATGCAGCAGAGAAGAGGAGCTCTCCCCCTACATCTGGAGCCATTTGAACACGATTTGAGGTCGTCTCCTGCGTCGCCCGACAATGATTCGTGGATGAGACTTATATTGACATCGGCGGAGGGAGGTGTAGGCTTCTCCGCTTGGAGTTACTCCAATATGGTCGGGGAAAGCACTGTCGAGGACCAAGAGGATAATGAGAGGTCTCAAGACAAATTTGCGACGTGTATGTGGCTGCTCGATGAGCGCAACGATGAACGCGCAGTGTTCGCTCCAATATAGGCCACGTGGGGAACGCGTGGCGTATCTATCACATGACTTTCCTTAGGCCTCATCATAACGGTACTGAGCTGCGGCATGCCAACATCACTTCCGCTTGTCGTCCATTTCCCGATGGTCAAGTCCTCGCCACATTTCTACGACCGGCCGCCATGATCGATTTCATAATTCTCCCTAGGACACGACGAACTGCACCTCCGAGCAATCGTGGTTGCAGAGAGAACAGGAGCGTCTTTCTCGCGAATCGCGACTTGATCGCCCTACTTTCGGGCCTCGGGCAAACAGGCACCTGAGGTGTAGTTGTGATCATATACTATCCGAGGTCTGCTATACTGGCATTTTGTCTCGTCGCTAGGCTCCAGTCATGCTTGAGAGGCCAATTGAAGTGATCCGGCTCGTAATCATATCCCTGCGGGCCTTCGACTCGTATTCCCGCGCAATCTTAGGAGGCCTATGACCTTATGCCGCGATATTCGCTACTGTGTGAGCATGTAGCCAGTATTTGCTTCTTTTATCTGGGCAATTGTACAACCAGCAACAGCAGCTGTCCTGGCTTGCACGATTCCGGTCATGTTTATTCAACTCACGATAGAGCGACAGATAATGCACAACAATAGGACACTCACGTAGACTCGCGTGCGACGGAAACTCTTGCATTCCGGAGGTGGCTAACCATAGGTTCGAATTGCATCGCAGTCATAACTTCATTCATGATATATGACGCTTGAATAGGCAGCGTGTGCGTTCATGCGCCTGTCGACACGTCAAGTCTGGGTCTCGCTCATAGTAACTGGAATGTGCTGAGTTCCGTTATAGCCTTCAGTGCAGCTAAACCTGTACCCAAACGTTATGGAAACGTTGTTTCCATCGGAATCATGTGTCATGCACTGTCACGGATTCTGCTCGTATATGGCGATCGTCATAAACCGCAACGGAAGCAATCCTGACGTTTGTGACAGTGCAACTTCGAGCACATTTGACGAACTTTCCGGCTGAGATAGTACACGCGCGAGCAAATGATCAAGCAAGAATGTATACTGGAATACTTGGTACGTGGCAGTACTCTGTAAACCAGTGAAGACCAACTAGTCTTCACTCACTGCGCCCGAAACTCGTCGTGCGCACCGTCACGTGACTCCCGCCGCCGCAGCCACAGCGCGCGCGGCATTCGCACCTCCAGTACTTTCGTCAACACTGCCTGGCATGCGGGGGCTCGGCGCGTCAATATCCTCCACAAAAGTTGCATCTACGGTTCCTTTTCAATTCAGGACTTCAGGAGCTGATATCGATAATATAAATGCTCCAAGCACCCTCAAATCTCTCTGGATGACGCACGGATGCAAAGCAGCCCTCAAAAGAATCAAATGAGAACAGTCGCGTTTTCACCCAAATTCATATTTATGTAATCCCTATTTCTTTGCGAGACTTGTCCGAACGAGAGCAAGGCGCAGGTCTGCCCATCTGACAACAAAGATGCAGCAGTATCTTCTCGACAGCTTGAGATCAGGCCCGTATGCTGTCTAGAGTGGCTCGACTTTGACATATCACAAGCATCTTACGCGACCGGAAGATCCGCCCAACTAGATCGTAGACTGTTGGTCTCACGGAAGGCGGATAATGTATCCTTCTAGATGCATGGTTACGCGCCGTCTCATGAATTCGCTGCGGCACTTGGAGCGGCGAGGCGAGCTATACATTATTGTAGTCCGATCCTTCTCTATCTGGAACGCCCAACTCACTGACTGTATACTCGCATAACCAGGGTGGCAAGTAGCAACCACCACAGTCACGCGCGACTTGTCACTATATATGGCTATCCTGCCCTTGAGTGAACTTTGATCTCAATAGGCCCTACTGAGTAGGGACTTTCGGAGTGTCTAATCACGGTCTCCAAACTCTAAATCGACCAATCAGAGCCCATAGCGCACGTCGCCGAGCAAAAAAAACATATCGCCGAAGGGGTTTCAGAAGAATTCTTATACAGAACTGCGGACAAGATGTACGGTGGGTGCGCGATCGCAGTAAATAGTTTGCGCCGCTCTCGTGACCTCGACATTCGAGTGGACTGTGTCTCATTTTCCTGTGCAACATAACGCTATTCGAGTTTGTCATCATTGATCAGCTTCTCGTTGCCAGTGTCCGTCGCGCTTCTGTTCGTTGGAGATCAGAAGTTGCCGCGGCCCTGCCTTTCGCAAAACCTGTGTCAAACAGCGCCGGCGTCCTCAGTCAAGAAGCCAGCGCAGACATTACAATCTCTGCGGGGTGCTTACTGCTGTCTCCGAGACAATGCAACAAAAAACACATACGGGCGATCATCTCACAGCTCGACACTTCGGTTGTGAAAACAGCACATTGCATCCGGTGCAATCTGTCAAAGTTGACATTCGCGAATTCTGTCATCAGCCCCCCCCCGGTAACGACGGATCGCATGGACTGATCCAGCCGATGATGCTTCCGTGTTTGGCTAGAATTGAAGCGATCTGCGCCCATAAGTATTGGGTCCCGAGCGGACAAGGTGGTAGCCGTTTCTTGACCGGAATGCAATCTATCGCAGATGACAACGATATCTTGATCCTGTTCAATCGCTTGTCGAGAAACGTCCGCGCCTATGGCACGGCCTTTAGAGCTTCGTGCGGCCCGTGTATCAGTATATATATAAAATCAGAAACCTGATATGATCTCAGAGCTTTCTTGGTCGTTCCAAGTTTCACAGTTGTCTCGTTCACTTCGTTTTCTTCTCTGGGGCTTGCTCCTCTTTTCTACTTCTGTCTTGAGCTGTGCTCTTCAGTTTCGCCTTCCTTCCAGGGACTTTGGCTTGGCAGACCCAAAGTAACCCTGCGCAACGAGCTAATAGCTGGGTGCCTTGCAATGTCGGCAAATCCTCTCTCTCCTATGGACACGTTCTCCCGAAACGTTGCCGCTCGCCCCGACAGGTCGCAGACCGTGCCCATCATGGTAGACATTCGGGCGATGCCGGTTCAGAAGTCTGCCACCTTGCCTGGCTACGTCGAAAAGTCGGCAATCGGACTTGGTTTGACGCCCTTCCGACCGACACTCGTTCAAGCTGATACAACCGACAAGCTAGAGTCTGATTTGTTCGAGGACCCGATCTCGATACCTGCGTCAGCGTCCTCCACGATTACTGCAGCCACCGTAGAGCCCACCGGAGGATACCGAAACAAGTTTCGCAAAGGAGCGAGATGGCTTGGACTATGGGAGCACAAGATATCCCGTTTTATCAGACGGCACATAGTACTCTTCCTGTCCATCTTCTTGGCGGCACTCGTTGCAGGCAGTATTGGCGTTGGTTGGGCTTTGCGGCTGCGCACATTCAACGCTGTTGACATCGATGATCCTTTCCTCAACGCGAACGTTGGTCGTCTTTTTCATCACCACTATGTTGTTATTACATGCCCAGGAACAGATTTATTTGACCGCCAATCTGGTCACTATCGATCCTTCACAACAGGTGATGACTCTGGAATGGGAAGTCCAAGATTATCAAGTTGGCGTAGACAACAACGGCAACCCAATCTTCTGTGACAATCAATCATCCTGCCCCGATCTTGGTATCTATTTCGATGCGTAAGTTAGCCAACCGCAAGACATGATCTCAGAACTAACCCGACCAATCAGAAACTTGCTGCAAACAACGTCTGATGGACCGGGATCGGGAGCATCAAACAACGATCCTTCTCCAACTTTCATTCTCAATGGCACAAACTGGATCTCTCTCGCTCAGGGGACAGACCTGCGACCCAGCTCACCAATCTTTAGGACCGATGTCTTGATCTCGAGCGATGGCACTCACAGGACGGCGCAATCCTATCCATTCGACGAGTAATGACCATTTCCTTCGGAATGTCATGAGCTGATAAATTATGCACCCTCCAAAGGTACATGGCGACCCTAGCAATGTTCACCCAGTCCCTGTCAGACAATAGTCCGGTGGGCATGCTTGTAGTGAAGACGTCGGGTATCGCTGCGTGCGTATAATATCATACATCGTCGCCACGCGCAAGTCCGACCACTGATACATGCACAGAGGCTTTAACGCGAAACTTATCGACTCGGGACTTGGACAAGACAATAGGACATATATCAAGAATATCGAAGTGTCGCGCGGCCCAGTGATCCGTGTCTATGCTGTCTTTATCGTTATGGCCATCTGTAAGTCTTTTGCGGATCCAGAACAAATTACCACTGATATACCTGCAATCCTCAGGGGCTGTCACTCTGACGTTCGTCGTCGCGGGTGTGACCGCTGTCTGGCTGGGCAAAGGGATTCGGGCGGATGTTCTGGTACTGCCCGTGGCGACGCTCTTCGCGTTCACGCAGCTTCGTGGTACACTTCCTGGCGCACCAGACGGATTCGGTACGTAAAGTGTATACCTCGTTTGGCAGCATTGCTTATACTGCGATCCTCTGCATACAGGTGCCGACATTGGTAAAGCACTCCGCGTAGCTCGGTTGATGATATGTCTCATATTGATTATATCTGCAGATTTCGTCGGTATCCTGCCTTGTCTAGCTCTGCTGACGACGTGTGTAAGTGGCGTTGGTAATATAGGTGCCGACTCAGCTCACATACATTTCTCTTTCAGTCCGTCTTCATGACCGCCGTCTTCCTCTTCAGAAATCCCGAGGTCAACACCAAGAGATGGAGTAATCTGTCCGTTGAGCTCGGCGCGGACTCGAAAGTTTAGTCCGCAGTGTAGCACCTTAGCTCAACGGCCCAGTGACATTAGTGAACTGTCTTTACGTGTTCGTATTGTGTGTCTATCGATTTAAACACTGTTGTACACCACCGTGAACCCCAGAATCCTTGTCTGTATGCTTGAAAGTATCGCAATCAAGCAACGCAACCAGCCACTCTGATGGAATTTGCGAAGCTGAGCAAAGAGGTTCATGACTACGATTTAGTCCTAACAATAGCGTGTACAGTGACAGAACAGAACAGCACCGAGTCGCAAATATCAGCCATATGGGTTTGGCTGCCTCTGCAGTTGCGACCCAGATGAAACCGTGCACTCGTATGTGGTATACATCACGAGCAGGTGCAGCGCAATGGCGTAGCAGATGAAGGCTGTCCGCGTCCGCCGATTGCCGAGAATCGCGCGTGTTAGCACGAGCACGCCCCTCTCTAGCACGTTCAACGACTCGTAAGCCCTGTTCGCCTCCTGAGCAAACGTCAGTGGATATCAGATCTGACGAACAAAAGATACTGACTCTGCCCCTGAAGGCCTGGAAAGGATTCATCGCCTCCTCGCTGTATTCGAGATGATCAGATAGTGATTACATCTATCACACTGATATAGCTCACTATCGCACCCTGTACTTGCTCATGTCGTCGGGTCGGCTCGTTGAGCTTGAAGGCAAGGGGTCGAGTGTCGACGGTCTCGCAGCAGCGTCTTCTCGGTAGCTCTGCATGTAACGGACCTTCTCGTATAGCTTCAAATTATCTGCTTGCAGCGATTTCACCTGGGTGTATCAAGCTTGATCAGACATGTGTGGTGAAATGTGACAAGATGGTGACTAACCTCTGCTCGAAGTTCTGAGATGACATTAAACTGTTTGCGCAGTTCCTGAGGCAATGTCAATCAATATGTACACCGGTTGTCCGTTAGGTTCGTTACCTCTTCCAGCTCGGCGTTCCGTTGACGGAACCTATCACGTTGGCTTGTCACAATGGGCAGAATAGACGTATCTGCCGCGGACGTGAATGGTATCGGAGTGTTTCTTGCCGGCGAATCCTGAGGTAGAATTGAGTTACATCAGACGCGACTATGACCGAGAACCCTACACTGTGCTTCTTGCCGAGATCGAGTCCCGCAAGGATGTCTGATGTCGCGTCGTCCTCATCAGAAGGCGCTGCCGTAGACGGGCCTCCGTTCAAATCGCCAGCTGGCTTCCGCTGGTCCATTTGTAGCAGATCGTTCTCAAGCTTTTCACTGAGTGCGCGCTGCTTTTCCAGCTCGGCTTCGCTTTGTTCCAGCTCGGCTTTGGTGGCTTGAAGGGTAGCTTCCAGCTCTCCATGCATGATCTGGGCAATACAGCACGACGGTCATCACCCTTGACGGGTACACCGATGCTGGAGCTTGGGTACGTACTCGGAACTTCGTCAGCTCTTCCAAGATGCGCTTGTTCTTCGTCGCAAGCAAAACCTCGAGGGACTTGCCACGTCGATCATTGGTTTTGTCCGCGTTCGGGTCAGGTAGTTGCAGTCCCAGAGCATCGCCGTTGCCATTCAAGTAGCCCCCATCCTCGTCTGCATCCTCATCTAGGCCAGCAAATTCAACATACTGTCAACGTGGATATCAGATGTGACATTGAGGAGAAACCATGGGAAACGTACCTTCATGATATCGAGCTCGCGCTTGATTTCGTCGTAGTCGTTGTATTGCTTTATCTTCTGCTTGAGTTGATCTATCTCGCTAGCCTAGATTGAATGAGACAAAATCAAATCAACAATGTTTAGCAAGCATCGGATGATCTCGACACCAACCCTTCTTTGGGAATCCTTGCGAGCTTCCTCCAACTGCTTGGCCGCAGCGTTTTGAGCCTCTGCCGTAGCTTGTTTCTGAGCCTCAAGTGCCTGAGACAGACGGTCTGTCTCGGCTTCAAGTTCCGTGACTTTTGCTTCTAGTTCTTTGACTCTGCGACACCGGGATGAGCATGGGTGTCTCTTCTATATCAGGAAATGCACCGACCGATCGCTGCCCTGATTGCCGCTTTTGATAGCTTCGATTTCAGCGCGAAGCAGCTCCTGTAAGATTCGGTGGTTGAGCCCAAGTTGGTTAAGAATCCGAAGATCCCGACATACGTTACGCCGCTCGACAGTTGCCACGCGGTTGTTAGCTTGCTCGAGGTCAGCCACCACCATGTCGAGCTCTGCGAGTTTCGCTACGACTTCTTGATCTACACGGGGGAGGAGAAGAAAGTACAAGTCAATGTTGGGTGTTGTATTGATTATAGCATGCATTAAGCCGAACCTTGCCGTTGCGTATGGTCAAATAGCTTGGCTTGGTTAGAGTCATTTGACATCCGCAAGTCACGAAGTTGGTTCTTAGTGAGCGTGATCTGACGTTGGAGATCTTGCTCTCTGTTTGCGTGCCAATGTGTCAGATCCACATGCTCAAAGTGATGTCGTCAGCGCCTACCGTTCCTCATAGTTGCGGATCCTCTCGTCATAGGTGGCATTAAGCTCGTTCTCCTTCTGTGTGACCCTCTCCTGAACCATGTCCTCCATCTACAAAAGACGTCAATCATGAAGCTGCGAACTTGCTCTCGTACAGTAATATTGACCTTCTGCTCGAGCTGTTCGATCCGTGTTTCGGCTTTCTTCTTAGCAGTCTCCAGGGAGGACGTCTCGGCCAGCTTCCGACGCAGCTCAGCGTTCTCATCACGCATACGCTGCAGCTCGAATTCAAGCTCCCGTGCCTCTGCAACCTTCACGGTCTGGTCCTGTTCGTGAGGAAAGTGTTAAACGCAGTCCGCGCATGGTCAAGGGCATGTGGGCACGCACGACAGCGGCTTCCAGTAATGGGTACGGATCTGGAGCTTCGGCAAGAACTTTGTAAACGTTGAGAAAGGCGTTCTCAGCGGCCTTCGACCGTTTCGTCAAGCTGTCGATTTCCGTCTGGTATGCTATTTGCGAGATATTCTGGTCAGAGGCAAACCTCTGGGAGCATATGCAACTAGCGCACCTTTGAGAAGGCCCTTGAAAGCTGTGAGCTTCTCCTCGTCCGGTATCTTCCTAAATTCTACATATAGTGCGTGAATGCAAGCCTCAGCATACATGTACTGTTGACAAACCCTTGGTACGATCCGCGAGAGCCTTGCGGCCAACTACGCTCTCCTTTTGGTTCTCCACGAGTTCAATACCCTGAGCGTCGAGTGTCTTCTGCAGCTCCGACAGGTTAATTTCTGTTCCCATGTTCGTCAAGCTGGCTCTGGCATGTCTCCAAATGTACTCACCCTTCCATGTCGCCAGCGCACCCGAGAAGTTATGTTCGGCCATCTTGATCCCGCCTGCGGAACTGATAGTGCAACTCTTGATTCAAATGTACAGCCAGTACAGGATTCTTAGAGACACAAATAAGTAGCAGGAGCTCCAGGCGACGTCCCTAGCTCGTTGCAAGAGAAGAAACGGGAAGCAGCTGGAGGCGCTATGTTCATGACACGGTAGCCGACTGTGAGGGGAGGCGCGCGCTTCATCGACGGAAAAGGCAAGTCGTCCTACGACCCCACGTGGCCCAGAAATTGCAGACCGAATCCGGACAGCCAAGTCTCCTGAGGTCTGCTACGGTCTACTCAGGTCGCTTCCGTCTCGCGCACTCTCCTGGACGGAGACAAGCCGTCTTCTGTCGGTCTTTAGGCTTGCTCTGGACTTGCTTTTCTCCAGGATGAACGTACTCAAGCAGGTGCGCCGCGCAGGTGCCGCGGTCGGCCGGCGGACGTACGCGACGATGTTCGTTCCCCCCGCCTCTCTCCAGCATGTCATTCGGCGGCAGGACAACGGAAAGCCCCTGCCCGAGTCGCCCAACATTTACACCGGCCGACCGTCCTACTATGACCAGCTCAACGCGCTCGAGACTGCGCTGCAGCAGACCCAGCGCGTTCTGCGCAACCTGCAGCTGCTCCCCCTGCCCCAGTTCGCCCGGGACGCCGTTCCACCACCGTCTCCTGTGTGGAAAAACAAACGCATGCTCTCGGAGGAGATCACGGAGTCGCTCACAGTGACGCGATACCGGCGCATCATCAACCTGCTCAACCAGCTCGACGAGTGCCGCCGCATCGCGGACGTCTCGGGGCACGGCGCGCTCGCGGAGTCGCTTGCGAATGTCCTGACGGACTTTGAGCCCTCGAACAAGGAGGCAGTGCTCGCGCGAGGAAAGCGGAAAGCGGTCAAGTTCGACGAGTATGGCCGGAGCTATACAATCGGGAGGAGGAAGGAGAGCTCGGCGCGGGTATGGATGATTGCAGTGCAGGACAAGGCGGGCGAGACGTCGGCTGCCAGCGTCCCTGCGGCAGAAATTCCGCTCGAAGACGAACTGACCACGGCCGAAGTGGAGGAAGAGGTATCTGAGGCCCAGGCGCTACCACAATCGCCTCTCGAGCCCATCCCGGACGCCCCTCCAGCACCTATTGAAGTTCCTACTTCAAATATCCTCATCAACAATACCCCGCTCGCACAATACTTGTCAGTAATTCTTCCTCTCGCAGAGTTTCTGCACAAGCTGACTGTATCGGCCTATCTGCTAGTGCTCATCAAGCAGACCGAGAAACTGTCGTGCGTCCGTTTAAGGTCGCCGGTCTTCTTGGCGCATTCAACGTCTTCGCCATCGTCCGTGGCGGAGGTACGACTGGACAGAGTGGTGCCATTAGTCTCGGCATTGCACGAGCTATCGTGGCACATGTGCCAGAAGTAGAGCAGGTTCTGCGCAAAGGTAAGACAATGTTATCATATCGTTGTAACTGCGCTAATATCCTGTCTAGCGAAATTGCTCAGGAGAGATCCTCGTATGGTCGAACGTAAGAAGACTGGTATGGCGAAGGCTCGCGAGGCGGTACGTGCTTTTCACATCAGTGCATTTGGCGTACTCATTCTTTGTTCGCAGTACACCTGGGTCAAGCGTTAACCTCTGGAGGGCTCGTATGGAACTTCCCATCACCATTCGCATACATCCTGTGCTCGTATTTACATTACATGATTGTGCTCATCACAAGCGCACACTCCGCTGCATTGCATGATCTTCTGCATGAGTTCACTCGTGTCTTCATGGCCTGCTGATGAGCACCGCCTCTTGCTGCCGGACGATGAGAGCATTGCACGCGTGCAAGCCGTGACTCTATTGTCGAAACATTCAACGGCACTCAACCTCACTCAACAAACACACATAAGGTTATGGGACCAAAATAATTGATTGCATGAAAATTTGTATCCACGTGTACGAAAATATGAACAAGGCGTAACCACCATCGAGCAAGAGGGCTAGTTTGACCGTGTGATTGCAACTACCTGGGGAGAGATCGTCAGTCAGACTGGTGTCCAAAGCCTCGAAGAGACGAAACGCCAAGTGAGGACGGGAGGTACGATTCAGTATTGCAGAAGTTGGGTCATCAAGTGGCCGGAGCCATATGACTGTTGAGCTTGATATGTGATTGGTGTTCATCATTGTAGACAATCTCCCGTCCTCACTACAGGATGTTGGTCGACATGAAGAGGATGCTCACCTTCTGAAATGCGTTGATTCTGGTCTATGCAAACGGTGACTGGTAGCGCGAACACAAACGCAACCTAAAGCCTCGTAAGAGAACGAGTAACAGTGAAAACGGTAGAAGAGAGGTGGAACGAGAGAGAGTAGAAGATGCGAAGAAACTTTGTACGCGTAGGCGCGCGTTAAGGGTATCGTCGGAAGTTGCCGAGAACACTGAGCAGTTTCTCATCTGCCGGAACAACACGGGGTACATCTCGGAATGGTCGGGAAAGCAGGTTCTGGAACACGTGACTATGGTCACGGCACCGGACACTTGAGCCGGAGTCCGGAGTCCGGAACGGAGCCAAGCTCCTGAACATCTCATACATCTCATCGGAGCCGTGAGTTCGATTTACCTTTGACACTGCATTTCATAGTACATCTTGTCTTGCTTGACTACGTTCAAATTGAGACAATCTCCAGACGCGAAGAGGGTGTACGCATAGCCTCTTGATCCATATACTTGTCAAACGGACACATTCGTGCCGAGCATTGGTAACTTTCCGTTAGCAGAACAGGACCGCCCCGCTTAGAGAAAACATGCCTCGGCGAATACAGAAGACGGCTCCCAGCTTAAGGTAGCTATTTATGCTGGAGGACGTACACCACTTCGGGACCGAACAAGCATTCGCAGTGGGCAACGACTCACGCCGTGATTTGTCGTAATGCAACACCTGCCATAGCGGAGGTCGATCCAATACAGTGAACCGCGACGGTGGCAACATCTACAGCAATGGTGAGTGAGCAGGGAATGTATACACAACAGACAACTACGTATTATACCGCAAGCAATACACCAGATAGCAGAGTGAGAGGGGAAGATAAGGAAAACAGACAACCACAACACACAAAGTAATAAACAACTAATGAGAGGGGACAGTGTACGTATGAACACATCGTCACGGAAATTACTGAAAGAAAAGAGTCTGGACTTCTCCCTGAGAGAATGGTAGGTTGCATGCGGGACACTTGCGCTGTCGGGTTGATATCCGTGACTCCACACACTGCTTGCAGAACGCTGCCGGGACGATCGAAGTAAGTACTGCGAATATGGAAAGCAATCGCAGGCAGGACGTACAGTGCATGCATTTCGTGATGACAGTATTGCGCATGTTGATCCGACACGTGGAACACTTCAGGATGCTCTGCGTTCGGCAATTAAAAAACGGTTCCGAAATCGACATGAAATACGCTCACCATGCACTTGTCAATCTCCTGCTGTAGCTGTGCCTCTCTGGAGCCCGAGACGGGGTTGACCGCGCTCGACGATGCCCTTAACTTAGCAGCCTGGCGCTCCACATCTTTCTTAGCGCGCACTACGCTCTCCTCAGCTCGGCGAAGCTCGGCGCGTCGTTCGTTCAACTCCTGCTCGTACTGCGTAACCGTCATTCGCAGCTACAGACAGCAAGTCGTCAATTATATCATATTCGAAAATGGTTGAGATAACGTACTTCATCCATTCGCTTGGCTTCACCCTCCGCGCGACCCTTTGACTCTGCTGCCTGCTCCTTCTGAACCTTTACTTCCCTCATCTGCTCAGAGAGAGCTTTCCTCAGGCCCACGAGTTCCTTCTCATTTTCGACCTGAGATGATACTGTGTCAGCGTGTGACGCTCGAAGGCTTATAGAAAACTCACAAGGCAGGTGTCAGCAGCCTTCTTGGTCTCCATGAGCTTGTCGACTGCAAGTTGTAACTTCTCAGACTTGCGTGAAAGAACCTTGCGTTCATTTTCCACGGCCTCTTTGTCCCGCATAGCAGAGTAAAACTTGTTCTCCGACTTGGCTCGCTGTGAAGACCGCAGTCAGGATTGAGAACCGGACAACAATGATTGGGAACATGCGTCGAGCGTGGCTTTCTGCAACTTCTCCTCCATCGTACTCAAGTCAAACACTTTGCTCTTGATCTGGCGTTCTAGAGCTTCCCAAGAGGCGGATAGCCTGTCCAATTCCGCATACAAGGCCGATTCTGCCTGTTGTAGGGTTGAGGATTCAGAAAAATAGACATCACAAGCCAAGACACACCTGGTCGCGCTGCTTCTGTTGTAACTGCACACGTTTTATCTCATCTTCCTTCTCCTGCAGTCGCTGGGACAAGTTCTGCATATCCGGGGGTAGCGCCGAGGAGGCCTCGCCATAGACAGCTTGATATTTCTCCAGCCGTCTCCTGATATGTGCGAGCTCCTCGCGCAACTTGGCCTCTGCTTTCGCCTGTGCCGCTGCATTCGAGTCCTCTTGTTGGAGTGTTGCAAGCGATTGCTCCAACGCAGTCGACTTCTCTTCAGCAGTTCTGTAGTCAACACTTGGTGAATATTCATTCCGACCATTGTGTGGAGTCACGCACGCAAGACGTTTACGCAAATCGCTGACAAAGGTCGCGTCCTCGGCGTTGTTGCTGAGCAGGAATGCCACCAGATCGTCCTCCCCGGCGTCCGCCGCTAGACGGCTCTTGATCCTTTTGAGCTCCGACTGCAACATAGCGATCCGTTCCTATACGTGCTGATTAGTTTGGTAGGTCTAATATTATACATATATGGAGATGACTTGCTCCACGGGCTTCCGCGAGGGACTTGAACTCCTGTAGAGATTGCATCTTGACGCTATCTTTTGCCTTGCGTTCATTGAGCTCGGCAGTGGCCTGATCGCGTTGTTCTCGGAGCCGAACATTATCACTGTCTCGTGTACTGAGCTTGCCTTTCAGGTCCTTGATTGCTGTCTCGATTGCAGCCTAGCCGATCAATAAGTGAGCTGCTTCAGAACAGTCGATAATTCAGGCACACCTCGTTCTCCCGCTCAGACGCAGCATGAGTCGCCTGGAGCTGTTCGAGCTCCTCCTTAACACGCTTAAGCTCAACCTCGCTTTGAGACGCAGAGTACTCGAGCCTTGAAGCCTGCTCTTGTAGTACTTTGTAATATGGGGACTGTATGACCTGCTCCTCTGCTGGAGCCCGCAGCTGGAGATGACTGTTAGTTTAAGTCTCGGTGGACTCGTGACATGACATACTTGGTGTCTCAAGTCGTTAATCTCCGCACGCAGGTCGGCACTCTCCCTGCTGAGACGCTGAATTTCTGCCTCTTTGCACTGCAAGACCTCTTGCCACCCCACTAACTCGTCTGAATGTGTACCATTGATCGGGGGTTGTGGAGTCTGCTCAGAGGTCAGGAAGGATGCCAGGATTAGAAATGCTCGAAACTCCCACCAATTAACCGAATCACTCACTGCTGGAGAGGCCGGCGTTTCATGAGGTGAGTCGATTATGGCTTCTTCCTTGACAGGTACATGATGAAGCGCAGCGAGGGTCTTACTCTGCATTCGGTCTGAACGCTTCTCGGAGGCTATGAGATCCTCGTAGTATCTCTCTTTCTGCTTCTCTGAATCGCGAAGTCTTGTGCGGATTAAGGAGAGCTCAGACCGGAGTGAGGAGCACTACTCGAACAGTGTCACTGAAAGCGCTAGAATAAAGAAACACAACAGGCATACCTCAGTCTCCGCTGCCTGACACTTCCTAAACACCTCATCTTGTGAAGACGCCGACTGAGACTGACCGCTTAAGCGCGCAAACGCTGTCACAAGTTCGGACGTTGCATGCATCTTATCACGAAGAGCATCCAGGTACGCCGGGTCTGCGTCTTCAGATACATGGGCAGTAAGGTCGAAGATGTCTATATGTCAATTGGGTCAGTGTGAGCGTATCAGTGACATGTACTTTGCTGGTGACAAACCTTCAGTTCGGACGTCGACAGAAGGCAGGTCTTCAGGCTTCACGAGAAGGCGTATTGTGCTTATAATCTGCTCAGCAACTGCTAAGCATATGCCACATCTCAAGATAATGATCGGTTACCTGAGTCCAGCATGCCTCTAGTGCAGCCAAACCTGCTTCACACGTATGTCGCCGCCGCTCCAGTTCTTCAATGCGAGCTTGGCTCCTTTCATTCTCGCGAGAATAGTGCTTCATCCTGCGATATATGGCATCTTTACGGAATATCTGACAGTAAACAGTGTTAAAACAGAGGATTCCTCAATTGAGACCATCATACTGCACCTCAAGGTTGTCGCCGTCCTTAGGTTCATCGCCGTCTGGTGTAATGCCATTGACATGGCTAGGAGACCGGCTATCGTTGCTCAGTGCTCGCTTCTTGGAGTGTGGTTCTGCCTCGTCTTCTGCATGCGGTCGCTTGCGGGACTCCATATGTGAAGTGATATAGCAAGATAGAGGACAGGGAGGTCGAAGTCAGCGACGAGTCGACGAGGGAATTGAAGGTCAAATGTTTTAAACTCCGCTATGTTGAGAAAGCGCGACTGGCGCGCGCTTATTCATCTTTGCAAGTCGCGTTCACCCCAGTCGCGACTCGGGCCACAGCTACACTGACCCGTACTCTGTGCTTAAGTTTCTGCCGCGTTTAAGACGTCCCTTTCTTGCAATTTTACAACGAAGCTGCTGTTGATGCTCTGATACCCTGTGCATCTCTAACTTTTGCCGCCGACATTGGAGAATGTAGATTCTGATCTGTATCCTCTACATCCTATTGGGCTCCATCACCGCAAATAGAGCCGCAGATCCACGGAGATGCATCGCAAGTATAGCCGTAATCTGGCATATATATTGTAGGAAACTGCCGCGATACCCTGATGCTAGTCCCTCGGCGATCTCTCCTACGATACGTACTGGGGAAAACACAGCGTTTGGACATATCCACCTTCTGCTGAGACCTTGATGTCATACAGTACTCTACCGGCGCCAGACTTCTTTTGTCTATGCCGCAACCTCTTACTCGGCAATACGTAGCGTGGCGTATGAATATATGTTTTACTTTCATTACGTGGCAGCTTCAGATGATACATCGTCAATTACAAGACACCGATACAGACGTAGAGCAGAGCCTCTTGCTTTTACATTAAATTAGCAGTGCGTGGTATGCCATCGAACAAAAAAGCCAACTCATGGTCGACATCATTCCTTCTTCGACATCGGTGTATCTACTTTGATGTTGGTGGACGTGTCAACAGATATCTCGATCTTGCGCTGCTCACAAGCCAATTTAACAGTCCAGTTCTGCATCTCAGGTTTTCTACTCACATCAAAATGGCTCCTTTGCGTACTGCTGTCAACTGGTATGGTGGATAAAGGTATTGTGACAAGATCGCCCGAGTTCTGACATTGGTTACGCAACCCCCCTCTTGCGTTATAGGTAGCCAGGAAGGCATTCAGCAGCACTTCGTGCATTTGTCAGTGAGCCTTGCCTCTACGATCGCAAGCAGACAGCGTACATTTCGATACTTCGTGGTAGACGGCGACATATATCAAGTTGTCCTTCATAGTTGCGAACTGCGTGCACGCGGGGTTAATATTGAGATCAAGATGGCTGCGCTGCGTCGCTCACCGAGACCAGAGCTACGAACGCAACAGCACTGTAGTTGAAAGACTGTCAGAGACTGGAGACCCCAGTCGGGACTGGCCTACCTGGTGAGCAGGCCGGTATTGATGCTATACACCATCAGAGTGCTGAGCACATTATCGGTTCTATGAATAATGCCAAGTCAAATTTCGGATATTGTTCCAAAAAGTCTTCATACTGACTTCTTGAACCCGGTACGACGTGTCCAAAGCATGACGACTTGTGACGTTGCTATAAGCAGATCTGCAATCATTCCCGATATTGCGCCAACATAATAGTTGGGCTGCAGTGATTTAGTGGTCTGATTGACAAGGACAAGACCATCAAACATTGAATTTACCGTGATTTTGTTGAAATCATCGAAATCGTTGATGGTAGAGCTGGTATTCGGATCAGCGGAGGTGCTTGGAAGATACGAAGGATGCATACGCAAGGCCAGCGAACACTGAAGACCCCGCGTCAGTACCATGTGAATACTCAAAAATAATAAATCACACCATTGGAACATACTGAACGTATTGTACGACAGTCAGCCACCGTACACAGGTTCACGTCGAAAGCACGTACCAAACTCAGAGAAGGTAAAGAATACCTGCAAGAGAGGTATGAAGCTTGGCAACTGAACCAGAAAAATGGATACTTTACCATCGGGAAGATAAGCATTTTGTTTCGTCCGCTGACTACACCACATGCCCGTGGGTTAATTAAGATGAAGATAGAATATTTCGTGCACTCACGATGCCATACTCTGGAGCAGAAGTGGCTACGGGGTTCGGGTGTCAGCGCAATTATACGTCATCGATCTACCAACGTACAGCTTAATGATCACAGCCATCAAAGCCTAGGAGCGGTAAATCAGCGACCTCGTCACATGAGAGGAGACAGTATACAGACCGATACAACAAGGGCCGCCTGCGGCACGGTCTGTCAGCAATCAGATTCACGTCGAAATAGTAGACGCGCACGATCAATGTCCTAATGGCGCGTTGTGACTGAGAGGGTGAACATTACTCGAGATCAACTATGGGCTTACCAGTCCGGTATACTGACTGCTTGTGGGTTTCCATAGTCTGAGATCGCGTACGTCCACAAGCCTACTGTCAGTAGAACCTGATGTAGCGTGTCCAGTACACTATGGCGCAGTGTTAGTGCCTACGAATACCACTTGGACTCCCGGATATCATCGCATACCATAATGTGAACACCTGCTCAACCCGTTAGCGATAATGCTTGACAGAATGTGTATGCGTCGCTTACTGAATATCTCAGCAGTCTCGTGTCGTCATGACTCTGTCTGAAGAATATGTATGTCTGTACCACCGTTATGCCGTATAGTCTGACCATTTCGGCAAGTATTCAGGGTGAGGTAAGCAGGTCCAGGAAATACAGACATACGCAGCCGATATGACCACGCCTGCTTATCTTTTGAGTGTAGTTTTGCTTGCAAAACCACTTTTCGACTCACCTACGAGGAACGCGCCGATCGTGGTCCCCAGATTCACCCCATCGATTGTCGGGGCCATCTAAAGTGAAGGCGAGAGATATTATGTGTGGAATATGGGCGGGGTATCGTCCGCGGGAGCGGTCTCTCTGAGGCCTAAGTCGAGGGACGTCGCGCAGAACCCTGCGAGCTGCGGCCAAGGCGCGAACACGATGTCCCGAAACGCCCTGATGACTGTCTCTAGCCGAGCCTGCCGAAAAGGGCTGAAGGACAGCAGGCGCATGTATGAGGCGTCCGGAAGTATTCGACATCTGCCAGGATCAGCGCTCCTAGCATCGCCTCGCGACGGGATCTAATGCCGCCCGGAGTCGAAGTAAGTCACAAGATCAAAGACTGGCGCAAGGAATTCTCTACATAAGGCCGAAAATTAGCAGGACTCGGATAGTCAACCTCTGATATTGCTCCGAACAGTCAACGAGTCATAGCAGCTGTCGAAAAATTCAAGAAATTGGGCCAAGCAGTCAAGGTCATTGTATCCTCTTAGAACAAAGTCTATCGAACAAGTTCTCAAGAAGATTACGTATGATGACCAGTCGACCCTCGAGGATGCATGCCCCGCGTTCACATCGCGGGAACGGTCGACAGCCGAGACGGACATCTGTACTCGAGGTGCCAGAACCAGAAAGATAAATAAGACCCACATCGACACTGCAAGGGGGCGGCAGATGTCAATGCATGAGAGGCATGGCTGTGGCTTCGTAGACCATGGCGAAGTAACAACAATGCAGTGCAGCTAGTATCTGCTTCAGTCGACCATTGTGCTCCGACGAACATCGGAGCTCTGCTCTGCAGTTAGTCAAGCTTCGCGCATGGAAGAGGAGTTCGAGGATTCAGATTCGTGATTAGCGGAGATGTCTGGGAGTGACTTGCAACTTGATCTGATTCCGCATTGCTTTGGGTAGGTTTTTACGGTAAGTGCTGTCAAACTGTTCCTCAAGAAGTCGTGGGAACAATGAGATCACGACTCCGCAATGTCGCATGGCATTTTCGGTCTGTATTGTAACAGGAGCATATGCCTGTGCTGCGTATTGCTGTTGTAGACTGACGCCACAGGTTCTCCCACAGCTCACATGCACATGTGATAGTATGGGCCTGAAAGAATGCTGAATTTGGAGACTGACGACAATAGTGCTCCTGTAGCTCACATCATGTTGAATTTGGAAGAATGGTATAGAATTGTGTCATCCGACGTCGTGAATGAAACTGGAGTCGTGATAGATGACCGGGGGGCAGGACTGTGGGCGTTTAGTATCTAGTAGCTCCAGCGTGCCAGACCTAGTTCGACGCCCACGTCAGATGTCTTGATCGAGCGAGCGAGCGAACCTGAAGTCGTCGCGGATGTCTTGCGTTCCGTGTTACATTCATATTCATAACTGCCGTTGGAGACTTCTGTCATAAGGCGAGATTCATGGCTGCGCGGATACTTCCTACACCTTCTGTGCTAACCGATCCAACCTTATCTCAAAAACATCTGTCTAGGTGTTCAGTTGTCATGTACTCTTCAGTAGAATCAAGCATCAGCGAGAAGCGCAAGCTACTATACTCTGCGCTGGTGCGTTACATTCCAGGTGGGCCCGGACAGACCTACCTCGAATCTTTCACCGAGGCAGCGGTCTTTGATTTACGCGCTCGGACGTCCCACGCAAGATCTGGCCCCCACTGCAGGGCAAGTTCGGCTACGGGGCGGGCATCCGGTGTCGAGAGATGGAAGCGTACAGGGCCCGCTGCTGCTGGCCTGGAGAACGGTCTCGGACAGACGGGCGGCCCTCGGACGACAGGGTCCCGAGGCTGGTGTCGCCGCTGTGTTTGAGCGCGCGCCTGCACGTGAGTAATCATCGTGGGGGACTCTGCGTGACCAGCGCTTTAGCCCGTAGCTCGGGCTATCAACGTGCTGGGTTCGGTCTGACCGTCCTGTCTATGCAAAAAGGAAGGATGCCGAACATCGAACAAGCAACGCACGGTAGCGCACAAGCCACAGGGCAACGCTCGGAAACATGATCTGGCCCGCACTTGGGGTCGGCGGGCCCTCCGAAAACCGCTCGCCACCCGTCGCCACATATCACACAGATCCAAGAAGGGTCAAGCTTGCCTTGAGACTATAAGTGAAGACAATGGAATCGACACATCCTCATCCTCCAGCTCCATACCGACTTCCACGCCATGACTTCTCGAACTCCCGGTGTTCCCTTCCTTCTCCGCGGCGTTGTGATCAATTCAGTCCCCGTCTTACTCACCTTAGCATCTGCTCGTGCTCTTCAATTGGTTACAGACGCTTCTTTACCAAACTGGCTGGTCGTCATTGCTGCGGTGTGCAGCGTTCCCCTTCGATTCGCGATTCTCACATGGTTGCGATGGTGGCGAACCTCGCGCTCAGCCGCGCGCATTGGCGCTACGCTGGTACCTCACTGGAAGGGTGAGAAGATCGGAAACCTCGACGCTCTTCAAATGATATTGCGGGACTTCTCCACTGGCTACCTAGGTTTGCATAGACCGTTTCATTGCTACTTTCGCTCTATCTCATTGACCCTTCAGCGGACTGTTACGTCGAAACGACAAAGAAGCTGGGGCCTACCTGGCAGGTGGAGCTGCTCTGGGACCCTTGGGTCGTTACTTCAGACCCGGCTGTGTTGAAGGTGTGTCATCTCATTTATGAACATGCCTGATGGTCACTGACGCTGTGTGATAAGACAATACTCGCGACAGACTTCCCGAACTTTGTCAAAGGTTGGTCAAATACTTCAAAACAAGGAAGCATTCTTGACCATTCGCACAGGAGAGGTTTTCCAGAGCTGCATGCGTTCGGTGCTGGGGTCTGGCGTCTTCAACTCCGATGGTATGTAATATTCGCCGTATATTCGTAACGTGCTGAGTGCTGAAGGCGTTGAAATAGGTGATATGTGGAGGCGAGCACTCAGCATCGCTTTACTGTGCTGACAATGGCTAATTTATATTCATCACTACAGGCTTCATCGTGGTATGACACGACCATTCTTCAGTCGTGAGAAGGTCAACGACTTCGAGCTATTCGATAAGTATGCCGGTGAGTAATACGATCACATGTTTGGACACATCTAAAAATGTCACGACCCAGACAAAGCTTTGCAAAAATTGAAGGAACGTCTACGCGCAGGACACGCGGTTGATTTCCAGGTATGGAGACCTTTGCTGGGCCTTTCGAACTCGTAGTCATATTACATCCAGGACCTCATCCTGCGTTTCACGTTGGACTCAGCTTCAGACTTTCTCTTCGGCGATACTGTCAAGAGTCTACAAAGGGTCCTCCCCTACCCGCACACTGTGACATATGCGGCGTCCAATGCAGCGGCTACCGAATGTTTCTCGGATGCGTTCAAGCATGCATTGCATGCTGTCGGAGATCGCACGCGAACGGGATGGACGTGGCCCCTTCTGGAAGTCTTCGAGGACAAGACAGCCGAACACATGAAAGTCGTCGATAAATTCTTGCAGCCAGTCCTGGACGAGGCCGTGAAGCGACACAGGCTAAGAGGCGCGGCTGGTACGGACGCAAAGGATGAATTGAGGGCAGAGAATGAAACACTGTTGGATCATCTCGTGAAAACAACTTCAGGTAACTTCGCGGATCTGAAAAATCTGTTCTATGACGTATCGATTGACGTCATTGCAGATCCTGCTATACTCCATGACGAAGTCCTCAATATACTCATCGCGGGAAGAGATACAGTGAGTCCCACACTAGCAGGGCAATCAGCAGGCGCTCATCGCAGTTAGACCGCATCCACCTTGGCATACGTAGTCTATCTACTGTGTCAACATCCGGAAATTCTGTCTCGTCTGCGCCAGGAGATATTGAATGTTGTCGGCCCTACACGTGCACCTACATATGACGATATGAAGGAGATGAAGTATTTGAGAGCGGTCGTCAATGGTATGATTTCTGCCCACGGTCTCGAATCAAGCGCTAAACCTGACCCTCTCTCAGAGACCCTGCGGTTGTACACTCCTGTGTAAGTCATGACATCATTCGATTGCGTGCTCAAGCTGATTGATACCATCAGTCCGGTCAATATGAGGTACGAGAATACAACGTAAACTGTCGAGGCCCTTCTCATGCTTGTCTAAAGGTACAATGTCAACGAAACAACCATACCTAATTCGGACCCCAACGGAAAACCCTTCTACATTCCTGCCAACACTGCGTGAGTCAATGTCTTAGACTGATCCGACGTCTACCTGATGCGTTCTTCCATCCAGGGTGGTTTACTCTCCCTTCGTAATGCATCGTAGCACGGAGTACTGGGGCCCTGACGGTATGACAACCATTGCTGTCGCTCTGGACACGAACTGACATACTGTGTTGACCGTGGCCTTTAGCTGCCGAATTCGACCCTGATCGATTCTTGGATGAGCGCCTGAGAAAGTACTTGTTACCCAATCCGTTCATCTTCTTGCCCTTCAGCGCAGGCCCGCGCATCTGTCTGGGGCAGCAGGTACGTAACAGCCAAGTATGATATACGATGCACAGTCGGCCTAATTATAACTGCCTGACAGTATGCGTATAACGAAATCTCATTCTTCGTCATTCGATTACTGCAGCAATTCTCCGAGATGTCGCTTGATCTAACGGCTCAATCCCCTGACTCGCTCCCCCCTGCGGAGTGGGCACAATGCGACGGCCGCAAGGCTGTGGAACAAGTCATCCCCAAAGTCCATCTAACAATGTACATCGAGGTGAGTGGCACCCTTCTTGACATCGAAGCGGCATTGAAGTCATCTCTTTCAGGGCGGCTTGTGGGTGCGCATGAAAGAAGCAGCGCACGATGAATGAGCGGTACATAGAGTTTAGATGGACTTTTGTGCAACCTAACTTATGAATTATTGACATGGGCTAGGATGTTGTCGTATTACTGTATAATTCATGCAATTGCTGGTTTTTCATATACGTCTCATTGTGATGGTGAGACGTATACACGCGATCAATATGTGAACTTTCGATGTCGAATGGCATTATGGGTGGTATGTGCCCTCTACGGTAAAGGTAACATATTGCCCAAATATAGATGCAGACAGTCCAGCGGTTCACCGTGGGACCTTGCCGGGTAAATCTATACCACCCCATTCTATTTGTCCCGCTGCACGTCGTCCACTGCCATGCTCGGCCACTGCTGCAGTACTTTCTCGCAATTTTGTGACCTCAAATCGTACTCAGTATATGTTGCAGTACATTAGTGATCTCAAAGCTATCGACTGCTGCAGCGGGCCGTGCTGCTGGTTGACTTGAGTCACAGACCTCTTCGCAGCGTGCGCCGTTTCCGGGGCTCTGGATATCTAGTGCAATGGCTCATCTCGGGCAACTGGGTACGGGTGGTCACATCACTTGGCGTGGCGGTCACTTAGTTGAAAGCCATTCGTAGATGGTCTATTCTAGATCATCAACACAGCCAGAATATCTGGAGTGCCAATCGGTCATCATGCCCAGAACTTGAACGACGATACTCAGGATTCAACTTGAATTGTTCTTGAGCTTTGGCGCCGCTTTCTGAGATGCAAGACGACCTATATAAGAGGGACTGCCAAGCATTAGGCGCCGACGTTCGACGAGCGATTCATGCAAACCCTTCGGCGCTCCTTACTCCTTATGCGACTAGTATCAGTACTCGATCTGCTAGTTCGGATGCGAGTTCAACGTAGCAAGGGCCCCACGTAGACACGCTCCCAGACCCCCCCCCCTTAAACTCTTCACCCTTCCAGAGCCCCGCTTCAACCTCCCAGAGCCCCCCTTCACCCAACTCCGAACCCTACTCATTGCGCGACGAGCTACCCCGTGCAGATGCAGCAGGTACTACTTCCAACGAGAGCATCCGCCATGCCTGTCTCAGGTAGCATCCAGACGACAGTCACGGCCCCTGATTTGCGACCTCTCCGCACCGCCCTTTGTTCAGATACCACCCTCGTTGAATCCACCATCAGTGTCTCGGCTCATCCGGCATCCGATCAACTCGCTCGGCCGCTTACGCTTGCTCAATGGGTGTCCTCGGACGCCGCGATAGCTAGCTCGCAGTCGGTGACAACCTTCGGCAATACCGACAGCGCTGTGATGCAGGCGGCCAGCCTGTCAGGTCAGGTTGACGCTGATAACCAGAGCGGCCTGAGGTCTCGTAACTTGAAATCTGCGTTGCTGAGCCCTGCTCTGGTGTTCGCACCCGTGATGTACGACCCTGAGTCCAGCCAAAAACAATATTGGTCCCGTACCAAACTTATATACCACGACACCCTTCGTGGCGTAAAGAAGTACGGGACCTTCATCCTCCTTATTTTCTTGGCAGCTATTGTTGGCACCAGTATTGGAATCGGCTGGTCTCTACGACTGCGTACAAGTGACGGGCTCGGTGATAACGACCTTGTCAGCTATGCTGCATTGCACAATTACACGAACGTAAGAGACGACCTCATTGACAATGAATTGGTTGACACAT
Organism: Gelatoporia subvermispora B; assembly: GCA_000320605.2. NCBI lineage: Eukaryota > Fungi > Basidiomycota > Agaricomycetes > Polyporales > Gelatoporiaceae > Gelatoporia > Gelatoporia subvermispora. The sequence goes on from KB445796.1 coordinate 357,571, forward strand.
CAGCGTACTCAACCAGTTTTGGCTGACTCTGAATGCCACCCTCGTCAATATCGATCCGTCGATGCAAGTCATGACTCTCGACTGGCAAATCGACGGAGTTTCTAAGTTACATGGCCTTGTTGACTGCGTTGAGGATCCATCCTGTCCTGATGTGAATCTCTACTTCGATCAGTACGTTGTTGACCCGTGCGTTATATACGAGGTGAGCATGACTCAACATTGCGACGTGCCACAGGAACCTGCTGGCTACCACCAGCTTCCCGGCGTCCAACATTATTGGGCCGCGACCAGTGTTCACGCTCAATGGCACCAACTGGTTATCGTTGAATAAGAGCACAGACGAACGTCCCAATACCGCACGGTTTAGGACGGATGTCCTGATATTCAATGCTGGCCCAGAGCGGACAGTGCAATCGTATCCCTTCGACAAGTGAGTGGTATCTTACTATGAGCTCATCATGGAGTATCAATCAACGGACATGCAGATACAACGCAAAACTAGCGATGTTCGCAATGACCATCCCAGACAATCAAACAGTCGGGATTTTCGTTGGCTCGACATCGGGTATTGCGGTGTACGTGTCCGGTCGTATACTGTAGAATGACGACTTACATTGTTATGATCTGCAGTGGATACAATGCGGAATTGACGGATTCTGGCGTTACACCTGACAACATGACATACATCAAGGACATTGAGATCACGCGGGGACTTGTCATTCGTATTTACGCCATCTTCATCGTTATAGCCATTTGTGAGTTTCCCGGACTAGACCACCGTCGGTTTCTGACATCAGCTTCCTCCACAGGGATGGTGACGTTGACGTTCGTGGTGGCTGGTGTTGCAGTGGTCGTCCTGGGCAAGGGTATCCGTGCCGAAGTCCTAGTGTTGCCGATAGCTACTTTGTTCGCATTTACTCAACTTCGCGGTACTTTACCAGGAGCACCTACTGGATTCGGTGAGTTGCTCTGGATTTTCGAGACCCGAGACTCACTACGAAATGTCTCGCGTTTGTAGGTGCAGACATTGGTAGGCAAACATCCGCAAGTGTCTGAAATGTACTGATGACGTGTTGTGATGTAGACTTTGTGGGCATCCTGCCGTGTCTCGCATTGCTGACGCTATGCGTGAGCCCACCGCTATCTGCGTTTCGACTCCCACTGATAGACCACTTGTATTCAAGTCTGTTTTCATGACCGCGATTTTCCTCTTCCGCAACCCAGAACAGAACTCCAAGACTTATGAGGTCTTGTTTACTGACAAATCTACTGGCCAGGTGGCCTTCGCTGTGGGAGGGCGAGACAAGTCAGTCTGAGTCACCCTGCTTCCTCCAGAGACGCTGATTGCCTTCGGGTCTTGTGAGTACTGTGATAACTTGATGATACATCATGCATAACTCATTAAAAGTCCTTTTGCACAGTCGAAGAAGCGCCACTTATCGGAGGAGGATATGTGGCGCTGCGGGGATGCTCGGGAACGTCTTCCATGCTGTTAATGTGCCATCTTGGACTATCTTTCCTTGCTCCGGCTCTTGGACGTGTTTGCTTTTACCTTGGTCACTGAGTCAAACCGCTCTTTTATTCAGTCGCTCTTTCCTCAGCCATTCATATCCTGAGTCGCTCCTTTCCGCGTGTTCATATAATTGTCGTCGAAATCTGAGGCTTTAGTGCCTTATGATGGACATAGTCTGTCATTCACAGCTGTCGGCTTGACATCAAAGGTCGTGTCGAAGGCGGTTAGTAGCTGATAGTGTAATGTATTTCGAGCGCCAAGTTGCTTGAATAGTGCCCAATACATCTATCGAAAGTCTTCGTTTGGCCAGCCAATCCGCATCTCTTAATCAAGATTGTCGAATAAATGAGGATCAAGTATACTGTATGGCATCGATCGTGATTTGCGTGATAGGTATAGATTGCTCATGCGCATATGCACCATGTCCGAAACTGGTCCATATGAAAGAATGCTTGGCCAACCCTTACAAAATTCAGTCATCTCCAACAATGCTGCTAGTATGCAGAACCAGCTAACGGCGCGCTTTAATTTAGGTATGTTTATGGCATTGGTATTTGCAGTTTGCGTGGATCATGACAAATATCATACTATACACAAGGTAAAGATAGAATGTCCAGCAGAACCGCGGATGGTATCATGTACGGGAATCAAGTGCACCTAGACCCAGTGAAAGAGACCCAATCGATAATAAAAGTACAAAGTATCTTATGGAGAGCCCGGTCTGCGCTGCAGTCAAGTCCAATCCTTTTTATTTCAGCCCTCAGTTTCCTGCGTCTAATAGGCGACCGCATCGTTTGCACTTGATCTTCCGGTCCAGCATGCAGAAGCCAATGCCCAACGGGAAGAACAGAAATGCTAACGTAAGACCTTTAAATGGCACGAGTCAATATTCCAAACGCTTAGCAATACCTCGCTTGGATGCACGCACCTGCACAGCCGTACTTTGTCTGCTCCACGTGCTCGCCCTTTTGTACACAGACCATCTCGGGGTGGTATGGAGGAAGATAAGACACGATCTGCTCGCCAGTCTTCGGATTCATGTAGCTGTAGACTTTGCGCGGTGGTGTCGGCGGTGGCAGTGGAACACTTCTATCTGAGCCGCTGATATGTGGACGATGTGCTGCCGCTTCACATGGATTGTGAGTGACATCCAACAAACTTAAACGAGTATACTAACACATCGTGCTGTCCACGTGCACTATCTGCTCGTAGGATGGTGGCTCATCCTCCATTGGCTGCTTGGCAGATGTCATCGTACGGGTGTCCTCGCTGCCCTATAACCACCCATACACGAGATCAATTGAACATCCCGATGAATAGTAACAAAGCACGAAAACAACGCACCAAGGAGAAGTGTGCGGCGGACTCTGTGTCTACAATCATGTTGGTGGGCCCCAGTTATAGTTATCTCGAGGGATGCTGCGTAGGGGAACGATGGGTGTTCAGGTCTCAATGCCTGAAGAAATATGACTGCGCCGCGGTGAGGCACAGCATATACCACCTCAATGTTTTTGCCCAAATAGGAAGCGCCGCAGCAGCCCGCAGTCTAGCAACCCACGCGGTCAACGTGCCCAGACAAGTGGTGGCTGTGCGCAGCGCGTCCGAGGTTCAGTTGCGACTGTGATCTGTCGAGGTGCCGAACTGCCTGCGGCCGTCCGACGTTGACAGAGGAATGTGTAAACGGACGCCGTCGGAACCGGCGCTTACACTCATTGTGTCGCGATACACCGTATATATTGAGAAGTGGGCTACAACATCGGAAACTAGTACATAGTGCTAGGAAACCAAGGGGACATCAAGGACAAGCATTACAGGAAATCGTTCGTGCATGAGACGGGTATAGTACAATAAATCCAAGAGAGTCGGAATGTGAGAGGCGGCCAGCGCGCGTTCATCCGCAGATCCCTGCGTCGAGTAGACGGCCGCAGCGCTTGCACCTGACCTTGCGGTCCATAAGGCAACAGCCAATTCCCCACGGGAACCAGAAAACAGCAGCGAGGATGCCTGCAACAAACGACATTGTCAGCATTGCGTCAATTGGCGTCCAAATGAAGACACGCACCTAACCAGCCGTAATGTGTGACGGTGACATGCTCACCAGCCTGCAAGCAGACCATCTCCGGGTGCTCCGGGGCAAGGTAAGACACGATATGTTCTCCGGTATTGGGGTTTACATAGTTGTAGACCATCCGAGGAGGCATTGTCGGAATGGGAGGAGACGAGCTACCGCTGGGTTCGCCTGCACTAGCATCCTGGAGCTGTGGGAAGTCTGGCGGAATTTTGCCATACGGATCCTTCGCGTCCTGCAGGGTGTTCGCAGAGTACGGTCCCTTTCCGGCGTCGACTGCTTGCTCATAAGATGGCGGCGGTTGGTCCGTCACGGGTTGCTGAGCGACAACCGGACGATCATTGATGTCATGAGTCTGTGATGGTGTCTTGATGAAACCGAGCGCGTTGAATGTCATTCTAGTAGGAAAGTGCATGCATGCAAAGGCGTACCATGGTAGGGTATGTAGGATCGGAGTCTACGATCATTTTTGAACGAGGAGTGGTGCTTTTGTAGTCGTGTCGGTGCGGATGCTTGCTAACCCGCACCAAGGCTGCGCCGCCTCGAGGCGATGCACTTCAGCCACAGTTGCCCAAATCGGGAACCCCGCGGCAGCTCGGGATGGTGGCTGTGCACCTCGCACGTGGTATGTCACACGTGTGTTACCATAACGCGTGATGCTCGCGCGACGACGGCCGGTCACGGCGATCGATCGTGCACGTGCTCCAAGTTTTCTCTTTTTCGCGGATTGGGAGCTTTTTCTGCAGTCTCCTCAGCCACAGCGGGTCCACACTCTGCTTCTCCTTCCTCTCTTTCCTTCCCCTGAACAAACTTAGACTCAAGAACGGCACGATGGCAAGCGCGGGACCGTCGAATGCAGCGATGGAGGGCGTCCAACCCGAGGGCATGACCTCGCGCGACTACTACGCGGACTCGTACGCGCACTTCGGAATTCATGAAGAGATGCTCAAGGACACCGTCCGGACGGGCTCGTACCGCGCGGCGATCATGAACAACCCGCACCTGTTCAAGGACAAGAACGTGCTCGACGTTGGCTGTGGCACGGGCATCCTCTCCATGTTTGCCGCCAAGGCGGGCGCGAAGCACGTCGTCGGCGTGCGTATTATCCGCGCGATTTTCATATTCACCCCGTGCTCATGTGCCGATCTTGACTACAGATTGATATGTCGAACATCATCGACCAGGCGGTCAAGATCGTTGAGGCGAACGGCTTTAAAGACAGTGAGTCTGAGCGTTTGGCTGCGTGTCGTGTGCCCGGCTGACGAGGGTCCGCAGAAATCACGCTCGTGAAGGGCAAGCTCGAGGAGGCAGAGCTGCCGATCCAGGAATTCGACATCATCATCTCGGAGTGGATGGGCTACTTCCTGTTGTACGAGTCCATGTTGGACACCGTGCTCGTCGCGCGCGACCGCTACCTCAAGCCTGACGGCCTCATCTTCCCGGACAACGCAACAATGTACCTCGCCGCAATCGAGGACGCGGAGTACAAGGAGGAGAAGATCAACTGTGAGTCTTGTGTGTGGTTGACGGAGGAACGGGGACTCATCCGGGCGTGCGCAGTCTGGGAAAACGTGTACGGGTTCGACTACTCGTGCATCAAGGACATTGCGCTGCGGGAGCCGCTGGTCGACACCGTCGAGCTCAAGTCCGTCGTCAGCGACCCGTGCATGATCAAGGTGTGTCGCCTTTTTGTAAACTGGCGCCAATTGGTGCCTTACCTTCTCTTGTAGCACATTGATCTGCGGACGGTCAAGAAGGAAGACCTGACGTTCACAGTGCCCTTCTCGCTGACTGCGACGCGCAACGACTGTACGCCGTTCCTATTTATTAGGTGTTCGAGGCCCAGGCTGACAGCTCGTTCCATGCCAGATGCCCATGCGTTCCTGGCGTGGTTCGACATTGCGTTCGAGTGCACGCACACAAAAGTAAAGTTCTCCACTGGCCCGCACGCCAAATATACCCACTGGAAGTAAGTATTTCTCGCGGCGTATGTCCGCACTCTGGCTGATTGTTGGCAGGCAAACCGTATTCTACACGCCTGAGACTCTGACCGTCTCAGAGGGCCAGCAAATAACGGGGCGGCTGTCGTGCGCGCCGAACGAGCGTAACAACCGTGACCTGGACATCGACATCGTATACCAGGCTGGCGAGGAGCCCGAGACTCTCGTACACTACAAAATGTGCGTCACCTTTCCTTCCGGCGTCTCAGTGCCGTCGCCACTTGTGTGGACATACGCTAACGGGGCACAGGTCCTAATTGACTCGATTCGTCGGTCTGTATCGTACTGTGGCATATTGCGATCTGCATGCATGCATCGATATCATCACACCACATGGACAACTGGCGGCCGCATGGTTTAATGGCGCGGGGTTGTCACCCTCCAGGTACTAGATTTTTGTGCAAAGTAGACGATCTCTTCTGGGGTAGTGCGCGAAGGCGGATCTAGTGACGTGTATTATGCTATGTTCTGTTCTGCTTGTATCGCTGTCGTGGGCGGGTTATGAGGCAACGCGCAGTGAAGTTGGCGCGTCGGAATTTGGCCAGAACCGCGAGTGGTGCGAGGAGCCGTGCTAGGTGATGCATGATGCGTAGCTCGAAAGCGCCAAGTTGGCAGCAAGCAGCGCTAGTGATGTCGGGGAGAACGCTTCTTGGGGCTATTCGCGGTGGATGACAATTCGGCTGCTGGTCGTATCCTGATCGGTGCCGCGCTGGGATTGGAGAGTGGTTCGGGAGCAAATCCTCGCGAAGGAGTTGCACGATAGTACCGGAGGGTGCGAAGCCACTGCCCAAACGCCCGCGACGGCAGAGGCAGGCATTGGCAGGCAGCGGCAGGCAGCGGAATGCAAAGGCATGCAAGCGGGCGTCTGGCGCTATAGGGAGCGCTAGGGGCAGTGGCGCGAATGGCGGCAACTGGCGGCGAGTGGTCGCCAGACTCGAGCAATCTCTCCTCTTGCATCTCATCTCGCATCTTGATGCTCTTCCAACTCGGGCCCAACGCCTGACATCCCCGCCAATTCTAATCCTCTTCCAAGCCGAACGCTGCCAGACCAAACCGTATATAATTACATGGCCAGGTCCCCTGCGTCTCCGGCTCGCCACTTGGCCCCATCTTTCCCCCATGCTCCCCGACTTTGAACCCCAACCATCTCACTCGACCCTTCGCCGTCTCCTCTCGCCCATGTCCTGGCAAAAACGACCCGCCAGCCTCTCGCCGTTCGCGGCGATGCCGACAGACATCCTCCTCGAGATCACCACATATCTCACCCGCTCGGACGCTCTCCATCTCAGCCTCGCGGTAAGCCTCACACTTTTGATCTACCCTGTCGTTCATCCCGACCCTGACTCTCTCCAGTCCTCGGGGATCTATTTCCAAACCATCTCGGCGCTCTACGCCTCGGTCGAGCTCCACGGCCCCGAGCAATGCGATGCCACCCTCGGCATGCTCGAGCAGTGCCCCGCGGTCGCCCGACATGTCCGCAAGCTCGTCGTCCGCCCGGAGAAGCACACGAAGCCGCAGCGCCACGACGTCGCCCGCTTCTGGGACAACGCCCGAGTAGTGTCACGCCTCGTCCGCGCGGCCGCGCCGAACCTCGATGCGCTGCAGGTGTTTGAGTGGGATGGGGAAGACCTGCTCCCCGATGACCGCATGTGGCATGAGCTCAGGACCCGGTGCGTGCCCACCCATATGCTACCGAGCTTGTGTCGTATTGACATGCATCAGATGCCTGGGCTTGAGGTACATTGGCACCACCTTCGGGTGCTATCTGCCAAGTCCGACCAGCGATGTACGTATCCACTCGCTATGTGCGTGTTTCTGACGAGTTTACGTGGGTCATGCGACCTGTAGCTGTTCCACTTCAACGACCTTCTGGGTTTCTCACTCACGTTCAAAGATGGCTTCTACGCACACCAGCTGCACCTCCCCTCTCGCGGTACGTTATCAACACGTGCGGTTGCGTCACCCGGAGATCTTGACAGCACACACAGAGAGCGAGCCCGTCTTCACCCGTCTCTGGGACATGCTGGTCCACCGCTGTCCAAATCTTGAATCCCTCAGCCTCGCAGGAACATCTACCGAGCCGTCCGACGCCGCACGGCTCTGCTCTGCGCGATGGCCGCGCCTCCGCAAACTCACCATCGGCGACGTCGTCTTTGGACTCGCACCGCCCCTCCACGCTGCACCGACACAGCCCTTCCTCGACTTCCTCGAGCGCCATCCCACGCTCGAGGGCTTGCACATCGTCGGACACCCCGGCATCGCCCCTGTGGATCTCGCAGAACTCGACCCGAATGCGCTGCCGGGCCTTAGAGACTTCAGCGGGTCGCTGGATCACCTGAGAACGCTTCTCGAGAGGGGACAAACGGACAACATAAACCAGAATGCGAACGCAGTGCAGGACCACGAACACACGTTCCCCTCACCGCTCCCCCTGGCAAAGTCGCTCAGACGGCTATGCGTGCCAGAGCCGATGCAGCTGCGTGAGCTGACCCCGCTGATGGTCGCGCGCACGCTGACCGGCCTGCACTCGCTCACCGCGCTCAAGGTGACATTTGCACTGCAGAGCGGGTACGACAGCAGCGGTGTCTTCCGCACGATCGTCGCGTCGTGTCCTCACCTGCTGCACCTGGACCTGACGTGCGCGTGCAAGCCGTCATTTTACTTGGTGAGTCCCGCACGCGCGGTAACCCCCTGCCTGCCCCAACCGCGCACTGAGCAGCACTCCCCGTACTATCCGGGTATTCAGGAGTCGTTCTCGCGCTCGCTACGCAGTCTGACACGCCTGCGCACACTGCGGCTCGCGATCGTCAAGGTTCCTGGCGAGGAGCCGCTCCACTCCGGCGCCGCACGCATCGCGCTCGCGAACCCCCGCCTCGCGCACTTCGCCATCGAGTACATCGCCCCCGCAGCCGCGGCGCACCCACGCTCGCCCCCGCTCGAGGCCGGGCGCTTCGAGCTCGTGTGCGACGCGCACGGGCTGCCTGTTGCGCTGATGGTGAGCGAGTGGCGCGCGGCGCTGTGGGGCGGCGCGAGCGGCGTCGTCGGGTGCGGCGTGCGCGCGCTCGAGGGCGTGCTCGGTGCGGGCGCGGGCGTGCGCTGGACAAGGTCCAGCAAGGGCTGGACGCGCCGCTGGGTGTGCGATTTGCGCCCGAGCGGGCACCCGGACGTCGTCCAGAAGGGCTGGGGCCAGCTCCTGCTGGAGAAGGGCCCCGCGGGCGAGGAGGTGCGCCTGCTCGTATTCTGCGTCATGCTCGTGTCCCTCGCGCTGTGGGGCGTGCTCTGGCGCGCGGCGGGGTACCGCTTGTTCTCGCTCACGCCCATGTGGAAGAATGTAACATAATGTGTATAACGTGTACACCACACACTCACGCGATCCGGAGTTGCCATGATTACGATACCGTACTGTACGTTATTTTATTTTCACGCCTCATGTCGTCACGCTTTGCTATCTGGATAGAATCCCGGTTCCGCTGTTCATGTGTACCAAAAGATAGAATCGTCATCTGTCCTGTTATTCATTAGCCCAATGTAGAGTCTGTTGAGCACTACGCTTGGGGGACCCCCGTTTGAGGCAGTCAGCCGCACCAAGTGCGCTTGTTCCTGCCTTCTCGACAAGCCGATGGACCAATGTATCATTGACTACCCTCCGGGCCGCAGCGGAGGCGAGCAAGGGTGGACCGCCTGAAGTAGGTAAAACCTACTTTGTCGAAGCATGGAATCACGCAAGTTCGAAGCAGTGCATAACGGACAGTCCCCCACTCTGTGAACAGCCCGCACCAGTTGACGAGAGGGTTGGACATCTGGTATCATTAGACCATATCATGGGGTCTATAAGCTCCGAACATCATCAAATCCGACCGATGCGCGAGGATAGCGCGCGTAGGTCCGCCCAGGACGCCCGGAATTGCCCTCCGGCCCCGTGAAGCCATTCGCGAGCACTAGTGCGGCTGCGTCGCTCCGCGAGCCCAACGCGCCAAGGGCAGCGGTCCGGACAGAAGCTGGCTGCGCAGCGAACGCGCCCTGCGTCGCTGTCGCCGTTATCCCCGGGAAGCGAGCAGGGGGCCATCGACTGCGCCCACGGAAGCAGTTGTGGATCCCAGACGTGAGGCTTGCCCCCTGAACCCGATCCGCCGGCCAGGGAGACGAGAGAGGCTGTTCGGGTATCAGAATGCGGACATGATGTGCGGGGGCGCATGGAACGACGTACGCACCGCGGGAGGGGATCAATCAATTATATCCATCATTAAGTCCTCCCGGGTCGGGCGATGCGGCTGGTGCCTGCCGCGCTGGTCGTCCGTGCAGAGGCGGAGGATGCTGTGCGCCTTGCAATGCCGGAACTCGATCCGCCACTGCCTGACACAGTCGGACTCGGGCGTCCGCGAGTAGATGAGGCGGGTGCCGCTGGGAGAGGGAGACTGTAAGCCACACTGTTGGGCTGATACAGAACATTGACCGTACCTGCGCGTGGAACTCCCCGCGCCGCCATACCTCGCATCGACGCACGCGTTCCCCGCACGCCGCGCACACCGCTGCCCCGGACGGAGATCTTCGACGCAGCGCGCTCTCGCTCCAGCCGCTCGCGCTCCTCACGTTCTTGCCGCTCCTGCTCCTCCCGTTCTAGTCTCTCGCGCTGGCGCTGCTCGGCGAGCAGTCGTTCTTCTTCTTCGCGCCGCGCTCGTTCGAGGACTTCTAATCGTTCCCGCTCCAGTTGTTCCTCATCCTGGAAAGATTGTGGTCAAAGATGGTCAACAGACAATAGCATGTCTATAGGCGGCAAAACGTACCGCCTCAGCACCCTGCCATCGTTCATCTAAGATTAAACGCGCATAGTCTTCCGACTTGGCCATGATGCCAACGTATTTGTCGAGGAGGGCATTTGTATGTTCTAGTTGGGTCGCCACTCTCTGGAGATCTAGTATATGGATTCAGCTGCCAATTCGAGATTCTCATTCACTCACCTCAGTACTCGACTTTGCCTCTCTGAGAGCATCCTTGTACACGTCAAATGCCGCATTCAGCTTCTTCAAAATGAATAGGTCATGTTGTAATTTCTCTTCTCGTGTTCTTGCCGCCATCTTCTTCGCTTCCTCTACATCCTCTTGCGTCATCGTATGGTCCAAGCCCGTGTCTCCTTCCGCAGGCTCATCTTCCTCGACTAACGGGTCGCCCTCCGCGTGGTCTACTCTGCGCAGCGGCGCAGGCTGTGCAAGCAGACTGAATGGCCTGCGTTTTAAAGTGGGCTGCGGGCGGTCCTGGAGCGAGAGTTCGGAGAGCGACAGGTCGTCTCCGCCGTGGCCTGTCCGCGACGAGCTAGCACTAGAGTTCTGTAGCAAGGAAGACTCGGAGAGGAGCCGAGAGCCACTGTGGAAGGCGTTGAGCTCAGAAATGTTGGGAGAGTCCATGGCGGCGAGGGCGGAAGGAAAGACGAGGATGTCAAGGCTCGAACGCGTCGGTGGCTGGTGTAGACGGCGCGCACGTGCTCGCCGCTGGCACTGACAACTGAAGCGCCCAATTTTTGACTGACATTTTCAGACAAGTTGTCGAAGCTGGCACTTCGTGTCCTTCAGGTCACCTCCTGTAGTCCAACCTTCCGTTCTTAAGCAGAGCTGGATACTTGTCAAGTTGCTGCAAGATGTTAGGAGACTACGGTGAATGGTTCTCTATGTTTGTCTTATTCTCAGGCTGTCTCTTGGACTGACTTTTGGTGGGAAGTATGACCTATTCGTGCGCTTGCGCGCGCCGCTAACTCCAGGTCTTAGTGACCGTTGGTACGCACTCGAGTCATCACGAACTCTTGTAGTCCAGCTGGCGTAGTCTTCTTTGATTCCATGTCCGCCGACCATCTTCTTTGTGCTGCTTGGGAGCGGTCACATACGACGTCTGTCGTTCACTAAGTGCGCAATAAATCAGTATCAGGAGGATGCTTGAGTACCTACCTGTGGCTTGGATCCTCTCGGGTCGTGCAGTCTCGGCTGAACCGTTCGAGATTGGTCAGGGGCAACTTCCACCTTCCCACAAGTGTCGATCGACTACGTATACGAGCTGAGGTGTTGTCGCTCTCGTGAACCCGAGGACATTGTCTATCTGCAACAGACTGTGCTCTCCCAGCCGCACAGACCCAGTTCATACGGACAAGCTTGACCACAGACATCACATTCACGGACTCAGTGGAATTACTTGACGGAACAGCGTGACATGCTCCGTCCATGACAACCACTTGAACCCTTTGAGCCCATGGACGTGAGCCATCAATCTTGATTGATGCATGCCGTGACTACTTTGCATGTCTGCCGAGTCTCTAGAGCCTCGAGGGTGGCGAGGCAGTGTCCGCTGCGTTCTATATTACTGTTACCCCCGCGAGGCGCGCCCGCGAGCTGGCTGGTCCTCACCCAATCTTGATGCTCGGTCATTTTCTACTGCCTCAATCATGAGCAGCAGCGCGACCACTAATTTTGTCGACAGCGCAGACACTAATGATATCACATATAATCCTGGTCCAAATGCCCCGTGGTTTTTTACGCACTCCACAAACACAGCTGTCTTTGACTCAACGCTCAGTGAAATTCACGGAGCAGGCGGGGCTACTTTTAACTTCAATGGTGAGCTCAGTTCATCCATTTCTCTATCGACAGCACTAGAACCAGTGATCACTTCAATAGGTTCACAAGTTTCTGTAGTGGGCACCGTAGTACCAGCTACGAACGGGAGCTCACAGCCAACGTCGACATACACCGTAAATGGCGCGACTGTCACCTTTACACCAGACCCTATCACTGGAAACGAGCAAGATGGTCGCACTTTTTTCAGCTCGCCAATCTTGCCATTCGGGCAGTACACGCTTGACATTGAAATTATAACGGCCAGTGCGGCCTGTCCGTATTTTCTGGACTATATCTCGTTTGATCCGACCGATCCAAACAGTCCCACATCTTCGTCATCATCTTCACCCTCATCGTCGTCCTCATCGAGTAGTCCATCATCATCACAACATTCATCACAACAATCATCATCCGCCCAATCATCCTCATCATCATCGTCGAGTCAAACTTCCAGCAGCTCCAGCAGTTCACCCTCTGCCACCAATGCTGGTGCCACTAAGAAATCAACAAATACAGGGGCGATTGCGGGTGGTGTTGTCGGAGGTCTGGCGGTCCTTGTCATTATAGCTGCGGCCCTATTCTTCTGGCTGAGGCGGAGGAGGAGCCCGAGATATTCCCCGTCTGCCGGGCTATTTGATTGTTCGTGCATTCAACTTCCCATACGCCTGTAACATGCTAACACAGAAAATGCTCAGCACCGGAGCCCCACGTACCGCGTCTGTCTCCAGCGAACGCAGCCGAGATGGCTGAGGCGTCCCCGACCGGAGGAGTCTCTCAGCCATTGTTAAGTGGGGACGCATCCCACCCGTCGCCACCTATGAGCGGGCAGTCCTCCAATGTCGGGTCATCAACAACAGGCTCTTACGGTCTAGCCAGGAACGAGGCGCAATTCCCGTTCCCTGTCACCGCCGCCCAAGTAGGGACATCCGCCGGGTCCTCCATACCCTCCCAGTCGTTCGACGCCTCTGCCATCACGCAGGACAACCTTTCCACCCTCCCCACGTCGGTAATCACACACCCACGGGTCGACTCTGCGAGCCACGTCTCCATCACCCCCGACGAGTCTGCCTCGCAAGTCGGTGCACGCGGCTACGGACCGCGACCGCTGCCCGCCGGCCGGCAGGCCTCAATGTCGAAACGAGAACTTGTATTGGCCCCGCCGCCGCCGCCGCCGACGCAGTACTTGGACTCAGGGATGCGGTTCTCGTCGGCTATCACGCCGTCGGAGATAGAGCCAATGGATGTGCCTCCGTCGTACACTGCTGATTGATGGACTACATAAGGGCTTTTTCTCGCTTTTTGCTAGGTCGCTGTTGCTATGCTGAATAAGATGGGACATGAATATCTAATGTACTTGGTCAAGAAACAAAAGTCTGCATGCTTTGCTGAAGACTATATACGCTTGAAGATCTCTGCTCCCTTCGTGTTGATGGAGATTCATCCACAACGCTGTACTTGCTGTATTTGTCCTGTTGTTCGCATCTTCCAAGGCTGTCCCCAGTGCACAAAATACATTCGTAATCCTTCCTCTTCACGTCTCTGTAAGCGCCGAAGTATAATCCAGATCTCATAACGTTTAGTGCCTTTAATTTTGGGCCCGGAGACACAGTATTTCAAACGGGCTAGTTCTGTTATTCGACGTAAGGCTCTGCTCCTCGGCTCACCGAGACAGGACACAAGTGGATGTTGATTTCTTGATGTGTACAAGGCAGCCGCAGGACAGAGCGCGGCTGCGTTCCGACATTGGATAGAGGTCAGATTTGCAAACAGGTTTATTACACATCATAGTCGTTCAGACCCAATGGTATTCAGCATACGCCGCCCGATGATTATGCAAAGGGACATTGCCCAGGTTGGCAATGTAAGTCGGATCTTCAGCCAGCATGACAACCGGAATACATTACTACAGTAACTATTACAGATCTCACAGAATCCAAAGGCAAACAATGTCTCCGCAGGATGCAGTTGACTTAGACCGGGGTCTTACGCCCACCCATAGTCAAGGTCATCTGACCCGTAGAATTATCATCGAACAGGACCTCGTAGGTCTGCGTGTTCTTCTCTGGGTTGCGGAAGAGGAATATCGCGGTCATGAAGACAGACTTGGATGACGAGAACTTGATCAGTGTGTTGTGATGCTAAGCGAGCATTGTACTCACGCATAGTGTCAACAATGCGAGACACGGCAGAATGCCCACGAAGTCTGCATCACGTCACGATACAAGATCAGTTAAATATACCAATATTTCGCGGATTTGCCTACCAATGTCTGCACCTGCAAGCGCGACATGTCTCACCGTGAGTCTCGAGTTCGAAAAATACACAGGACGACCCACCAAATCCAGCAGGGGCTCCAGGTAATGTACCGCGAAGTTGAGTGAATGCGAATAGCGTAGCAACCGGTAAGACCAGTACTTCAGCCCGGGTACCTTTGCCAAGGACGACCGCGGCAACACCAGCTACCACAAATGTCAAAGTCACCATCCCTGTGTAGAACTTAGATGTCAGAACGCGAAGGTGGACTATTTTGTGAAACTCACAGATAGCCATAACAATGAAGATAGCATAAACACGAATCACCGGTCCCCTCGTGATCTCAATGTCCTTGATGTATGTCATGTTGTCAAATGCGACGCCGGAATCCGTCAGTTTCGCGTTGTAGCCACTGTAGGATGCAACAATGTAAGTCGTCATGCTATGGTACATGACCAACACGTACACCGCAATACCCGATGTTTGATCGACGAAAATCCCGACTGTTTGATTATCAGGGATGGTCATAGCGTACATCGCTAGCTGTGCATTGTACCTGTATAGTCTTTGATCAATGCTCCATGATCAGCTCTTGACTAGGTATGACTCACTTCTCAAATGGATACGACTGTGCCGTTCGCCCTGTTCCATCATCGAATATCAGGACGTCCGTCCGAAATCGTGCGGTGTTAGGACGTTCGTCTGTTTGCTTTTGAAGTGACAACCAGTTCGTGCCATTAAGCGTGAACACTGGCTGCGGCCCAATGATGTTGGACGCCGGGGTACTAGAGCTAGATAACAGGTTCCTATGGATAATCGCGATGTTTAGTAATGCTCGCATCTCATCCATCGCAGGAGTACAAAGACATACTGATCGAAGTAAAGATTGACATCAGGACATGACTGGGCGTTCTGATCGCAGAGGATGGCTGTCCCGTTCGGAGTGAACCCGATCACAAAATCGTCGATCTGCCACTCGAGCGTCATGACTTGCATAGTGGGGTCAATGTTGACAAGGTTGGCTTCCAGGAGCAGCCACACCTGGTTGAGCATAACAGTCGATCAATCGGTCCATCGTCAATAAGGACATCTCTTACGTTTGTGTCATTCCCAAAGTCAGCATCGTTATTATTCACCCCGTTGAACGTACGCAGTCGCAGAGACCAGCCAATTCCAATACTGATGCTGACAAGGGCTGCCAAGAAAAACAGGAGAATGAAAGTCCAGTACTTCTTCAACAATGGAAGGGAGGAGGTCCTGTACTTCTTCACCCAACGAAAGGCGCCGTGGTGCCAGCGTTGTTCTTTGTCGGATTCAGGGTCGTCCATCGCGGCCGCGGATGTCGGGTTAGGCTTCAGCGACATAGAACTTGAGTTGCGCGATCTCAAGCCGTTCTGAGGGTCAAGGGTAACCTGGATTGGCGAATTGACCGTCTGCTGAACCGCGTTGACGGCGTCGCCGGTGGTCATGATCGGCTCCGAACCTGCTATCATTGTGTTGGAGGATTCCCAATTTGTAAGCTCAGGTCGCTCAGGGACCTGAGGTGACGGCTGGGCCGAGGCGGAGATCGGGGATTGGACGAAGGGGGGATCCGAACGAACAATGGCGGGGAGGGGTCGCAAATCAGGTTTCACGACTGTCGCCTGGATGCTACCTGGGACAGGCACGGAGGACGATTTCGTTGGAAGCGTCACCTGGTGTGTTTGCACAGGGAAGCTCGTCGCTCGGTGAGTAGGCGGTAGGGGTCGCGGTTTGGTGAAAGGGAGTTCTGGGAGTATGTCCACTATGTGGGGAACCTGCTGAGCTGAAACTGCATCCGGATTCGCAGATTGTGCGTTCGCGTCTAACACAACTTCAGAGGACATCTCGGCGGTGGCAAACACTCGCGTGAGTGACCAGAAAGTCCGTGAAGCCTACTGTTGAACGCGTATCCGAGCAACAATATCAGCAGGATGGGTCACGTAGGCTCTTGAATAAAGCATCACGAAACAAGCCAGTGCGGTCTATATAGTCAGCTCAGGCGCCAAGGGTGAAGCCATAGTACATCCGTTGCTTCGTAAAATTCTCAGCCCTGAGGGCATTTGCTATTGCACTGTAGGCGCTTGCGCACAAGTACAGTTAGACCCTTTGATCACGCATCACGACCGTTACCCAGCGTGGACGAATCTAGAAGCGATGCAGACGACGAGACTGCCAGTGGAAGACAAAACGTCTGCGTGCGAAGATTTGCAAGGACGCTTCAGAAGCTCCGGAGTCCTCGGAGAACAGCTATATCATCATATCATGCCGAATGGGATCAATGTAGAACGAAAATGATAGCGCTGAATGCAACTGTGATTGTTTGGCATGACAGCAAGCGTCACACAGCAAGGCCATCTTGCCGTGACATCTGTACGTTGCAGAAATGACGTCGCTTTTGCTAGCAGTTGGTGAGACCCGTCCGCACTTGCATCCAGCTCCAGTCCAGGTCGCGGATTCTTAGCTTTGAGCTAGGCTGGTATATGCAGTATTGACCTGGTCATTTCGAAGCCAGTATTGTGAGTAAGTTGTCTTGAGTATTGGTCATTGGCGCGAGAACTCGAGAACAACGCAACTTGACCTTGAGGCCTATTTTTCAGGTACTGGATACGATGACAGATAGGCGCCTAGATATTTGGGCGGTGTTGATGAGCTGGAGTCAAGGGCGGGATCAGAAGCTTCCTGAAGGGGCAAATGCTGTGCTAAGTCGATTGGCAATCATTGTGGTGCGGTGAGCAGGTCTCAGACGTATACCGCTCAAGCACACTACAGCACTCGCAGTACATCGTTCGAGATCTTGTAATATGTCAGTGTAAGGTCTTTATATCGAGTAGCCCGATAGATGACAACTGTGAATACCATCAAATATAGCACGCTAGGATACTGTCGCTCGAGAGTTATGCGCTGCCAGACGCTGACGCACCCTGGGCCCCTGGTCGTCTCCTTGTCCTGCACGCTCAGCCTCGATTCTGTGATCATGTAGTTGACCATCCGCCATTCGCATCAATTTACTACGATAGTTGCTTGAGGCCCAGCATCAGTCGCGTACTGAGTTCTTTGGATTAGTTATCCCCGTAGGCAGATCAGCTCGTAGTTCAGCTTTCCAGCCATCGCTAGTACAGTGCAGGATGTCGTGAATATAGCTTCAAGCAAGGTCGTGTACGGGTCCATGGAGCACTAGCGTTTTCCAGAGACATCCCAGTGCGTTTCCGAACGATAGGCCAGCCCGAAAAAAACTAGGGCTGACTAGTACTGGACCCTGGCGCGCTACGGTTAGCACGTAGCGGCGGCTGAAACGCTCTCCATTGCCTCCGAATATCAAACTTCTCGTTGTTGAACATAGCATTTGCCCAGACTTCCAGAGTATCTCAATTGTGTCTGTCATAACGGGGGAGCCTCCAAAGGAGATAGGTGATACATAAATCGGAACTATGTGGCGTGGCCAATTGGGTCTAAACCTCGTACTAATTTGAATTCCGCCCGGCCCCGTCGCTGCCGTGCCGCCGCAGTCACGTTGTACGGGCCGAGCCCTCGTAAAGTTGGCTCGGCTCATGCATGCATGATCTCAGGAGCCTTGAGCCGCTCTCTGCCGCTCTAACCCGAGTCCAAGCCCGGGCTTTGGGCCGGGCCGGGCCTGGCACAACACACGGTACAGGCCACTCAGTGAGGCTCGAATTCTAAAATGCTGGCATTGCTTGCATCTGATACTGAGTGAGCTCATACCTTTCTGAACATGATCAGAGGACCAATGAAAGCGCATGCATGCTTTATACCAAATGATGCAACTGGGCCCGCAGCACATTATATGCAACACTGCCTGCATTGTGGCAAAATTGAGTCAACTTGGTACGAGCACTGCATCTTAAACACTTTTTGATATTGGATCTCGACTCTCGAGTATTGTATATTATATGTTTTCTCAGAAGGCAAAGCTGAGTAGTGCGCTGGCGTACTCTGCAGGTGGTGAATGCAACACCCCATACATGAAGGAACGACGTGGTGGGTAATGTGTATAAAAGCGAAAAAAGGTCAATTTGTCCATCATCTTGAATTCACAAATTGCATTCCAATCTTCCGTTCGATAATATACACGCAGCAAGTGAGCCAACGTTGAACACGCCATTGATGGAATCTGTGTTCTTTGTTTCTCAAGGCACATGATCGTACATCAAGGCGCTCAAGAAATTTGGATCGACATCGCTGCATTGTCTTCAGCATCGTCGTCATCCCAAGTTGAGTCTACATCGATGACAGAAGCATAATCAAGCGATTCGCCCATATTGCCAATAAATGATCCAAAGCGCAAGCTTGGGGTCTGCGAGCGACCCTGATCGAGTTCTCTTGGTATGGAGGAATCCGGAGGGCTGGCGTTGTCATCTGAGACGTAGGTGAGTTGACGGAGGTTTAGGGTGAAGTGGGTGATGATTATCGAGAACCACCCGGATTACGACAGAAATCAGTGGAATAAGTATGAGTGACTGGGAAGATGATACACTGACGGTGTCAGGAATGCACCGGCATAGACGAAACTCTACGATCAATTCTTCAAGGAACAGACTGTATCTCAGACAATAGTCATTGCGTACATTGGTCATCCAATCAGTGATACTAAGCACGTGTATGGACAAAGACCTCTAAAAATTTGGTTCAAATCAGGCCAATGGTATTGGGAATAAAACTGACATAAAATACAGGGTACCTAGTACGTGTACGTGAATCTTCGGGAGATATAACAAGCTACTACCGCCTACCATCTCGGAGGAGTATGGTCATGAGGGGTGTCTTGACGTTGTGCTCACGGGCTATCCGTACCGTGCCCCATGTTTTGGACCATGTTAATATGAGGACTAATGTATCCGCAATGATGGCAGGGACGCCGGTGCTAATTTCCACTGTGATGATATAAGCAGAGAAATATATGAGGCAGGAGACATACATCTACAACAAATGGGAAATAAGTAATGAATTAGGCTGCAATTGGATGTTTTTAAACCTAATAAATGTCGTCTTGGATATGTAGCTAAGTCCAAAGCATTGTGCCCCTAGCATTGGAAGAGTGGTCAATTGCCAGCTATTCCCGTAGAAGTTGCCGTACTTTACAAGCTGCAATGAGCTTTATACCCCATCTCCGTGATGTCCCTGTGGTTCGAACGTACCGCGTTGATACATGCGGGCACGAAGCTCAGCAATGCAACAGGAAACGACAGGAACAAACTGCCGCCACTAAGCACATGGACACGGGTTGCTGAGAATGCTGTTGAGACTTGTCAATCGCTACCCGGTGTACTCGGAGTGGTGGCTTACCCGCCCACAGGGCGAATAGTAGTAACTCCAGGGTGTAGTACACGCAGACCACCACCGCACAGCTAAGGATCGAAGGTCGAATGTACAGTTCAGCCCGGATTCACACGCTGAACAAGGATCTGACCTCTGGAACGGCCTGTGTCAACGTGTACAAACTTAGACCAGCTCAACACGCTTACAGCAGGTGTTCCGGAAGGGGAAAGATACAAAATGATGATCAGGACAGCGTACACCAAGGTCAGCCACCGGTTGACGTGAAATAGAACAATGGTTCTAGTCATTTTATCCCCCATATAAACTGCCCTTCGCGTGATACAGTACAAACATGATTGAAGAGAATGAGGGCTATAAACACGAAGGTCATTTGTGCGTAGTGCATGATCTTCATATGCGACATACTAGCAGATGCCAACTAGCAATAGTTGCTGATGATGCTTCGAGGGTTGTGCCACGCCTAGTGTGAACTCGATGGAGAGCTTCTATGTCCTCGCTACTTACCTGGAACTCACAGCGCTGACACTCTGGTCAGCTAACGGGCTGTACGAGCGCTCTCGATGAGTCAACTGAGACGAGGAAGACTCGACGGCCCCCATCGTTCACTGGAGCACCTTGGTGTTGCTTACGGTGGTCGAGATACTTACGGCACTGGCAAATGGCACCGTTGATGCGCTGGGTAAAATCATGTGATATACCCACAAATGTGAAGGCACGTCTATATTCGTTCATCGGGAGACCTACGGCCGTTATCCTCATAGATGTACTGTTCGGAATTTGCACCGCAGTTTCTGAATTTTGCAACGCCCTCCCCTACTAACGCTCAAGCACTTGGCTCACCCTAGGTACTGCCATTCTATCTGTGTTTCACAACGACAGTTCACCATATATGTTCCACCTTGGAGTCGAGAGCAACGTCAATGTTGAGGTCGATGCATGCTTTCGGTATTGTATTCGCTTGATTGTAAGACCTATCCCCCGCTCAGTTGATTGCCTCGCCTTTTGATCCGCATAAGAGTAAGGAAAGCATCGGAAGCCCGTGTGCCAAATACATTGGAGTGCGTATCAAGTGCTTAACGCTAAGTCCTGTGCTCACTGTGTAATCGTCGATATCGCGATGCTGAGGTCGGCTCCCTCGGCATGGTCAACACTTGACACACATATACTTGTGGAATTTCTGATCATATATGGAGTGTACTTCCCGTCGACGGCAAATGGACATGCCCGAACAAACGGAGGGCTCTCGATGATACTACCGACATCGACCGGATATATGTCAGTCGTTCTATTCGCCCCGCGCCGCAAGGACTCTTCCATCATCTGCTGTCTCGCTATCACTGAACGGCATAGTACTGGCTGACTACTAATGCCTAAGGAACAAGATAGAACTCATACAATAAACTCCGATGTGCACGATGTTGTGCATCATGAGGGACGATTTCATTACACTCGTATGGCAGTGGACATCAATAGTCGACGCTTATGTTATGTCTAGGCTGATGTCATTTGCGGATCACCATGCGTGATAGAGGGCTCTAGTCGTGGAATCATCCGGAGAACGTTGGGTACGTGCAATGAGTAAAACTATGGTAAGGATATAGCGAAAATCTACTTGGAAGGCGAAGCGAAATAGTTGTGGAGGTTCGTAGGTTGACGGCGAGGCTTCCTCGAGCGGACGACCGCTATACGTTGGTAATGTATGCGGAACGAGAGTTGCTGCAGTGCTGCTTTTGCGCGCGACCGATCGAGGTCCGCTGCTCGTGTGTCGACTGCACAGGGATCGTTAGATCATTAGTCTCTGCACGCCAACTCTAGTTCAAGTCAACTCACCAATCTTTCCATGCAGCCGCTCCAAGAGGTTCTTGATCTGCTCCAACTCCGTCGGCGGCTTCTCCTTGCCCAAACCCATCTTAGACGGCGAGGATGCCTCCGTTACGTCCGCCTCAGCCTCTTCCTTTGCCTCCTCTGCGACATACTCATCGATGTCCGTGAGCGTCCGGCTGAGCAGCTCGATGTAGTACGAGAGGTTCTCGTAGTACTCCGGCTTGCGTCCATTGCCGACGATGTCGAAGGGGCCCTCGGAGTTGGCCGGCGCGGTGAGCAGCTCGACGATAGGCGCGAGCGGGGGAAGCGCGCAGTATTTTTCCTGCGTACAGCTTAGATGAGAATTGGAGCGGAGAGCGGGGCATGATACTTACGAAGATGGGCGAACTTGAGTCCAGGAGTAGTCGCCGGGCGATCCAGCGGGCCATTCGTGTTGTCGGGGGCGAGCTGGCCATTATGAACGATAGCATATAGGCCTGATTGAACGGTTCGAGTTCTTTCGCAAATTTGATGATCTTTGCGCAGGCCGCAGAACCCTAAAGATGCATCGGCGCACTGCCGTTGGCCAAGGGAATGGACTACTCACGATTCCGAAGGGCCCGTCCGCGCTATCGGGAATGGCACGTCCAAGGTTCTCAAACGCCGCGGCGGAGTCCCTCTTGAGATCAAGAGTCGACGACGGATCAAGGGCAATCAGGAGCATGGCCATCATGAAGTTCGGCAACGCGTCCACGTGCACTCCGCCATTGCTATACAGTCACAAGTTAGATTTCGCAATGCTATAGCTGTCGAAGGACCGTACCTTGCAAACACGTTGATGAGCGATACAGCATAAAATAGTATATCGCCCCGCTCAGATTCATCAATGCGTTTCCTGACTGGAGGCGCTCCGCCTGCCTTTTCGAAGATCTCGAGTACGGCAGGCTTAGCGCCGAGACGCTTCAGCATCTGCAAGATAGATGTAAAGGGGAGATTAAAGGGCTGAGGGGATGTCGATGAAGTGGCGATATGATGGAGAACATTGTATGCAGCATCTACAATATAACGGTCTGCAGGCGAAGTAGCTTGGGGCACTTTTTACTATCGTAGAACATTTCTAGACATAGCTAACGACTCACCGATGTCGTATAGCCAGGGAATTAGAGTGATCTGGTATTCGTGAGACAACTGAGAAAGCACGCCAACGTTGAAGATCACTGTGACCTGCGCAACGTCTGTGCATATTCAGTACGTGCTCGACCTCGCTCAACAAAATGATGACACACCTTGTCTGGTAACTGCATCTGCTAGCAGACGCAATAATGCATCTTTCGCGAGATCTGTTTCAGATAACGGGAAGGCAGGGAGCTCGAAGCTCTCCATGTCCGCATCCTCATCCCGCAATGCAGGCTCCCAAAGGGGTACACCCAGGACACGATCTTTCCTCCGCGCCCTCGACTGCGCTTCCTTGCTCGTTTTATCGTCCTCAAGGATGCGTCCGACAGCCTTGCCGCCCTCTTCGCCAAGGATACCCTCGATGTCCATATCATCCACATCCTCGTCCTCACCCTCGGTCTCGCGGTCGCTCGTCGCAGACGGCGTCGCCGATGCCGACGGTGTACCGCGCCGCGCGGCCCTGGGCTCGGACGCGGACGCCTCCTCGTCATCCATTTCGTCCTTCATGCCCTGCTTCGAGCGGTGGTACGATGCGAGCGCTTCCTCCGCGACTTGTACTGCGCTCGAGCCCTTGCCCTGCTTCTCCGCTTGCTTCTTCTCCTTAAGCAATGCATCAAGCGCGTTGGACTTCCGCGGCTTTCGGACAGGCGCAGGCGCGGGAGCATGGTCGGACTCGTCGCTGCTGCTCTGTGCAGCAACAAAGCGGTTGCGCAGGCTATATCGTTTAGCGCCGGTCCGGGTTGGAGGCGAGCTTCCCAATTTTGACAACGGAGACGAGAATCCGGTAGACGAAAGCTTCCGAGGCGAAGCGACACTGTGGAGTGCATTGTGATTATCAGCGTTAAAATCGTTACCCAGAAGGTGGCACATACGCTTTCCCCTTGCCTTTGTCGTTTTTCTTCGATGCGAAGAACCCACCGTTGAAGCTATCATCGTCGCTACTGTCACTGAGATCACGAAGTTGCCGTGGACCTTCGTCTTCGCTGGACGATGGTAGCGCCGCTGCCGCGTTCGCCTTGATATCCGCAATAATCTTCGCTGTCTTGGATTCAGTTGTTAATGCCAATGGGGTGGATGGTCTTGGCAGTAGGGTCGCTTCAGGGAGAGGCGGCGTGACAGGTCTGGAGGCGCTGGGCTCTGAGGAAGAGGCGCAAGTTACAGCCAGGGTAGGTACAGTGATGACCGGGGAGATGGGGACAGCAGACTTGCGCGCAGACCCCAGAGTAGATGCGGAGCTCCGCACCCGGAGTTGCATGCTGACTTCAGTTTCTGAGCGAGGTCCTGGTACATCGGAAGGACCAGAAGGCAGGAGCTCCTCCGGAGCGTCCTCCGGGATATCGTCCTGCATGCCCACATCAATGTTAAAATCTGCGCCCGTGTCGATATTGAAGTGCATGTCCTCTGAGGGTGATTGTCCGGCCTGCGAGGAAGCTCCTTCGCTGCGAGGAGCTATCGACGTCTCTTTGCGCCATTTGTCCACGCTCTCCTTTACTGCCACTGGATCTTTGACCACGAGCTTTGGTGCGCATAGTTCCTGCTCGTCAGACTGACTGCTGGGTACGAGGCCGCTGCGGTCTGCACTGTGGCCCGAAGCAGGGGCGAGAAGGCCAGGCTCCGGAGAAGATAGTCGGAGCTTCTTTGGCGGGGACGGTTTCTTGACGCTGTTTGACCTCGGACGTTCTGTGGGGACGTTGTCTTTGGGAGCCAAAGGTCGCGTCTGCGGGGATTTCTGGGAAGTGGAAGGGGAACGTGTCTTCGGCAAAGATGGCGTCGGTACTTTCAGAGACGGAGTGCCAGGCTGAGAGCTACCAGGTTCAGTGTCATCATGTTTACGTTTACGCGTGAAGCTCAGTGTGGTCTGAACGAGCTTCGATTTTGAGGTTCCGGCGGACGCCCGTTGGGAGGACGAGAGCGTGCGCTTGACGGATCCGCTCGTGCTCGGAAGAGGAGACATAGACGACTTGCCCTTGTCCGAGGCTACTCTTGTCGCGTTGGCTTTGACCTGGCGTAGCTGTGTTTTACGGGCAGCAACCAGATCCGTAATATCTAC
The DNA here is from genome assembly GCA_000320605.2 of Gelatoporia subvermispora B. NCBI lineage: Eukaryota > Fungi > Basidiomycota > Agaricomycetes > Polyporales > Gelatoporiaceae > Gelatoporia > Gelatoporia subvermispora. Next base: position 382,349 of record KB445796.1, read on the forward strand.
CACAGACGAGCTACTACTGGAGACCGTGAAATGAGAAGGAGCGTCGGAGCCGGAGGAGACTGTGATGTAGGTTGGCGCGTCCGAGCTGGATATATGCGCGTCGGATGAGGAGCTACTGAGCACAATGACCTCCTGGTCTGGTCGCGGAGGGTTGGCCTTGCGCTTGAGCCTGGTGGTGGTTCTGGTTTGAGTTGCCACTGGGCCCCCCACGGATGGCCCGCCGGAGTGAGATCGAGACGAAGACGCTACTGGCTGGCTTGATGAGCCAGGACCAGCTATTCCATGACCACTCGGTGCATCGTCAAACAGTACAGAGACTCGGGAGATGGTCTCGCTGCTATTTCTTACTCGTCTGCCCATCGTCGGCGACAGCGAGCAGCGAGGGCGGAGACCTGGAGGACGCGCCGCAGAACGCGTGACGGTCACAATCCAGGCGCGCCGTGACGTGACACGCGACGCGTTTACGGCCCCCGGACAGTGTAGAGCACAGGAGGACCCCGAAGAGCCTGACCCAAGCGTCTGTATGCAGAGTGGCGCCAGAGGGCGGCAAGCGATGAGCGCGCGGTGCGCCTGGTTGCCGTAGCGAGCATCCCCGCAGGTGTCGTGCACCCACCGATTTGTGCGACCATCATACATGACATGCATATACGCCATGCGCAACGGCAGCACTTCATATATTCTGTGCGTGTTATTTCTTATCTGTACAAGTGCTATTCTGAAGTAGTAGAGGTCACTCTAGCTCGACACCCTGCTGTACCAACTGCACACCCTCTCGTTCCTACTATCTCCGTCAATCTGGGCGTTCCTCTGCCGCCTCACTGTACAATGGCAATTCTGTAGACCACGAGAACTACATGCCTCCAGAACTTTGCGATTTTGGTTCTTCCTCATCGTGCTGTTCAACTTCGGCATCGTATGGACACATGCAGTACGAGGTGCCGCGCAGGGTCGATCCATTATCTTGGACTTTGTGGGGATCGGTGTGTCCGCCTGTGTTGTCGTTCGCACTCCTCTGCTGACTTCTAGTGTAGGACACGCGCCATCAAAAGCGCACTTGCTCTTCCTTGATTTCCTCATCATTGGTCTCGAGATGCTCCTCACGACAGTCTCGTATGAGACATCATACTTGGCGGACATGCCGTCGGATACCCCGGATACACTCCTCCCTATACCCTCTACACCGACCACACTCCCGACCACATCTCCGGACAACTCCAAGGAGTCCGCCTTGCCATACATGATGGATTTCCGCTTCAGTCTCATCATTGACCGTCTCCGACAACCACACCCTCCACCTCCCCCGCGCGACTCTTCCGCAAGCGACCTCCTTCCCCTACCAAATACGACCCTCAGCCAAGTGACGAACAATCTGAACCGATTGTTGCGCACGCGGGAGCGATTACGAGAACGCATCCGTCAACTGGAGGCCGAAGCAGCTCGCACCCAGGAAGAGCTGGACGCGAGAGACAGGGAAGAGGCAGAAGGAAGGGGAGGGGGCAACAGGGACCGTCCAAGAAGGATACCTGGCGCGATGGATACGGAGGATGAGACATGATTGTCGGATAGCTATCATACTATGTATTGTCTTGCTTTGGTGTGCTGCTCGTGTGATTAATAATTGGTATAATATGCGACGCATGGGCGAGCGACAGGGTATTCTACCACTTGCGCTTCATCTGTTACTTCGAGTCAGACTTTCGACGTGGCCAGACACTGCATCAAACATACCGCGTCCCGCAGACATGCACCGAACTTGGCAAACTCCTCCTTACATGCATCCTTCTTCACGTCTGTGTACGTCGCGAGGATGCACTTTCCATAAGCGCTTGCTTGGGCAGCGCAGGTGGTCGTGGAGGCAGCTGCCAGACGGCGCAGAGGAGTTAACGTCGTCGTTGCCGATGGCTGCATGGCGAGCTTGCTGCAGAGGTCGCCGGTCGGTCGCGGTGACGAAGACCTTAGAGGGGTCACGTGCAAGGTACGCGACCTGTTTGGGCGTGTCAGCGCTTGCTTTGCCGGCGGCGACGCTCGCGTCGGGCTCAGGCAGGTTCACTGGCCAACACTCGGTTGCATCTTTCGACACAATTCACTCTTGAGTCTTGCGGAACGAGCCCTGACTTTGGCTGCTTTGTCTAACAGATTTGAGTTCATTCATCTCTACTGGAGGAATCTGCTTGGGAAGTGCCGCTTCCGAATGGAGTCCCATTGATATTAATTGCCGCAGTTCACGCCGTCCGAGGAGCACAAGCACCAGCGTGGACGCTCCTAAACCCATATCCTGAAGTACAGCGTTCTGAGACACCCCCAAAAACACCATGATTAACTCTGTCTTGCTGGCGGTCGCCATCTGTATTACTATTGCGCTCATCTTCTACCTCTTCTTCTGGAACCGCTGCATCGGATACACCGTCGGGCTTCTCTTTCGGATAGCGTTCTGGAGCAGGCACGATGAGGGGAGCATATGGCTCGATATTGGTGAGCATTATGGTCTTCTATGGAGCTCTTCACGCTCACATTGTTGACTTTGAGGTTCAATCCACTTCTCTATGCTGAACGGGAGGATCATGTTCAAGGACGTGCGCTACCATTCTAGCAACCAGACGATCAGGATTGTAAAGGGGCAACTCAGCTGGAGATATTGGATACGTAAACCTGCAGAGGAGGAGGATTTGAGCCATGCACGCGTTGTCGGCGAAGACACGAACAGTATGCTGCAGTACGAGACCTCTCTCTATGACTCTACTGACCCCTCTGCTGCTACAGTGAAAGGAAGCACTCCGCTTGCATGTCGTGTACACATGTCCTTGCAAGGTCTCGAATGGTTCATGTACAATAGAACAGCTGCATACGACAACATCGTTTCTCAGCTGGAGCGAGATATGATGTCTAGCCCGGGACCGACTCCCGCGCCGACACCAATACCGCCAAATGCAGAAGCCTGGACGTCTATGCGCAAGGTCTTCAGCCGAACGTCTGGGCGCGCGGATGGTACGTCGACTCTGACGTTCATCAGTAACATTGGACTGAGCTCTCGTAGCCTCAATCCTTGGCCCGCCTATCTCCTTGGTTTCGTCGATCTACATGAGGACTCCCGCCCCCGTCAAGCGTGCAATCACATGGGTGCATATGCAGCTGCCGAAGTTGGACCCAAAGGAGCTTCTTCCCATCAGCTTCGAGGCGACGAAGGCTGCTATCATCTGCGGAAATGGGTCCACCCCGAACCTACTTGTCGCTGAGCTAAGCAAAGCAGAAGGCACTTATGGAATTGTCGAGGTCAGTCCCCCGAATGCATAGCCTTCAGCCTACTGTATGAATGACAATGTGCGCAGGCTCGCTCCAAGTTCGACCAGTACAAGCAGATGCTCAACGTCAAGCTCCACAATCCCTCCGTGTGGCTGATGAAGAACGAGGACTACCACGAGCACATGAACGACACCGGCCGCAAAGTGCATCAGCACCTGCAGCAGACGCAGTCATCCGCCCCGCGGCACCGATCATACCTCTCCTTCGACACCTTTCACAAGCTCTGGCACCATCTGAAGCTGCGTCGCTTGATGTTCCAGTCCGCTTCGCGCACATTCTGGCCACACCCCGCCGTGCCCGTGCACCCGGGCTCGTGGTCGCGGCGCAAGTCGCACAAAGCGAAGGACGACGAGACGGTGCCGGGCCCGGAGTCCGCGACGATGGAGTACGCTATCGAGCGCAAGATCCTGGACGCGCCGGTGGTTGAACTATTGTACTATGCCGATGTCGTTGGCGTCGTGCCGTGTCAGCCTGAACAGCAGAGCGCTGCGGCGGGTGTCGAAGGCCTGGACCCGTTCGACATTGGGAACGGAGATCTGCCACCAGAGTGGGGTGTCGACATTGTCATCAAAGGCGGGACTCTGCGCTATGGGCCATGGGCGGATCACCAGCGGTATGCGATTCTTCTTGCGTAACATGTGCAGCGAAAGCTCAGTGCGGGACAGTGCGGATCTTCAGCGCGTCTTCTTCCCACCTATGTATCATGATATACAGTCCACTCCTCGGCTGAAACCTGGAGACATGCGCATGTGGACTGGACTCAAGGTCTTTATCGAGCTTCGGGATGGTGTCACGCTGCAGATGCCTTTCCGTGAACCTTCGAAGGTATACTCATCCCGAAACCCCGTGATGATTCCACTGAAGTACGTGCCGCGACACAGAACTGGCAATGGGATGGCATGGTGGAGGTACCCCATAGACCCCGCAAACGGGAGCCTGCGACGATACACGTTAGGGCTGGTGATAGTTCAACCATAAGCTACATATTACCTATGGTTGCGGGTCCTACGGGATACGAGTCTAGCCTGGAGCTGCATCTGGACACAGTGACGGTGACGTCCAGCCTCAATGACATGCGGCTCATTACAGCGGAGACATGTCGCGTAAGTACTGCACACGTCGAGACAGTAGAATATTTTTCCCTTATGTTGACACATCTTTTAGCTGAGGTGCCATCTTCCTACCCCGCTCAAGTGGAATGGAGAGAGACGCTGGACGTTCACCGTCTCTTTGCGGCAGGCGTGCTTGTACCTGCTACGCGATCACATCAATATGCTCACAGACCTTGGAAAGGACTGGACCGCTGGCCCTCCGAGCGACTACCATCGCTTCATACCCATGGTCTATGTGTTCAACCTTGACATGCAGCAATACGAAATCAACACCTACGTCAACGACCATAACATCATTGACAAGCCGCTTGTGAAGGAGGACAATGGTCAGTATCCGACGGGTTTGTATTGCGCTTTCGATTCACTCATGTATGCAGCTCTTCTGACGTTCCGCGGAAAGCACATTCGGAATGAAGTCCGTCTGCCGTTCACAAAGTATCGCCCAGAGGCAACTACTCTCGCTTTCTTGCTCGAGGTTCCAGACGTCGGCGTGTTCCTTAGTCTTCCGCGATGGAACACGTATAGCTTGTGGCCGGTGCCTGACAGGACCCAGCTCGGTACCGTAGGCTTGCTACGCATCGATGCTTCGTACAGGTCTTTCGCAGACGTACGGCCGGAGAACGTCGATAGACTCAAACTTGAGATCAACGTACGTGCGATGTCCTCGTTGATCGAAATGTGGCTAAGTGCCGTATCTGTGAAATCAGGCACGAGACCTTGTCTATCAGGCGTTTGGATGGAGTGTGCGGCATATCATGATTCTTCGGGATAACTACTTCGGATCGTTCACGCACTTTTCGACGCTGTACGAGTATCTCGAAAAGCGCAAACAGGGACTTCCCGTAGGAGATCCAATCACTTTGCAGTACAGAGAGGGACGTGTAAGTGGCCTCCACTATGCACTCAGTCTTCGCTTCGGCGCTCATGACGTTTGTGGCACCAGTCCAATTCTTTGCAGGTAGAGCTGGATGCCAATGTCGAACCCGGTGTTATCATTATGCCGGCCGGTCTTCCTGGTTTTGAGGTGTATACAGCGGATCACACGCCAGACCATACCAGGGAAGATCTAGGTACAGCTCTCTTTCTCAGGATTCCTGTTCTACAGGTCCAATTGAGAGTGAATGACTACTATATGGGTAAGTGATGGGTCGATCGATCAGACCATCGCTGACTCAGCACGACAGAGATGTCGCTCAATGCAGACCCCATCTGTGGATGGATTGAGTCGCATTGCTATCAGGATAATCTAGTGTCATATGTGAAGAAGGACATTACGAAAGAGCTATTCATGATCGACGGTAAGCTACTAACCTCATACTTTCTCCGTACTGTGTTGAACGTCCGCAGGTATCGATATCACTGCTCACAGACTGTTCGGCCCCCGTCCTCATACCAAGACATATGTTTGTGTCTGGGAGATCCATCTGGGCGACGTGAAAGCCATCATGGATGCATGTCAAGCCCAGATAGTATCTGCGGCTATGAGTTCTTTCTCGATGAACTACTCCGACCCTTTCAATGCACCTGCAAATGAGTTTATATCTACCGTAGAACCAGATGGTAGGCATCTGTTCGCTGCCACCAGACGTCGATACTGACTGATTTATCGTAGTCACTTTCACGAAGGTCACGATAGGCTCGATAATCGTTGTTTGGTGCGAGGGGTCCGCAGCAGTGGAACTAGCTCTGCCAGACGGCTTGAAGATCGATACAAATGATCTGCCAGGGAAATTCTATGGCAAAGTCAATAGTATACGTGTGCCTACGGCTTCTATCAAGGCACTACTAACATCGAAGTCTTCTCAACATCGGTGGCATGAGGCCATGTCTGTGCAAGTTGATGCCAATCTGGATATATATTCTGCGCCGCCGGGATGGGAAGAGCGAGCTCAGAAGCAGCGTACATTTGTAGCGGAGCAGGATCGACCTTTCGGTAGAGTGAAGTTCATCTATTCGGAAAGCGCTACGTCACCAGGAGGTGGTCGTCTACCTCAAGGTGTGTCACAGTGGTTGTATACTGGGCCAAAGAACTTACATACTCGCCTGCCTACTTGTAGTCTCAGCCGTTAGTTCCAGCGGAGTATATCTGCCGCCTCTCCGCCTACCGACAACTTCGCCTGTCAAACGACCTAGCGCGAGCAACAACGCACGGTCTGGTCTGAACGGATTCGAAGAGGGGCACGAGACAACTTACCGTGCGGACTCGGATGCGGATGAGGTCCTATCTGATATCCGTGACGATATCTTCCCTGAGTGCGTGCATGAATTATTCCTCGTGTATCCGCAGTTATACCGACCTTGTGTAGTACGGCTCACTTGCAAAGCGAACGTGTTCGGGAATGGGACGACGAAGATGCTAGCATATCGAGCGGGGATGAATCCGACGACGGGAGCCTTACGGACCCTGGGGATTGGCAGAGCGAAGATTCCGATTGGTCTTATGGTATGTCTGTATGTCATGTTGCTCCGAGCATTCTCTCATGGTATCCGAAGATCCTTATGACGAGTCTGGTGTTACCTCTGTCCTCGATTACATGAGATTCGTGAAGTACTACACATCGCGCGCACTAACACGACCATCATTGTGGCCAGCGTCACCATTCACGCCGCCGGTGAGTATGTTCCTGTTGGACGATTTGGACGATGGACCGCTGTTGATGTCGGCAATATAGACCAAGGCTTCTAGGCGCTTCGGTTACCACAGAGCTTCAGATCGTGACTACCGTGAACGAATTGCGAAAACTGTTTCTATGCTGCGCCGTGATCACGCAGGATTTGGTGACCAGCTCAGTGGGACTTTGATACGTTTTGTCTCTGAGGAATGCAAGATCTTGATCACGCCTCTCGTTGTCCCGGTCGTCGAGGCAATGATACACAATCGAAGTAACAAGGTACCTTCTTCACCTACTCACGGAAACATGAGATTCATTGTGATTATCACAGTACCTCAGCCCTGAACTTCGTTTCGACTCCGTGATGGCTAGATACGCAAAGATCATGGCTAAAAGGTCGGGGGATGATGCAACCACAACATCCCTCGACGTTCGGTTCACAGAAATTAATCTACGATCTGCACAAATGGTCGACATCGCGACGTCATCGAAGGATGTAATGGCCCACACACCTCATACTCTCACCACTGTCGATGTAGTATTAGATGGATTGCACATCAGTGGTCGTCTACCGGAGCGACGCCCCAATAGCGAAACTCAGTCTGCTTGTGTCCTCACATTGGAATCGCTGGAAGTGGCCCTTGCAGCGACGCACGGATTCGACACCAATAATGTCACTCTACCGGAAGCCCGTATAACACTGGGATACAGCCGCGTATACCTCGCGAGCCACGATTTAGATCTCTCCCTGGGTAGCTCGACACTAGAGCTTGACCACGACGCACCGAGGTTGACACTTGCCGTCGCCACTACGATTCTTGCATTTGCCAATCGATCGAGGACCGTCTTGACCAGGTTCCTCGCGAGCAAGATAGCACATGACCTCCACATTCTGTCCTATGTCGTCGCATCTTTACGCCAAAGACCAACAGTTGACCCAATGTCCACCATTCAGCCTTCTTACCTCGTACAAAAGGGCCTGCCGGATGTGCTGCGCAAGAACGTGGTGTTCAAAATCCTGGTACACATTCGAAATTGTTTGCAATACCTGGACCCATCCACCCGCGAGGCTCTTGGGAAGCCCAACTCGAAAGAGCCTTCTACGACTACGCAGGACATAATCTCTGAAATAGAGAACCAGTATGTTGAGGTCGGGGCTGACGAAGATTCTTCTTCCATATCACAACACTCGCTCCTTCTGGAGCTCTTCCCCTCGACCGACCGACCCCCACAGCGTGAAGACCCAACATCCGAGCTACAAACGATCTGTGTCACTGTGGACGGTGCGGCCATGATCGTCCGCCATCCTGTCAGTAGTTTGCGAAGTCAGTTCTCCATACATTCCTTGGCTATCCTCGTGCACGTACGACCATCCATCTTTCTGCCATCCTCCACTCTCAATCTATCGAAAAGTCACACAACTCTCTTCCCTCATGAGAAGGAGCGGGTGTCTCTTCGGCACGTATCGATATCGCTCAATCTTGGAGCAATTGCATGTACAATCTTCCCTCAGTCCATGCAATTTGTTCAAGTCTTGCTTCGCGAAAGCAGAAATAGTCGTGATGTTGCGCAACGTGATACGCCAAACTCTCCACGACCCAGCCCCAGTAACACGTCAGAAAGTCTCGGCAAACAATCTCCAGTATATTACATTGACATCTCTTTATCAACACAATCACTTCGGGTCACCGCGGCAGCAGAGGCACTCATCATAGAGTTTACTACAACCGGGGTCACGTATGCGTCGAACTCACTGGCGAAACCACCCACTCATCATGGAGAAGTCATGGGCCTATCGTTGAATCATTCACTGTCGTTCGAGAAGGCTATTCTTCAGGCATGCTCCGCCGACGATGTCACAAATATCGCGGAGCGTCGCACCCTTGCTTCAATTGCGCTGACGAACGGGAAAATCAATGTGATGCTACAGCGTGACTTCGTGTCAAAAATGACTGTTCGCACAGTTGTCGGTCTTCAGAATCTCCATCTGGATGTTCCCCGCAGCGCCTTGCGGCTGTACCGGTTCATTGAACAGTGGCGAGCCGACTATCTCCCGGGTTTAGAGGCTGCTATACAAGCACTGCTCACCGAATATCGCAGCGCTCCGAAGCGCACCCCATCTCGCGCGTCCACGAGACCACATCGCCCAGAAGCGCCGTCGATTCAGGTTCAGATGTCGCTATCATCGATCAAGGTGACCCTGCAGATCATGCGTGGTACATGGTTGTCGTGGGACGTCCTTCAGACCACTATGTACATGACACCATCCGTTGATTCTCGACGAAAGAAGGTGTTCAACTGTGGTGTTCAAATGGGGCCACACCTCTTTGCCATATGGGTGAAATCTCAATCAGCTCTCAGAAGTACCTCAAGCGATCGCATCAAGTTGGAGCTGCCCACGGTCACCCTACGCTTCCGTTATGATGGTAAAAGTGTACACAGCTTAGCGCTTGTGGACTTCTTCAACCTGACGGTCAGACCATCTGACTGGGACACACTGCTGACGGTACAGCAAAAATTCGACCAGGATTTCAACGATTTCGTACATCTGATCGGAGAAACCCGCAAGAAGAGGGCGAAAATTGTGGATGTACCATCTCCCAGCCCGCAGAAATCCCCCGGGTTCAGTGGTTCCTTCAGAATGAAGGGATTCCGAGTTGGTCTCGAAGGGCTCACCTCGACACTGTTCCTTGAGTGTGATAACATCAATGGGGGTCTCGAGAACTCAGCTCGTCCGATGTGGCATCTGAGACTATCCGACCTCGCTCTGTCTCTCGCATCTCGATCTAGGCTTTCGGCAACTTTAGACCGTATGCATCGATCTGCCTTTGTAACTGTCGATTTTCAAGCAGAAATGGAAAGCGGCAGCGACGGGGACCAGCTTCAGCTCGCAGTTACTAAAGTGCACGCCGTAATGCAACCCAGTTCCATTGGCGAGCTCGGGGACTTCGTTGATAATCTTCAAGTACGTGGGAAGTCCGCATGGCAATTGCGTGATTCTGACATTGATTAGGCGGAAGTCCTCACTCGGAAGGAAGAACGTGCAAATGATCTGGTACAGTTCAAAGAGAAAACCAGGAGTATCTTGCGCTCGTTGGACGTCAAGCTCGGGGAACCGCGACAGGCTGAAACCGCTTGGTTTGATCGGTATAGCATTACGATGATTGTCCAAGACATCGGGGTCGCTTTCCCCTTGACTATGAATACTGGTCTGCAGATGCCTCGTTCTAGTGGCTCCGACGATACGTCCGTGAGAGCATTTTTGTTCGCAATCAAATCGTTGCGGTTCGGAACGCAGAGAGGGGAAAGTGGGCAAGCGACTATGAAAGGATTCTCCTTCCAATTCATTTCGCGGTACGTTCCGCCCTTCGGAATCTAGCAATCTTGTTGACGTTCTGTGATTGTTAGCTTCAAGCAATCCAATCCTTCACACTTCTCAGCAGATTCGCATCACTCAAGTAACCGCCTTCTGTACCCCGACATGACGGCCCACCTCCGATCTGAACGTACTGCACAATCACGACTCATTCGAGTTGGTGCAGATGTCAGCGGGTTTATCCTAGACCTTGACTCCAACATTTCGGAATATGTCTTCTCTCTCATTGATGTATACCGGAAGGGCAAGGAGCGAATGGAACGCTTCACCAGTGGTATGCCCCGGTCGAGTTCCGCTCAGGGACGCGCCGGTGCACGAGCACCAGGACAAAATACATATGAGGCTCTTCCAACTTCCAATCTTCTCCTGTCCTTGACGTTTGCCAGCGGACAAGTGCGCATGCATGGCAGAACACCCGTGGTGGACCTGTCGAGGTCGAGGTCATCGTCATCGTCATTCTATGGTAGCAGCCAGACACATGCCGAAGGTGGTGTAGAAGTATTTGACTTACCTGTGGTCTCTGTCTGGGGCGAGTATCGTGCCACGCCAGCTTTCCACAAACTAGGGTCGCACCGCCGAACTCGGGAGCCGTCAACGCTCATGTTCAAAAGCACAATTCATTCAAGTGAGAATACCCTTCGGCCTACTCTTCTTCCATTCATCACGGATTTGGTGGAGCGTGTCGAATATCGCATGCGTCAGGCATCTTGGCGGACCACTCCTCAGGCATCGCCCCTGCGTGCCCATGAACTTCTGCCATCTGTGTCAAGCAGCGTCACGAATACCCCAGGTCCCGCACCCGTCTCAAGTATGAAGATCAGCTTCAGCTTGCGCATCGATCAGTCCAAATTAGAACTCACCTGCCAGCCTGATGTCAACGTTGTCGCGGGTCTTCATTGGGATAGCGGAGGATTCGTCGTGAATATCTCCCCAGGTGCCAGACAGGTGACGTTCACAGGAAGCGTTGGCGGCCTTACTGTCGGCCTTCGACACGGCTTCCTCAGTGAAGACTGCGTCAAAGTAGACGCCCGCAACCTTGCATTCAACATTGATTTTGCTAAGGTAGAATCAGACAACGACAAAACATCAAGCTCCATTTCGGTCGTTGTGGACACCGAGTTCTCTGGGGCCGTTCGATTCTCACGCCTCCAGGACGTGTTATGTTTCAAAGCTGTGTGGTTGGACAGGATACCCGTGTTCAGTGGCCAGGCAGCTCCGTCAACAGACAACGCAGCCAAGGGATCTGCTTTGCCTACTCCCGCCGTCTCCAGCCCAGGCCAACAAGATCTGGCCACTGCCGTCCTGCTCCGCATTCGACAGGTCGAGCTCGATGTGGATCTCGGACAGTCGATCAGCGCTACTAAGCTAAAGATACAGGACGTTCTCATGAGGACAAGGATCGCGGAGTCTGGTTCGGAGTTGACGTTGTCCACCGGTGACGTTGCGATTAGTGCTTCTGGTAACATCTCTGGGTACGCCAAGATCCCGTACTTCCGCTTCCAGACTATCCGGCGAAGTTCGAATCCCTCGACAATCATGTTGACCGGAAAGATGCTGGACCTGACGATGACGACAGGTGTCTTCGATATCGAGCTCGAGTCAGAGTTCCAAACCTTACTCAGTTATAGGTATGTCTGTTGCACACTTTACACACGGACCATCTCAGTACTGATGTTACTCTAATAGGACGGAACCTGTGTCGATAAATATTTCTGATGACTGGGCCAAGATGTCTCATGAAATTCCGCTGGGAGAGCGCCGGGTCGACGTCGCTTTCACTGTCACAGGCACCGAAGTGTTACTCATCATGCATATTGGCACCATTCCGCGACTCGTTTCCTATGCTTCGAAATTCAAGGCGAACCTGGAGGCCCAGAAGGAAGGTGCCAGCCGCGAATCCAAGGCTTTCCGGATCGCCAGCTCTCCGAAGCCGGACAATCCACTATCTGCTGTGGCAAATGCCATGCTTCAATCTGCGCGCAGTCGGTTGAAGGAGGCAGAGAGCGGTTTCTCCTGCATCATTGGCCAGCGTATGAGCTTGAAACTGAATCATCTTCAGCTGGCCCTGTTCCCCCGCTCCATGCGAGACGCAGAGTTGGCGCTTCTGACCGGCCGCGATGTTCATGCTCGTTTGGACCGCCTAATTGGGGCAGATGCTGCTCCCGCGAAGAGGGACCTTGAACTATCCTTCGTGTCTATTGCGACCTCGCGCATAACACATCTGAACAACACGCTTGCCGCGAAGGAGAAGTCCGTCGACGGCAGGGACTGGCTGGCCACCTTGCTCAAGGGAGCCCCCGAGGCTATCATCTATAGTCTGCCCTCGATGCACGTGCACATGCGCAGCGAGGAATCTATCCGTGACCGCAAGCGCGTCCTAGCGTACGACTTCACGAGCAAGTTTGCAGATGATGCCGGGGCGAAGAACGTGGAAGACATCTACATCACGCTCAACATGTCCCTGTACTCGTGGTTGACGGCCCTCCGCAAGACGTTCGCACGCGAGATGGAGCAGGTTACCGCGGCGGGCGCCGACGGTCGGACGGGTGCTACTGCGCTCGCAGCGCAACAACTGATGTCACCGCGCAAGAAGAACACGGAACCGCTGACAATCGCGACGGCCAAAGAGTTAGAGACTGTCAGGGAGGGCCAGAGACCATCCGATCCCATACAGCCTCATACGCGACATGATTCAATCTCGAGACCCTATGCTCGGTCACCAGTGGCTGCCTCTCCGGTCGCCAGGGGCGAGAGACCTTCCATATCCATTACGACACCTCCACAGTCACCGAGCGCAAGTAGGCTCGCATCGCCAGTCATCGTGTCCACACGGTCTGAGGCACCTGCTGCCCCCTCCACGGGTGGGCACGGAATTGTCTACGAGCCGCACAGCCGGCAAATCGAGAGGCTGACGCTGCGGCAGCTAGGCGAGGCAACGCCAGACGTGATGCATCCGTTCTTCATGAAGAAGGCGGGATTCAGCCTAGAGGACTCGCTACCGCAGTACGTCCACGAGTACGCGACGATGCCGACGGAGGAGATTATGGAGGCGCTTCTGAAGCTATACAACAAGCAGCTAGGCGTAGAGAAAATGGCGGACTCATTATTTTAACTTATTTTTCGGACCTGGATGATTAGTGTAAGCACGTTTGATGTCCTATTGTATCATTTGCACAATGCGATCTTGAGTACGTACCTGTCGGACATTAAGATGATCTGGCAGGTGCGGATCGGCATACTTGAACATACAGCCACATATCCAAATATTGAGATTACTCCAGTATCTATAAATGTGGATACGATCATTTCGCCGATCCCGATCCCCCAACTCCAACGTTGAACACACTGAGCAGCGCAAAACAACCATAGAGCAGGCCGACAGGATACGCAACCAGAAAGCGCTGGTCCGACATGCGCAAGACAGCAACAAAGATTCCCGACGCAGCGTATGTGCACCAAATGATAGACAGCGATGATAGGACATAGCCTATCAATCCACTTAGAGACACGTCAGTGCATTCAGCTCCAGCCTGACACGTATGATGCAACGTACTCGAGTGTTACGCCGACGCTAATTGCACCGACGCCTACCATTGGTAGCAGGCAATAACCCAAGACGGAGACGACTCGATATGCGTCGATGCCCTTCTCAGACATCAAGTTCAAGAGCATGTAGATGGACGCGGATCCGAGCAGGCCGACACCGTAGATGTAGCCGAACTGAGGCTTCCCTGACTGTCGACAGTCAGATGTCAATCAGACGATATACTCGTAGTGCTTGGACAATCAGTGTGGAAGATTGTGGACAGACTTACAAATAGCAAGAATGTGCCGAAACATAGGAAGAAGAGGAGCGGTCCTGCGAGGTCCGCATCGTCCATTATTCGCTCATCTACTTGTCTGAGCGGGTTCAGAACCGCGAGTGACTTTGCACGTATATGTGAGAAATTTATTCCGAGCTCTGAGAAAGGAGAGAATATTTGCATCTATACAGGGCGCGAAATGACATGGCTCACGCTACCTTCCAGCAACGGCGGTTCGCCCTCGAATCCTCCCGTCCCGAACGCAGTCCACCACCCTCCTGACGGCTGAATGTTCCCGCCGTACGTAGGCGGTGCGCCTTGCTGTGCTATCGAGCCCTGTGCGCCGACATTGCCGTCCAGACTTGACCGCGCGCCAGGATAGAACGTGCTCCCGACTGGGCTCGGCGCGTAGAACTGCAGCGGTACACCTTGTTGTGGTGCGCGGCCCTGTGCATAGTACTGGTTCTGCGAGGACGATGCGCCATAGACGTTGTTGTTGTCCTGCCACATCTCGAAGCAGGGCGAGCGAAGAGAGGGTTGAAGCAGAGATGAGGATACGTGGAGGCAGCCTGGCGGTGAGCTGCCAGGTCGAACGCAGTCGTCTCCCGCCACTACGCATAGGCGCCCTTATAAGCGCCTATGTGCTCGATTGGGTAAAGCGCTCGCATTTCTCTAGGCGCTTACTTCTCTTTCTGCCCCTCCACTGCCATGGTGAGCGTCGTCCTTCTGTGGTCGTTTTACTCAAATGCTGACTCTATGTCTGTCTAAAGCCTCAGGTATGTTATGAGAACAAGCAAAAATTGCTTCAGTATCACTCACTTGGGACGATAGAACGAGTATATCGAGGAGCACATCAAGAGGCACGGAAGGCGGTTAGACTACTATGAGAGAAAGTGCGCACTTTTTGCAGGCCTGCCGTTACTCTGGTCGTCCTGACAAGTTTTATAGGCGCAAGCGTGAGGCTCGTGCCGTCCACCATTCCTCCGCGGTTGCACAGAAGACCTTCGGTCTGAAGGCCAAGCTGCTACATGCTAAGCGCCACTCCGAGAAGGTTCAACTCAAGAAGACCCTGAAGGCGCACGACGAACGCAATGTGAAGCAGAAGGACAACTCCTCCGTCCCCGACGGCGCTCTGCCGACATATCTGCTTGACCGTGAGGGCCAAAAGGATGCCAAGGCGCTCTCGACCGCGATCAAGGAGAAGCGCAAGGACAAGGCCGCCAAGTATGCTGTGCCGCTCCCGAAGGTCCGCGGGATTGCCGAGGACGAGATGTTCAAGGTCATGCGGACTGGAAAGAGCAAAAAGAAGGCGTGGAAGCGGATGGTCACAAAGGCGACGTTCGTCGGGGAGGGTTTCACGAGAAAGCCGGTCAAGATGGAGAGGTTCATCCGGCCGATGGCGTTGCGATACAAGAAGGCAAACGTCACACATCGTGCGTCCTGATGCTGCCCAACGCCTTTCAATTGCTTATATTCGCTCTATTCTAGCGGACCTGAAGGCGACATTCCAGCTGCAGATCCTCGGGGTCAAGAAAAACCCGCAGTCACCGATGTATACCCAGCTCGGCGTTCTCACCAAGGGAACAGTCATTGAGGTCAACGTCTCCGAGCTCGGTATGGTCACCACCGGTGGCAAGGTCGTGTTCGGCAAGTACGCACAGATCACGAACAACCCCGAAAATGACGGCTGTATCAACGCTGTATTGCGTGCGTACATCTTTCCAGTATTTCGCCGCCTTCTCTTTGCTGACCGGATTCTCAGTGGTCTGATTTTGCATGCTTTGTCTGGATGTCTCGTGTATCATATAGATGACTGCTCGGATTCTGTCGCTGGAAGCTCTCCCAGTCGACTTGTCAAGCACCCTCGTAGTATAGTCGCACTCTTTGCATTCTTTACTTATGTACTTCCATGGCTACTCGATGATCATAGTATGGTTATGTCTGCTGAATTTTAAAATACTGCTTGTGCGGTGAGAGATCTCAGAATTCAGAGGTAGTTTGGCAAGACGCGAGTGTTTTGTTTTGTTTACAACCGACGGAGGATCCCTCTCCTTCCCCGCTTCGCCGCGTCTTGGGCTGCGAGAGGCTGCGAGTCATGCCTTGAGTATCTCGCCTGGTCCAACTACGAACGGTGGTAAGTGGCAGAGATCACATGAGCACATGAAAATTGACATTTTTCCCGTTCGTGTAGGATGATTTTCTTCACGAGGTCTCCAGCGATGTTGGTCGGTTCGGACCTCCCATAGGACATGCATCTTCATGCATTCTTTAGCTTTATACTTCCCGGTGGTTACTGCTCCGGACTTGCACGTTGAAACCCACTGAGGCGGCTTACTATTCGATCTGTCTGGCGATTGTGAGCTCCAGGTGGAATACACTTCATCAGCCTCCACGATCGGTTACATGTCGGCATAATCCAACAGTCGGACCTGAGGCCTGATGGGAGTTGTTGACCGGACCCACTAGTGCTCCTCGGCTCGGTTGATCTGCAGTGTTCGCGATTTCCTACTGCCTTCTTCTGACCTTGCTCGCATCGGTGCTCTTGTCTCTTCTGGGTCGTTCGCCTGGTATGTCGACTTCTCAACTTCTCGACAACGAAGACGACGTAGGGTCCGCGTTGCCTACCTTGGGTCCAAAAATCCAACCAAGTCCATGGGATCGTCTGCGAGCCCGCCGGCGTGCTGTACTTCAACCCAATGCTCAGGACACGGCCGTGTCGTTCGATCTCTGGAGACTATCTCTGGAGACTATCCCAACGAATTTGACGGCAGGTGGACGCCTTTCTCTTCGCATCGGCACCGCAGTCCTCACCGTACCGCTGGAACGGTACCGCTGGAGATGCCTGGTTCATTCGTGGTTCTTTTCCTATACTGCTTAGATATCTCTTCGGGCGTAGGACGGTACTGGAGCACGTTGAGCCTCTGTGTGCTGCCTAGTCCCGAGCATCCATTGTGGGAGGTGGGCAAACAGGGCGCTGCCTGACCCTTGAACTACTGATCACCCTAGGTCAAGACCTGCTTCGGCTCCTAAAGTGTGGCAAGTACTCAATCCTCCAATCGCAATGCATGTGTTCGGGATGACTGTGGTAGAGCTCATGGTTGGACAAGCCCTACTCTTGGCATCCGTGCTTCTTGTTATGAGATGACTACATATCTGGTATGTGTGGGATGCTCGAGACGGTCCCGGGTCACGATGCGCACAGGTCGAAGAGGTAATAATCACGGCCCAGCGCAACGGACTCCACTCTATGTGTAGCAACCGTGCTCACGTTCGCCGTTCCTGAGTACAGAAAGCGTAATGCTGACCAATAGAGTGGAAGGCATTCGACATGCCGTCCGTGGAAGACCGTGCCGTGCAGCTTCGACAATCAGCACGACGTAGCATTGTAATCTTAGCAAGACAAATTTAGCCCGGCACCTCGCCCGAAATAGCGAGCGACACATTGAACAGGTGCGAAATTTCCCGAAAAGGTGCGGTTGCTGCAAAAATATGTGAGAGTGTTTGTGGCGCTAATGATACCGAAGTAAGAAAAGAGCGCTCCAAATGTGAATGCGTCGATCGGCTGCTCTTCTGTTCCCACACGTTGGAGCTGAGCAGATGGAGGTGGCTGAAGCCTGCTGAGGCAGTCCCTCCCGGCCAAGCGTCCCCTAGTGTTTCGTCGCCTTGGTGCAGCCTCGGTGCCGTATAGTCTCAAGACCGCAGCTAGCACCAATGTCGCATATCACGCTGCGCTTTGTCACTATGCGTTGCATCGTCCCTGCTCAAACCGCTTTCTTTCAACCATCGAACACGATCAACATGGTGTCCGTCCGTGGCACTGCTTTGCAGTGATCCTCTCAGGCCCGGCACAAAGCCAGCGACACTGACAATCATTCCCGGACCTGGCCGTTCTACACGCTCCGCAGCTCGTGCTCTCGGGACTCGCTTTCGCCCTCGGGCGCGGACACTTCATACTCCTTTCGTCCCATGGCACTACTCTGTGCACGCTCTGTCTGTGCAGCTGCCCTCTGCGACATACTCCAAGCATCTATCCACATAGTTCAATATGTGCCTGTGCAAACGGACATGACTCTCCACAGTAGCCCGCTGATATACGAGACAGTTGCTATACACGTGTGAATATCGCCCGACGCACAGAAAACGCCGCTTGACGGTTTTTTCCCGAGCCTCCACTCTGTGAATTAGGTGAGCCTACTGCAGGATATGTCGGGTTTCCTGCAAACCGGTAGAGATTGTGTCAGCGCGTCCGGTGGGAACTGCATTTAGTTTCCCATTACTTCGTCACCCATAGCGCTGGGTACACAGGTTTACGCCTCGATGCCCCTCCCACACTCTTCCTGGTGGCGGAACTCGGGCCCGTCCATCACAATCCTTGCATGCCGACGTCGAGCGAATGTGGTACGCGTCTGCGCCGGCTCTCCCACCGACTGTGCGCATGCACAAGGCCATGGTACGCGATGCCCAGCCCCAAGGCATGCGGTCGCCGCGAACGGCCCACGGTACTGGCTCTGTCCACAACACCGTACCTCAACACCCACAGTCCTGTGAGCACGAAATGTCATTGGTGCCTGTCGTCGTTCCTAGCGGATCGTCGATTTTGAAACTATGACTCTTTGCGGGGCCTGCAAGGTATAAAAGCTGCTTGGCATCGAGGCCAAGAGAGCAGGTCATCGAGTTCTCTTGCACCGTTACCTCCCTACGCCACCCAAGCTCGATTCCTAATGGCTTTCGCGTCCCTCCTCGCTTTCGTCGCCGTCGCAGCAATCGCTCGCGCTGCCCCCGCCTCCGTCACTTGCTCTGATGGTACGACGGTCCCTGACTCCGTCTGTTGCGACTTTATCCCTGTGCGTACCCTGCGGTTTGAGCTGCTAGTGATTTAGAGTGACTCATAAGTATATGCAGCTCGCGGAGGACCTCCAGAGCACTCTGTTCATGAATCAGTGCGGCGAAGATGGTGAGTCATTGCTCAGCGTGCCGCCGTCCTGAACCGGAGCTCATTGTCTTGGTAGCACACGAGGTCATTCGGCTGACTTTCCACGACGCCATTTCGATTTCTCAGAGCTTGGGTCCCTCTGCGTACGTATTTCTGATAGGCATATATCGGCATCCACTCAGCTGATGTGTGCCTTATAGTGGTGGCGGAGCTGACGGTTCCATGCTGATCTTCCCGACCGTCGAGCCGAACTTCCCGGCAAACAACGGTATTGATGACTCCGTGAACAACTTGATCCCCTTCCTATCCACGCACCCGACAATCTCCGCTGGTGACCTTGTACAATTCGCTGGCGCTGTCGCGCTTACCAACTGCCCCGTAAGCAACAGAAAAATGAGTTTTCTGATATTATACTCATGCGCGAGATAATCTAGGGTGCTCCCCGGCTCCAGTTCATGGCGGGTCGTCCGAACGCTACCGCTCCCGCCGTCATTGGTCTGATCCCCCAGCCTCAAGACAACGTGACTTCGATTCTCGACCGCTTCGCAGACGCCGGTAACTTCTCGCCGTTCGAGGTTGTCTCCCTCCTTGCATCCCACAGTGTCGCGCGTGCGGACAAAGTTGACCTGACTCTCGATGCTGCTCCCTTCGACTCGGTGAGTATTTCTTTGCTGACCACGAGAGCGCGGTCCATTCTGACGCCAAGGCACCACAGACGCCATTCGACTTCGACACCCAGATATTCCTTGAAGTGCTGCTCAAGGGTACTGGCTTCCCCGGAACTGACGACAACGTCGGTGAGGTTGAGTCTCCCCTCCCCTTCGGTGACACCTCCACCGGCGGAAACGACACCGGCGAGATGCGCCTCCAGTCCGACTTCGCTCTCGCGCGCGACTCGCGCACCGCATGCTTCTGGCAGGGCTTCGTTGACCAGCAGGACTTCATGTCCCAGAGCTTCGGCGCTGCCATGGCCAAGCTCGCAGTCCTCGGTCAAAACACTGCCAACCTCGTCGACTGTTCCGCTGTTGTGCCCGCGGCGACGCCCAGCAGCGGCAACCCCGCGACGTTCCCGGCCACCACCAGCCCCGATGACCTCGAGCTGACCTGCACGACCGAGACGTTCCCCTCGCTCTCCGTTGACCGTGAGTACCCCGCATTCAGTGAACAGTAATGTCTGGCTGACAGCTATTCATTCTAGCCGGTGCGGTTGAGACCCTCATCCCGCACTGCCCTGACGGCAGCGAGGACTGCCCGACCGTCCAGTTCTCTGGCCCCGCATAAGCGGATAAGCATCACTTCAGGATATCGGCGGTAAATAAGAAGCGTTGATAGACGACTGGGTCCTATGTATGTAGCATCAGATTGTGGGTTTCTAGATGTTGTTTGTATCTGCGGGGAATAAAAGCGTATCTATTACCTTTTTGGACGTTGTGACTGGACCACGGGGTGCCATAAATGCCCACAATACCGGCTGCATGTCCAAGCCATCGGGACCACGAGGGCACGTCTATCGGGAGATCTCAGGTACGACTATGATAATTTGAGGCAGCGTGTCGACACCGCGGGGAATTGTCGTGCACGACTCGGGAGTCGAACCCGGTGCGCGGAGTGTTGTGCTCTATTTGCCCCCGCCTCTTGCCTTCCGCCATCGCCGCCACTGTCTGCCATCCCGCATCCCCACTCTCCTCCATGTCTAAGTCGCCCACACCTCAGCCCGCACCAGCAGGTGCAGTGCGCCATGGCACCGTGTACGACCGCCAGAAGGCGCAGCTTGAGAAGCTGCTCAAGGATCCCTCGAAGCCTGTGAACATCCCGCAGCCGCCAAAGGAGAAGGCCATCCGCCCCCCGCGTGAGATGATGAAGAACGTGCAGGGCTCAAGTGCGGGTGCGGGTAGCGGAGAATTCCATGTATACAAAGCAAGCAGACGGAGGGAGTACGAGCGGCTGAAAATGATGGAGGAGGAGGCGCAGAAGGTGCGTAGTCTTACGGCATGTTTTAGGGAGCGGCAAATACTGATAGTGCTCAACATCATGCAGGAGACAGAGCTGCGAGAGTTTGAGCAGAAGAAGAGGTCATGGGAACAGCAGGCCGAGGCAAAGACCTCGAAGAACCGTGCAAAGCGACAGAAGAAGAAAGAGCGGGCGCGCGGCGAGCGAGACAAGTCGAAGGAACCTGAGGGCGACGGCGTCGCGCCGCGCGGGAACACTCCTGACGTACCTCTGAAGAAGCGAAGACTTGTCAGCGGAAAGGAGCTCGTGTTCCGGAGACCTGGAGAGGAGAGCGAAGGGGAGGAGGAAGAGGTCGGGCCTATACCTCTACAGCTTACGAAGGATGCGGAACCTGCCTCGGCAGAGCTGCCCGCGGTCCCTGTTATCGACGCTCCGCGGATAATCATACACGAAGATGATTGAAGGACGAGAGCGATGTTCATACCATGCTATCATACACTGTTGTACTATATCGTGAGTGGCGCTTGCAGTCGAACTTGTTCATGCAACCGCCAATATCAAGTCTTCATTTCTGGGACTTCCACCGATAATCTGTCAACTGGTGTCGCTATAGCTAGCATCTACACTAGAGCTTATTTGCTGGCACCTAGGTGAGCGATTTTCTGAACCCCAAGCGCGCCACCTCCCGCACTTTTGCCGAGAGACAAGTGGAGCTCAATTGGTAATTCAATACTGGCACCTAGGTGCCAGCAAATAACCTCTACTCTCGTGGGACAGCGTTCACGGACGGCGAGCATGCCCTCTCATTGGGTGATACTACGCTATGAATCACTAACCCTCTACACCGAATTCAGTGCGTACTTCTACCTCAAAGCCTTCTTTCTGTTCTATGCTGAGGACCGCCTTGGCACGGAGTGGATAATAGCTGTCAAGTTAGTGGGTTTCCCAGGGCACACTCAGTGCCATCAAATCTAGGTTTGGAATGACTTGATGTGGCCACTCAGTGTGTAACAGAAACCTAGATCCGAATTCCCCAGAATCCGTCGGGCATTGTCGCCATCGATTTGTGAATATCGTCTCTTGAGACACGTCCCAGACAGGTATCTGCACCCGGGTACAAAAGCTCAGCCTGCGACACGACGTCTAACGGGTCTCGACGCACTCTGGACAATCTATGAAGATCATGAGAGGACCACGAAGGCCATTAAGAGGGCAAGCACTGGATGCATGTCTGAGTTGGCCATTCGGTGCTGCGCGCTCGGGATTGACTTCGAAAGGTCGACATAGGGGTGCCGGTACACGAATGATCCTGTATGCACACGACGGAGAAGAAACTCATTAAACTATCCAGGTCACATAAGTCGCAGCCCACTTTATCTCAATTCGTTTTCGCCATCACGGTAAGGCGAGTGATTTTGCCTTCAGTGTTCAACCAATGAAACATCTTTCGAGCTTGAGGATAGATGCAACAGAGTGTGTACTCGACCACAATATGAGTGATAAAAATCCATGGCCTTTCGCAATAATCTATACACTGTGATGCACAGATGTCGAGCATCTTCGGCTGAGAAGCGCGTCGATAGGACAGAGTCTGACGGTCTCCGGAATTTCATTTGCATAAGCTATACATATTTGAGGGCCCCGAGATCATATCGTATTCCGGAGCCCCCTACCTATACACTGTGGAGTAATAGATTAATGAGGCCAGCTCCTGCTACAACGCCTATGCAGGACTTACCAACAACAGCACAGTGTGGCACCAATACACGTCGCGATACCCGTCACACATCCCACAATGACTGAATACGGAGAACATGGTATTGAGTGAGGTATAGATTACGAGAGAAGCTGAGACTTACCGCTTATGATCCACTCGAGGCAGCCCGCAATGATGCTGATGACGGCGAGAACGGCATCGGCTATGCACTCGAATATCCCTATATTGCGTTATGAACTGAGCAAGGGCTGCGTGCGAGCGGAAGTGGCATCACCAACCTACAAAACAAGAAACGATGCACCTGTGGCGCGCCATCGTCAAAGTCACTCTTAACGATTTCGCACACATCCAACACATCCAAGGCACTCACCCCATGCTTACGTCTTCGCGTTCCTACAATATCAGATACGACTCCAGTACAGGTCTCGGCGTGCAAAGCGAGCTTTACAGCTTACTCGGTGATTGGTGGGGACGTTATGATAAGAGGTGGGGCAATCGAGCCACCGAGTCGGCACTTATGAAGTGCTCTGCATAGCGCAGCATTGCTATTCCAGCCTCACCACGTATGCACCACTGCAGTGTACAACACGCTGACACTTGTGAGACGATTTCGACCACTGCATCGCGGCCGTCAGTGTGCCCGGGCCCCGCATATCTAGGCCTCCAGGGGCGATTCGTCACAAGCCCACACCCAACGATCGACGTGGCTGGGACCCTAACCCCAGCGCTGGGTTGTGCGTCACCGACGTGGAGAGTACGTTGTACAGCTGGGAAGGGAAGTAAGTATATGGCGACAATTGTGCAGCTAGTCCATACCTTCTTTGAATGACCAATTTTGACAGTGGGTTCCGTCGACATGGACCTCGGAAGTTGTGCTCTATATTGCGAGGAAAATGCAATGGGATCAATCAGGTATAGCTTTGACAGCATTACGGCGTCTTATTTTTGTTATACTTCGTGAGTATATGGCGATCGAATTGACATTCAACTGTCGCCGAGGAATGACGGCTTGTCTCTGCTTTCGGCAAAAACACTGCCCGTGCTCAGAACCACTTAAATAGACTGTGGCCCAGTGCTTTCTCGACCCATGTCAAAGATTCTGAACATTCCAAGTGTGTCATTGAGCCTAACCTCGGGCAGCGATGATCTCGGTCTTGGATCGGACATAAGTCCAGATAAGCACCGAAAGTCGACAAGAATTCCGGAATGGCTTTCTGAATTCTTCTTCCCGTAGCATTGTGTGGACCCGGGTGAACCGAAACCCTGGGATTGTTTCCCTCCCCGTCAAGTGTCGAAGGCTTATCGTGAAGCACTTTTGAGATTCTGATAGTACTTTTAAAGTAGATGTTGACCGGACTTGCGGTCGACGGATTTTTGATCGACTACTGACAAATGATGGACGTAAATATTTCTTCAATGTTCAATGCAAGCCGGTTCGAAGTGGCTTAGCCTAGATTGTATCCTTCTCTCGAACACTGTAGTTAAAGTACAATTCTAGGAGTCCATTCGATGGTGTGGTTCCATGCATCGATGCACTAGGGCTTTTTCAATCATGGTCTTCATCGAATTTTCGGGGATCACACATAATATTTTTATATATAGCCACTGCACATGAATAGATTCTTCGGTAATGATATCTTTCTGCTCTGTACGGACATCACTGCCTACAGTAAAACTCGGCACCCCACGTCGGATAAATGGTTAATTGCTTCGGCATTCAGGATGTCCTGGGTGTTGTTATGGAATAATCTCCAGTTGAGGCCGTTAGCTCTCTACACGACTATATGTACGACAAACGTCTTACGATATTGTTCAGCTCTCGACTGACATTCCTTCGCGACGTCGCTACTTCATCGGCGCCTGCACGCGCTCAGATCGGCTATTGCCGACGAGACGTGCAGCATGTGTACTGCCTATTTTGGGCATTATCATTTTCTTGCAGGCGCCGAGTGTGGCCGCGTCCGTTTGCTTGGCTCGCGTTCTGCGCTTATTTCTCGCCATACCTGCACCTGACCAGCTCGGTAGTAATTGCGAAATGGCTTCGACCTCAGACACGTCGGATGGAGCGTCTACGCACTCAGACGAGGACGTCGACATGCACGCCCTAATGGAGGCAGGACAGCAGCTCGTGGACGCGATCCTCAGTCGCGCACACATCGAGCCTATCAAGGCTATGATCACCTCTGGGGCACCGCTTTGGTACCAGGATGACGAGGGAATGTCAGCGCTGCATGCAGCTGCATACGTTGAAAACACGGAGCTGGTCAGACTGCTCATTGACGAGGGTGCTATATGGAACGCAGGTGGGACTTCACGGATGCCGGGTTGTGGAACTATCATTGAATGGATTGCCATGTTCTAGTCGACAATCTGCATAACACCGCTGGCGACGTCGCCCTTTCCCTCAACAATGAGGATTGCTATACGATCATCCGGGATGCTGGCATTCGCTCAGGTCTGTCCGAGCGTAGCTATCTCAACTTCCGCTCTCTGAAATTCCGCAGAACTTCTGTTGTCTCTCCTATCCTCTCGTGCCCCACCCACCGATTCGCCGCTATCCCTCGTCCTCAAGGCGACCGACACCTCCGCTATGGGATCAACTGATGCCTTCCTCTCCTCGCGGCTGGAGTACACGAAAGACGAGCACGGCCAGGAGATCTGCCTACTCAAAGTCAGTGACGAGGAAGAAGTCGGAGTCATGATGGGCTGGGAGCACGGCATCAGTGAGTACTGCGATCACACCTACTTCCTAGGCCACTCAAGTTTGTTAGTGTCAAGTGAAAGACACTGTGCAAAAGCTGTGCGCTGACCATCCTAACCGGGATGAGGGCCTGAAAGTTCTGAACGTTGGCTTCGGCCTCGGGATTGTACGTCAAGTTCATTCCCAGAAATTCCCAGTCATTCACGACAGGCACCATAGATTGACAGCCTCTTCCAAGCACTGCCGACACCGCCTGCTACGCACGTCATCATCGAGCCGCACCCCGATGTGCTCAAGCACATGAGGGAACAGGGTTGGTACGACAAGCCCGGCGTAAACATCCTCGAGGGCAAGTGGCAGGACCACATCGAGAGTGAGGAGCTGATGGCGATCGGCGGATTTGACGTCGTGTATACCGACACGTTCTCGGAGGATTACGGGGGTATGACGCCACTTCACTGAGGTCTGCCCTAAGATTTGACCCATTATCCATTCCTTTAGCTCTGCACAAATTTTTTGGCCATGTACCAGATCTACTTGCGGGCCCCGAAAGCCGATTCTCATTCTTCAATGGCCTCGGCGCCACCAGTGAGTCATATTCCGTGCCGTCTCGAGCGTCCTATTGACCTGGCTTGAAGATGCGCTTTTTTACGACGTGTATACACACGTTTCTGACCTGCACCTAGCGGATGTAGGAATCGACGTTGAGTGGACTGATGTCGATGTTTTTGAAGGGGAGGATGATAGATGGGGGAAGACAAAGGAATACTTTGCTATGCGCCTGTATCGCCTCCCAATTGGCAAGATGCGAACCTTGTGATATGGCGACGCGAACATAGCTGATGTCGATCGGGGTGGCATGCACATGGGCCGGAATCTATCGACTGCGACATCTTCGCTTCAATCATCCGCACCTCGGTATACCTGCACAAGTTAGCATCAACCAGCTGTACCGTAGAACCTGTGCGTTGGTATTAGACTATACACCTCGACTGCGCCTCCGCTGAGGCCAGATTTGTCGAAGCGCTACCCTTATGCACGTGCTTCGAGCAGGGTTGTATTCTGAGCACACGACTCGGCGTCAGAAATCTGCCCATCGTCTCTAGGTTTACATAACCATCTGTCAAAGATGCAGCGCGCGCTGCCAACTACAGGTGCTTTTGAAGAAGAGCTGCTGCCCATCCGACCTGGGTCGGAGAAGTGTCGCCGTTTATGGGCATCGCAGCGCTCCGTATGTGGGCTTATATCAACTTCCGGGCCAGATCGATGATCGATCCTTCGGCTAAGTTCCCCGTCAGAGAGCGCGTTCCGACAAGATGACGAATGGTGATACCTCCGAGGGCGCGAATACTCTCGTTGTTACTTCCTCCCCATAGCAGGTTCACGTCTCACCAATAGTCCCCATGTTTGTCTGGCCTACGTTGACCATTTTGCTATTGCTTGCGCTGCCTTGCCTCGTTCGGCCACAAGACAATGTCGCCGACCAAACCTTCTGGCCATCGGCAGTGCCTCTCGCTGTTCGCTCCCCATACTTCAGTTGCTGGATGCTGACGACGACGGGACGAGGTCTGCTCGAGCAGTGGCCGCGGTTTTGGAACTATGCTTCTCCAGGTGGCAATGTCGGTCTTCTCATTCTTTCCGATGACGAACAATATCGAACCTAGATGATAGGATCCGTTCTTGACATGGCAAGGGCTTGTTACTGTAGACGGGAAGACATACCAATGGCTTGGTGATTGGAACACCGGGTCAACTCCTGCGCCTGTTGCCGTAGCCAACTTGACCAGGTTCACAGTGACTCCAACGCGCACAATTTTTGAGATCCAAGCTGGACCTATGGGCATCAACATAACGTTCCTTTCTCCGATTGAGGCATGTCCGTGTGCGCTACGATATTGGCGAAGTATGACTAACAGCCTGTATAGCCGTCTGATTGGGTTTCACAGTCCATTCCTTATTCCTATGTGTACATGGATGCCACATCGATAGATGGACAAAGTCATCATGTAATAGTATATGCTGATGTCAGCGCAGGTATGTGTTGCAGAAAGCATGTATCATATACTCCTAACAGTCTTGCATAGAGTGGGTGTCTGGTAATCGAGGCGACAATGTTACATGGAACACAACAGTCACATCCAGCGCAATTTACCATGCAGTCAAGGCGGCTTCTCCGACTTTGTTGGGAGAGAATTTCGGCCAGGCTAACGATGGCATACTGTATCATGGCATGCTCAGCGTAGGCTGTCCAATTTGCGATGTTTTCTGAATTCACATGAAGCTGTAGGGCCCTGATGTCACATATCAATCGGGTTTTGGTCAAGACTTGCGTGCCCAGTTCCAGACTCATGGTGTTCTGGCGAATACACAAGATTCCGATTTCAGGAATATTACGACGTACGTGCTCTATTGTGTTAATCATGAAAAAGTATGGACGTATTTCGTAGAAATCAGCCAGCCTTCGCGCTTTCGGCAGATTTGGGTTCAATATCATCGACATCCACACCAGTTGTCTGGATTTTGGCCTACGTTCGAGATCCGACAATCGAATATGTTACTTCCGACGGAACTAGCCAACAGCGAAGTCCGTATTATGTAACACAATACACATCCTCGGCTGACGCCGTACGTGTGCTGATGCAGTGTTCCGTGGTGATGCGAACTAATCTTGCGCGTGAAGGTCCTCGATGCTCTGATCAACTTCACTGAGACTTCTCAGAGAGCACAATCACTGGACAACAGCATCATCCAGAACGCGACGAAGATATCGCCACAGTATGCGGATCTCGTGTCGCTTGCCGCACGCCAAGTATTTGGTGCTATCGACATCACGGTTTCCGCGGGGAGTGACGGTCAATGGAACTCGTCTGATGTTCAAATATTCATGAAGGACATCGGAAATACGCAGTGAGTCTCGACGATGTTCTCCATAGGCTTCTGGCGCTCATGAATTTTTGGACAGACGTGTGAACCCCGTCGAAGTCTTGTATCAAGCGTTCCCTATGTTCCTGTATTTGAACTCCTCGCTCGGAAAACCTCTGCTGGAGCCGCTTCTTCAGTACGAGAGCTCCTCACAGTTCTCTCTGGCCTATGCAGCCGCAGACCT
This sequence comes from Gelatoporia subvermispora B, assembly GCA_000320605.2. Taxonomy (NCBI): domain Eukaryota; kingdom Fungi; phylum Basidiomycota; class Agaricomycetes; order Polyporales; family Gelatoporiaceae; genus Gelatoporia; species Gelatoporia subvermispora. The sequence continues at coordinate 410,959 of KB445796.1, forward strand.
TGGTAGCGTAGCGCCGCTCTATCCGACGTTCGACGCTCATTATCGATCTAGGAACTAAATATCCACAGGCCCTCGGCAACAATTCCGATCACCCTCAAGGTCTGGAGCGTGAGTTTACCATTATTGGGTCCTTTGCGAAGGCGAATAATCTTATAAGTGTGGAACTTTGTGCACAGAGACAGGAAACATGCTGATCATGACTTATGCACAAGCGAGAACATCCGGGGACGGGTCGTTGATCAGTCGATATGTACGTTTGGGATGAGGCTTCTGATGTCGCGGGTTTTGTGGCAACCTTGGCTAAGATCTGGCTGGTAGTATGACCTGCTTAGGGGCTGGACCGAGTACGTCAGCAATAATACACTCCAGCCAACAGCAAGCCAGTGAGTTCCGTCTCTGGCTTTCAGAGTAACTTGACAAACTCTCACAACCGACAGACAGTCTGCCGATCAACAAAGCATTGCGGGCTCGAGTAATTTAGCCGTGAAAGGGATCATCGCCATTCAGGCGATGGCAGAGATGAGCAGAGCGTTAGGGGAAAGCGATGACGCAGAGCTGTTCGGCGTACGTACGTTGCGCCTGACGTCGATGATTCATTCATTTACCTCTGCACCAGCAACGAGCGAAGGCGTTCATGACGAACTGGGAGTCTTTAGCTTTTTCATCAGACCAATCACATCTTCTCATGGATTACGGCGATGAGTCTTCTTGGGCACTCATGTACAATTTGTACCCCGATCGCCTACTAGGCACGAATCTCGTGAACTCCTCGGTGAGTAGACTGGTCCTACCTGTTCCGGGCGCGTTCTCATACATAAATGAGAAGATATACCAGCAGCAGAGTACGTTCTACGGGAATTTACCAGGTAAGGTAGACGTTGCGAGCACGATGTATTTGTTGCTCAAACTTCCTTAGCCGGCGCCTTCGGGTTAGGGATCGACAGTGAACAGGATGCCGTAGGAAACTCAGGTGAGTATGATGAAGTTATCCTGGACTCAGACCGCTTACATTATGGACTAGCCTGGATGCTATTCTATGGCGCGGCTGCCGCCGAAGCCGATGGCTTACAGTCCCTCATATCCATGGCGTGGAGTCACGCGTCCTCAAATCAGAGCCAAGGAGTATTCCCGACAACGTATGACTTGTCTACTGGGAACTTGACGGGAGGTTCCGCCAGGTATGTCACTTTCCCGTTACAGTAAATATAATGACTGATCACTGCCTGAAAGTCCGGCTCAGGGTGCAATGTTTGCACCCCTAGCTCTAAGGTATGCTTTTTCACGTGACGGTCTCCACGCTAGCTAACATGCATATCAGTGTGAGCAACAAGACAATCACTATTCCGTCATCTTCAACTTCAGGCATATCGTCGTCATCTCCATCGGCATCAGGCCATAGCTCAAAATCGGCCAATATCGGTGCAATCGTTGGCGGCGTCATCGGAGGGCTCAGCGTCATCGGATGCGTCGTAGGTGCCCTCTTCATCATGAGGTCCAGATCAAGGAAGCGGGATGCTGCACGCAAGACATCGTATGACGGACTTGCTGAACCAGAGCCCTTTTACGATAGTGCTCCTGCAGCTCTTCCATCAGCATCCGATATACCCCGGGACGCTCCGCTCCATACCACGTCGCCAGTTATCACGCCGCTAGCCGAAGATCTGCGCGTTATCTCTCCTTCGAAAATGCGAGAGTACATGCTCAGTCGCAACATGATGACGGGACCCACCCCAGGAGCCTCGACAGGATCAGGAGAAACGGCGCAGCCCTTGTCGAGTGTACACCCTCCGTCCACGGACTCTGCCGCGTCTCATGGTGCTATTGCTAGTTTGCAAACGGAGCTGGAAAGCCTGCGAAGGGTAGTACATGATCTACAGGCAGACCGCATGGAGCCGCCTCCAGGATACACAGGCTGATTGTTGTGGCTGCTGGTCACTATGTATGGTCGTTGCGTTTTTTAACCTTACATTATACATCTGGGCCTTTTGTGTCGTTGCAGCGATACGAACTAATGTCGAATGACGTGATGTCGATGTATTCGAGGGGGAGGATGATAGGTGGGGAAAGACATAAAAATACTTCGCTGTTCGCTTGTATCGTCCCAATTGGCAGGATGTGGATGCTGAGATAGGGCTCTACGGATATAGCGGACGCCGACTAGACAACGTCGGCACAATGTCTACGGACAGCTTTAACGACGAAACCTTCACAACAGATCTTCCCACCCTGTCTTGGTACTTGATTTGCATGACATCTATCAACACCATCAACTTTAGCGGTGACCTATGTGTTGGTAGTAGGCTGCGGAGTTCGATGAGCTCTGAGACACTGGTATCAGAAATCGAGTTACCGACACATAACCACCCGGTTCGATTGGTCGATAGCAGTATTCTGAGAGCATCGCTTGCAGCAGAAGTCAGACGCAGTCTTCAACTCAAATAGTCACCTACCAAGAATGCAGCTTGTGTGCTGCCTTTGCACAGATCCAAGTGCCGATCCCTCAGCTATTGCAATAGCGATCAGATCATCGGTTCCGGTCCGTCACCTGAGGGAGACACCGCAGCTTCAAAAAGAGTCCCATGCCTCAGGCACAGCGTGAGCGCCCTGCCCATCGCCTCTGCTGATTGTGCCTGGATCATTACAACTCCGCCAACTCCGATAGGGAGGGAGGAGGGAGGGAATGGTTACGCCCTCCGTGATGGAGACAGCTGGACTACCCGCCAATACTGTGTTCCGAACATAGTTTCGAAGTCGCATCTGGCTTCTATCCCGAGAGACTGATCTGTCAAATATGCAACTTCTGCCTCTGCGATGCGTCAGAGGATCAGCAAATGCCGCCTATCCCCGCTTATAATAAAGGTGGGATCAAGTGCTGTTCATTGTCATCGCAGTACTGCATTTGGAGACCTCATCAATCTGTCTTGATCCTGCAGCTTTCTTTGCTGTGTTGCATTGTGAAACAAAGTGAGAGGTGTCACCGAGGCGCAGAGCTCCAACATCGTTATCACCCCTCCCCATTTCTAACAGCCACTTCTCTCACTACTAGGATCCTATGGTCATCTTGCTCACGCTTCATTTGTTGCTCATTTTCGCGCTACCTTGCCTCGTGCGATCACAGAACAATGCTGCCGAACAGACATTCTGGCCGTCAGCAATTCCTCTGGCTGTTCGCTCCCCGTACCTCAGTGGCTGGATGATGTCGACGGCAAATTTGCAACTGCTTGAACAGTGGTCGCGCTTTTGGAACTATGCCTCTCCAAGTAGAAATGTGCGTTTTCATTAAGTCTGTGAGAGGGAAAGACGTTATAAATGGGGTTTATCAATAATTTTCAGAATGCGTTCTTGACATTGCAAGGGCTGGTCACCATAGACGGGACGTTATACCAGTGGCTGGGAGATTGGAATTTCAGCGGAGCTTTTGCCGCAGCTAACTTGACCAAGTTTTCCGTCACTCCGACACGCACAATCTTCGAGATGCAAGCTGGTCCTATGAGCATCAACATCACATTCCTTTCCCCGATCGAGGCACGTCATTGGGCATTGAATTCATATGGAGCTTAAATCAACAGATCAGAAAGCCGTCAGACTGGGCTTCCCAGTCCGTTCCTTACTCCTACGTTTATATGGATACTGTGTCGACGGACGGGCAGTATCATGACGTCAAAGTATACGCTGACGTCAGCGCAGGTGTGTTCCCACATCACATGTATATCATATCATCTCTATAGTCCTGCACAGAGTGGGTGACTGGCAATCGAGACGACACTATCATTTGGAATACCACAGTGACATCAAGTGCGATCTACCATGCTGCTGTCGCGGCTAATCCGACGATACTGGGCGAGACTGCCGACCAAGCCAACGATGGCACACTATATCTTGCTATGACTTCTGTATGTTGCTTCATGTTGATGAGCTTTCTTGGGCTTATGTGAGCGGCGTAGACCCCTAGTGTGACATATCAGACAGGGTTTAGCACAACCTGCCGTGACCAGTTCTTTGTCCACGGTGCTCTGGCGAATAGTCAAGATACTGATTTCAGGTCGGTCTATACGTGCGTACTGTAAACAACACCCATATATCCGGCTATATGTTGACTTTCGTTCGTAGAAACCAGCCTAGCTTTGCTCTCTCAGCCGACTTGGGATCAATTATGTCGACTTCTGCGCCTGTGGTCTGGGTTCTTGCTTACGTTCGAGACCCAACGATCGGTTATGTAACCCCAGATGGGGACAGCCAGCAGAGACATCCGTATTTCGTAACAAAGTATACGTCTTCGATTGACGCTGTGCGTATAATCAAGTTGAAATGCGCTGTGATATCACCTTATATCTTGCACACAGGTTCTCGATGCTCTGGTCAATTTCAACGAGACAGTTCAAAGGGCGCAATCGCTGGACAACAAGATCATCCAAGATGCACTTAAGATTTCGCCGCAGTATGCAGATCTTGTTTCCCTTGCGGCAAGACAAGTATTCGGTGCTACCGAAATCACTGTTTCAAATGGGAGCGACCGTCAGTGGAACATATCTGATACTCTCATGTTCATGAAAGACATCGGAAACACTCGGCATGTGTCTCAAATGTCTCTGTGAGGACTCCAAATACTCATGTAGCGCTTATCAGGCGTGTCAACCCGGTCGAAGTCCTGTATCAAGCATTTCCTATGTTCCTGTACTTGAACTCCTCATTCGGGAAGCTGCTTCTGGCTCCGCTTCTTGAGTACCAAAGCTCCCCAAAGTTCCCTTTGCCATATGCAGCCGCAGACCTCGGTAACGAAGCATCGGACTTGACCTCCCTTGCAACTCAGAGCTCACCTTCGATTCAGGAAACGCGTATCCACAGGCATTAGGAAATAACTCCGGGCACTCTCAAGGCCTTGAGCGTGAGTACTCTGGCATCTACTCCTTTCGAATGCAGATTATTAATCGAGAACGTCATCTACAGAAACAGGAAATATGCTAATTATGACATATGCACATGCAAGAATGTCTGGGGACGGATCGTTGATCAGCAAATATGTACGTCTGTATCGATCTTTTTTTGGTCTTTCCCAAAAATCGACGGGAACCTCGTTTCGTCCATGTCCTTTAGTATGACATGCTCAGAGGTTGGGCCGAATACCTTAGCAATAACACACTTCATCCAACCGCAAGCCAGTACGTTTTTCTCTTTCCCTTCGAACATATCTCGACAAGCTCCCGAATCCGACAGACAGTCTGCCGACCAACAGAGCATTTCAAACTCGAGTAATCTTTCCGTCAAAGGAATCATCGCTATTCAAGCGATGGCAGAGATGAGCCAAGCAATAGGAAAAGACGACGATGCAGTCCTTTTCGGTGTAGGTGCGCTTTATCCACATCGACCGCGATTTGGCTGACTGCTGGGTCAGCAACGAGCAACCCAACTCATGTCGGAATGGGATATGCTGGCTTACTCCTCAGACCAGTCGCATGTGCTCATGGATTACGGCGATGAATCCTCTTGGGCGCTCATGTATAACCTGTATCCTGATCGTCTATTGGGCACGAACCTCATAAACTCCACTGTGAGTAGACTCAACTCATGTCACTCGGATCCTCCTACGAATGAGCGAGAAGATATACCAGAAGCAAACCTCATTCTATGGGAGTTTGGCATGTAAGAAAACGCCGTGACTGCGATCCCTTCTAGTACTGAAGATCCCTAGCTGGCAATTTCGGATTAGGAATCAATAGTGCGCAGAATACTACAGGAAATTCCGGTCAGTACCGTAGCAGATGTGAGCTTGAGATGCTGACACGGTGTTGAAACTAGCCTGGATGTTATTCTATGGTGCAGCCGCCACCGAATCCGATGGACTACAATCGCTGATATCTATGGCCTGGAATCATGCATCCTCCAATCAGTCCCGAGGAGTATTCCCCACAATGTACAATTTGTCTGGCATCGGGAACCTGACGGGAGGCTCTGCTAGGTATTTGACGTATTCTTTACAGAGTAAAGGCTATGCTGACCTGAGGCGTAAAGTCCGGCTCAAGGTGCAATGTTTGCCCCCTTGGCTCTCAGGTACAGCCTACGATTGTGCTGTGACGGTCATATGCAAATTGACTTCTGTGTCAGTGTGGCCAATAAGACAATTGTGGTTCCGTCAACCTCATCCTCAAGTCCGTCAATATCTTTTCCATCAGACAACAGTGCAAACAATGAGTCGAAATCGGTCAATGTTGGCGCGATCGTTGGTGGTGTTGTGGGAGGGCTAGGTGTCATTGGATGCCTCATAGGCGCCTTTGTGCTCAGGTCCAGGTCCAAAACAAGAAGACAAGGTGGTATCCACGACATGGCTGCTAGACCGGTTCCTTTCCTCTATGATATGACTGTACCACCAGAATTCTACGTATCCAAGGGTGCTCAGCCATTCAACATTGCGCCGAACAACCCCTCATCGCGCGAAGGGTTGCGCGTTATTCCCCCTTCGAAAAGGCGAGACGTCGCGCTGGACCACGGCATCGTATCACGACCTACTCCAGGAGCCTTGGTCGGACCAGAGGTTACTGCGCCGCCCTTATCAAGCATCGACCCACCAGCACACCCGACTGCATCAAATGTCAACATGACTAGCTTACGAACGGAAGTCCGAACACAGTTAGAACGTTTACGGAGGGCCTTAGACGAAATACAGGCAGACAGAATGGAACCACCTCCAGGATATACTGGTTAATCGTTGAAATTTATGTAGACGTCTATAATTGCACTAGATTCCCGTTTGTCACTCAGATTCGAGTCTTTAACCACGATCCTTGTCTCACACGGCTTGCCGTTGCTCACAGATTTTTGGAGGTGTTTAGGGTACTCCCGTCAGTCTGGCTCTCGAAGAGTATTATTGATAGAGGTCTAGATAGCTCGAAAGGTATATGTTGGTCCTCAGTGCTTGATTCTGCACGTAATGGAAGCCAGATATTTAGAATCACGCACAGATTCGGGATAATTTGAGAAAACCATCCATCTTTGAATGCCCATACAGTCAAGAATGCGAATCTGATCAAGATCTACAGATACGTATGAGACCCTCGTAGTAGGTGATATCCTAGCTGACCGCTTGTGCGTGGGACGGTCGCACAGTCCTGTCCATCGTGAGAGCAGTGAGAGATGAGGATCTGCGTTGCACCAGCTATTGGAGGACTTCGTGTGAGCCATTGAACGCGGAAGCTCTTCAAATGTACTCACGAGCAACGGGGAGTGCTGGCAAGCGCTCCGCGAAGCAGCTCAGCTCGAGGCCCTTGGGGCCAGTGCTCGCGCGGACGGTTGCGGGCTTGTTGACGGCGTGCTTCGGAGCCGGGACACCGTCAGAACAGTCCATCAGGCTCGCGCGGTCGTGGCTAGGAAAAGCGAGCTTGAACATCGTGGCCTTGAAGTTATGCGTCATGAACTCCTGCTCATCGACGAAGCTTTGCCAGAAGCAAGCGTGCGGGCAAGGGCGAAGTCGGGCCGAGGACGCACTCTCCAGCGTCGTCGCCATTATTGAGCGGGGGAGGAGACGCGACCTTGCTAGTGTTGTTGTCGATTCGGGGAAGCCGACGCCCTTGAGCAGCACCTCAAGGAAGACATGGGCGTCGGAGCTGGGTTGGGTCTGGGTTGCGGCGTTGTTGGAAAATATGCGAATTTGAAGGCCGTCATGGGCACCGACCGAATCGAAAAGTGCCGCGTCAATGGTCCCCTCGGCCTTGTCTGACACTAAGCTATCTTTGAACCTGTAGGAGAGCCTGTAGGGACTACATGCTAGCTTCGGTCTTCGGATCTAGCTCTGCACGAATTTTTCGACTATTTATCGGACCTGCCTGCTGGTCCCGAAAGACAATTCCTATTCTTCAATGGCCTGGGCGCCACAAGTGAGTAACGATCCACACAGCATCCCGAAGATCTTACTAACCCAGAGGTAAGATGCACGTTTCTATGACGTGTGTACGCATGTCTCTGACCTGCACCTACCGGATGTAGGAATGATGTCGAATGGTGTGATGGAGAAGTGCTCGAGGAGGGGGATGATACACGGTGAGACTAAAGAGTACTTTGCTGTGCGACTGTACTATCGCCCCCCAATTGATGGGATGCGGATGTTGTGATAGGGATCTACGAAGATGGTAAACACCGACAATGTGGGCAACGTGTCTAGGGACAGATATAACGGCGAAATTTGCGCACCGAATTCTTCCACCCCGCCTTCGTCGACTTGCACGACCTCCATCAACACCGACTACTGTAGCGGCGAAGCTATGTGTTGGTATTACTAGACTGCGGAGTTCGATGAGCTCTGCGATGCCAAGTCAGTGTCAACCGTAGCTGGGTTACTGGCACATGTGAGTCGATCGGTGATATGATTGTAAGCACACTACTTGCAACAGAAGTTAGGCGCAGGGGCCATCGCGTTGGCTTGACGCCTTTGGTCTGCCTTTCGAGGCTTGCTGGCGTCTTCACGCGTGTCACCGCCTCGTCGCGCGTCAAAGAGGCGTCGAAGCCGCGCTCAAGGACCAAAAAGGCAGGCAAGTGGACATACTCTCCTGACAGTCACTCTCTGACGGTCACTCTCCTGACGGTCATTCTGATGCAGCGCTGCCACTTGCCCACGTCTGATAAATCACTCAACGCCCGAAGCCTCGGGCAGGACACGCTGCATTCTGTTTCCTTGCTCACCAGGATACATTTCGGTACTTCCCATTTTGGACGACGAACTCGGCGTGATGTGGACTCTGGAGTAGCCTGCACGCTTAAGTGTCGATACAAGAAAAGTGTCCTAGCCCTCGTTCCGAGGAGAGGACCGAGATAACTGTAAGGAGACGAGCGCTCTGATTGACAGATGAAACACAGATCGAGACTCAATATCCTGTAGTCAATCGTCAATGTTTTTTCCGCGTTTAGGTTTGCCCGAGTCCGGCGCTGCCGCGGCTCAGTCATAAAATACACTCCTTCTCCGGCGATTTGTAGCCGTTGCCCATATCAGACAGTCACTGCTTATGTCATACGGAAGTTGGAGTCCGAGGAATAGCAAATGCCTTGGTTGCGACATACGGGATAGGTAGGACCAACTGATGCCCATTATCATAAGGCCATCGCAATACTCTTTTCGAAGACTGCATCACTATGTCAGTGTGAAACAAGGTGGGAGGTGTCACAAAGGCGCAGAAATGCATCGTTCTCTCCCCTCCCCTCCTTTCTAACAAGCACTTCTCTCGCTGCTAGGCCCCCATGTTCATCTGGCTTATACCTCATTTCTTGCTCTTGCTCGTGCTCGTGCTAACGTGCCTCGTGCGGTCACAGGACAATGCTGCCGAACAGACATTCTGGCCGTCAACACTTCCGCTGACTGTTCGCTCTCCGTACTTTAGTTGCTGGATGATGTCGACAGCGAACCTGCAACTGCTCGAGCAATGGTCGCGCTTTTGGAACTATGCATCTCCGAGCAAGGGCGTGGGTTCTAACGATGCCTATGAGAAGGAACAACGTTGTGATCGTAATTTCTTAGGATCCGTTCTTGACATTGCAAGGATTGGTTATCATAGACGACAAGGTATACCAGTGGCTAGGAGATTGGAACAATGGCGGATCTTTTTCCGCAGCCACCGTGACCAGATTTTCTGTCACACCAACACGCACAATCTTCGAGATGCAAGCTGGTCCTATAGGCATCAACATCACATTCCTCTCTCCGATCGAGGTATGTACTCGGGTTCTAACCTGGTGAAGAACCTAAACTGATAGAGCAGACAGCCGTCAGACTGGGTTTCGCAGTCCATTCCTTACTCATACGTTTATATGGATGTTGTTTCGACGGATGGACAATATCATGACGTTCAAGTATACGCTGATGTTAGCGCAGGTATGTTCCTATATCACATGTATCATATCATCTTGATAGTCCTGCACAGAGTGGGTGACTGGTAGTCGAGGCGACACCATTATTTGGAATACCACAGTGACATCAAGCGCGATTTACCATGCTGCGGTCGCGGCTAATCCAACGATACTGGGCGAGACTGCCGAACAAGCAAACGATGGCACACTATATCTTGCTATGACTTCTGTATGTTGCTTCATGTTAATGAGCTTCCTTGGGCTTATATGAGCGGCATAGAGCCCTAGTGTGACATATCAGACAGGGTCTGATTCAGCCTGCCGTGGCCAGTTCATGGTCCACGGAGCTTTGGAAAATAGTCAGGATACTGATTTCAGGTCGGTCTATACGTGCGTACTGTAAACAACACCCATATATCCGGCTATATGTTGACTTTCGTTCATAGAAACCAGCCAAGCTTTGCTCTCGCAGCCAGCTTGGGTTCCATACTGTCGACTTCTGCGCCTGTGGTCTGGGTTCTTGCCTACGTTCGAGACCCAACGATCGGTTATGTAACCCCAGATGGGGACAGCCAGCAGAGACATCCGTATTTCGTAACAAAGTATACGTCTTCGATTGACGCTGTGCGTATAATCAAGTTGAAATCCGTTTTGATATCACCTGATATCTTGCACACAGGTTCTCGATGCTCTGGCCAATTTCAACGAGACATCTCAAAGGGCGCAATCGCTGGACAACAAGATCATCCAAGATGCACTTAAGATTTCGCCGCAGTATGCAGATCTTGTTTCCCTTGCAGCAAGACAAGTATTCGGTGCTATCGATATCACTGTTTCCAACGGGAGCGACGGTCGGTGGAACATGTCCGATACTATGATGTTCATGAAAGACATCGGAAGCACTCGGTGTGTCTCCCCAACATCACTCTAAGAGCTGCGAGTACTCACGGAGCACTGGCCAGACGGGTCAACCCTGTCGAGGTCATGTATCAAGCATTTCCTATGTTTCTATATTTGAATTCCTCATTCGGGAAGCCGCTTCTGGCTCCGCTTCTTGAGTACCAAAGCTCTCTAAAGTTCCCTTTGCCATATGCAGCCGCAGACCTCGGTAACGAAGCATCAGACTTGACCTCCCTTGCAACCCGGTACTCATCTGTGATTCAGAAAATACGTATCCACACGCGCCAGGAAATAATTCTCAACATTCTCAAGGTATCGAGCGTGAGTACTCCAGCATCTGATGCTTGCGACCGAATTTCATTAACGGAATGAGGATATCTCTTGTAGAGACGGGAACTATGCTGATTATGACATATGCGCATGCAAGGATGTCTGGGGATGGGTCATTGATCAGCGAATATGTATGTTTGTATCATGTTTCTTGGTGTCTACAAGAATTGATGGAGTCTCGGATGGTCCATGTCTCACAGTACGACACGCTTAGAGGTTGGGCCGAGTACCTCTGTAATACCACACTCAATCCAATGGCAAGTCAGTATGTTTTACCTTTTGACGATCGAAAGTATCTTGACACGCTCCCGAAACGAACAGACAGTCTGCCGACAAACAGAGCATTCCAGGCTCCAGTAATCTTGCCGTCAAAGGAATCATCGCCATTCAAGCGATGGCGGAAATGAGCCAAGCAATAGGAGAAGACGATGATGCAGTGTTTTTTGGCGTAAGTACGCTATATTGACACCAATTATGGTTCGACTGACTTCTGTGTCAGCAACAAGCTACTGAACTCATGTCGCAATGGAATACGTTGGCCTATTCCTCGGACCAGTCACATCTACTCATGAATTACGGCAACGAATCTTCTTGGGCACTCATGTATAATCTGTATCCTGATCGTCTCTTGGGCACAAACCTCGTGAACTCCACTGTGAGTAGGCTCATTTTGTGCCAGTCAGATGTTTTTACATATGAATGAGAAGACATACCAGAGGCAGACCTCATTCTATGGGAATTTGACATGTAAGAATATGCCTCGACTACGAGCTCTTCCCGTACTGAAAACTTCCTAGCCGGGAACTTCGGGCTGGGGATAGACAGTGCACAGAGTATCATTGGAAATTCGGGTCAGTACCATAGCAAATTCGAATTCGAGGTGCTTACCAGGTGTTGGAACTAGCCTGGATGCTATTCTGGGGAGCAGCTGCCACCGAATCAGATGAAGTACAACCTTTGATATCCATGGCCTGGAACCATGCAGCCTCCAATGAGTCCCAAGGGGTATTCCCCGTAATGTACAATCTATCCACTGGGAATTTGACGGGAGGTTCCGCCAGGTATTTCACCTTCCCGTTACAGTGATCGTCACGCTGAACACTGCTTGAAGTCCGGCTCAGGGTGCAATGTTTGCACCCTTAGCTCTCAGGTACATTCATTTGTGTGGCAGTCTCTAAGTAAGCTGACCTCCATGCCAGTGTGACTAACAAAACAATCGTTTTTCCGTCACCTTCAGCTACAAGCTCATCGACATCACCTTCGCCAAGCCATAGCTCGAAATCGGTCAATTTCGGTGCAATCGTTGGCGGTGTCGTCGGAGGACTTGGGATCATCGGATGTGTCGTGGGCGTACTCTTCATGAGGTCCAAATTAAGGAAGCGCGATGCTGCACACAAGACATCGAATGGCATGCTTGCCGCAACAGAGCCCTTTTACGATAGTGCTCCTGCAGCTGTACCACGGGGATGCAAAGTACTCTGGGACGCTCCGCTCCACAAAACTGCATCGAATCTCACCCCACTTGCGGAGGAGTTGCGCGTTATCCCTCCTTCAAAGATGCGAGAGCTCATGCTCAATCGCAACACGATAACACGACCTGCCCTAGGAGCCTCGGCGGAATCAGGAGGAACGTCGCAGCCCTTGCCAAGCACGGAGCCCCCGTCCACGCAGTCAACGGCGTCCCATGGTGTCATTGCTAGCTTGCAAACAGAAGTGGAAAATTTGCGGAGGGTGGTACATGAGATACAGGCCGACCGAATGGAGCCGCCTCCAGGGTACACAGGTTGATTGTCATGGCTGTAGATCAATACATTTAGTTGCTGCGCTTTCCTGTCCACCTTCTTATATACAGGTCTCGTGTCGCTGCAGTGCTGCGACTACTAGTAGTCTTGAATTACGTACTCGCGATGTTCTCAGTCTAAGTTAACTACCGAAGAGCGTTGTTGGTGAAAGATTCGATTCGTTCGAGAGTGAGAGATATGCGGGTCTTCTGTGCTTGACCCTTCGCGTAATCGTGGCCAGCTATCTCGAATCATACACAAAATTAGGAGAATTTGACAAATTCATTCGTCTTCCGAATACCCAAAATAGTCAAGAACATGAAAATGACAAAGATCTACGGCTACGTATGAAAACCTCGTAGCAGGTGATACCTTCGAATGACCACTTATGCGGGGCCAGTGAATTGGACGGTCGGGCAGTCCTCTCCACCGTTAGAGCAGTGAGGGATGAGGGTCTGCGTTGCACCAGCTAGTGAAGATCCGTGTGAGCCATTAAGCGCGGAATTCCTGAGATTGATGTACTCACGGGTAACAGGGAGTGTCGGGAAGCGCTCCGCGAAGCAGCTGAGCTCGAGGTCCTTGGGACCAGTGCTCGCGGGGAAGGTTGCGGGCTTGTTGACGGCGGGCTTCGGGGTCGGGATAACATCGGAGCAGTCAATCAGATCTGAGCGGCTGTGGCCGAGAACCGCGAGCTTGGACATCGCGGCCTTGAAGCTCTGCGCCATGAATTCCTGCTCGTTGACGAAGCCTTGCCAGAAGCAAGCGGTACGCGAGTCGCGGGCAAGGGCGAAGTCGGACTGGAGGCGCATTTCACCAGTGTCGTTGCCACTGGTGAGCGGGAGAGGAGATGCAACCTCGCCAGTGTTGTTATCGGTTCCGGGGAAGCCGACGCCCTTGAGCAGCACCTCAAGGAAGACCTGAGTGTCAAAGGTGAACGGGGTCTGGATTGGGACAGTGTTAGGACAATGTGCGAAGTTGAAGGCCATCATGGGTACTGACCGAATCAAAAGGAGCCGCATCGATGGTCTCATCGACCTTGTCTGCACGGGCTACGGTGTGAGAGGCCAAAAGCGAGACGACTTCGAAGGGGCTGAAGCCTCCAGCATCGTCGAAACGGGCGAGAATTTTAGTGACATCGTCCTGAGGCTCGGGGATCAGACCATCGACGGCGGCGATGGTGTGGTTGGGGCGACCGGCCAAGAACTCGAGCTGAGGAGCGCCCTGAAGGATACGTTATGCATAAGCGGAACTATCCGAGACGCATGAGAGTTTCGTTATTGCTTACAGGGCAATTTGTGAGAGCGATAGCGCCTGCGAATTGGACGAGATCGCCAGCGCTGACGGGATGCTTTGCCAAAAAGGGAATAAGGTTATTCACGGAGTCGTCGATACCGTTGTTAGCCGAGAAGTTTGGCTCGACAGTCGGGAACAGAAGCATCGAGCCGTCAGCTCCGCCACCACTGCGGAAGTACGACTCAGTCACGTGCTGGTTCTATTCTAGAGACCGAAATACGTACGCAGACGGGCCCTGGCTGCGAGAAATCGCAACAGCGTCGTGGAAAGTCAGACGGATGACCTCGTGAGCTGCAGAGTACCCATGAGCATGTCTGAGAGTATGCGTATTATGAGGCGATATTCACCGTCTTCACCACAATCATTCATGAATAGCGTCTCTTGCAGGTCCTGCGCAAGCTAGTGTATTGTTCGGTATCATGTACTTGTATCTGGGAATCATTATTGCACGTACCGGGATGAACGCACAGCAGGCGGAGTTGCTGACGCGAGTGCCATCAGAGCAGACGGCGGTCGGCGCAGCGCGCGATACCGCGACCAATGCAGAGAGGGCGAGCAGAGAAGTGAAAGCCATTGAATTGTCGATGAGCTGAAGTGGTGACCGAGGTAGGAGAGGAGACAACTCGATGTCCTGAGGATACTGCCAACATGTTGGCCAGCTTTTATACCTTGCCAGGATTCGCAGACAGGTCTGCATCGCATGCCTCAACGATCGACAACTAGTATGAACAAACGAAGCGCGCACCAATGGCGTGGAGAGCTCACAGGACTGTGGGTGTGGTCTGTCGGGCCCGTGCGGTACCGTGGATAGGCGTCCGATGTAGTGGGCCAACCGTTACCCGGATTATCGGAGATGTTGCGTCCCGCGCCATTCATGCACGTTAGGTATGCCCGCCCAGTGGGAGCAGGCATGGTCCTGCATGGCGCTTAGTGAGCGTCGGGTTACCTGGTTTGTGACATGCGGAACCCAAGTTCGGCCACCCAGAGTACAGTGTGAGAGTACAAGGAGCGGGAGTCCACAAAGATACAGCCATGGCAAGTGATGGTACACACGTCAAAGCTTTGAGACGTGGTATCGAGCCCTCGGACCTGTATCAGACTGACAGAGTGAATTCGCAATAACGAATCTGGGGCACCCAGTTCTCGTCGCTTCATGATAGCTGCAACCACGGACGGAGTGCTGGGGTGCCTTCTAGAGATCTGACGCCACACAGAACATGAAGGGACAGAATTAGGATATGTAGATACTATGCTTGCGTGCGTGAGATGCGCGACCGTTTCGCGAGCAGTCTTCGCGAGCAGTCTTGGTCGAGTCCCGCGATAGCATAGCTGGGACAAAAGACTGAGCACAAAAGTTAGTACATCTTGTATGCAGCTGATATGACTCCAAGCGATTCCAGGCCTTACATTCACCAGAGTATCGCATCCTCCTTAACTGTGCCCGAGGTGCCCGCAACAGATGTGCACCGTCGAGATATTTTCACTCGCTTCTGTCCATTGCTAAAACGCGAGAACACGATTGGATGGAGGGTGGCCCAAGCGATTCTCATTTTGATGGCAGGCGTGCCGAATTAAGAGGTGCAGAAGAATCTCATTGCGATGCCAAGCGATGCCAAGCTTCTGAAAATATAACATTGGGACAGACAGACTCGGGAAAGGAGGAAACTCACCTAGTGTTCAGCAGTACCAGACATGAGCTCAGGAAACCGCGGCCATGGAACGAGTACAACCGAGCCTCCGGATTTCGAGTGGGAAACGGTCTCCGAGAACCGTTGTCTCTGGTGATGGCTGTGTCAGCCCTCGACGGTCGGTGGGGACATCGCTGTCGGAACATTGGTACAAACATGGTTGTACCTCCCACCGGACAAAATACCAACTCCACCCAGTGCACGCACAAAGTGTCCGACTTGTTGAGTCCAGAGCTGGTGGGTTCTCACCGAGACCGGCGGACCAAGCCTCAAGTATCCACGCCCACGGTACGTTCCCGAAGCCGGCTCCCGGTGAGAAAGACGCATAAGGATCAGGACGACTTCCAGGAACACAGTTACGGCTATGCCAACGCCTTTGTAGGCGGAGACGAGGGGCGGGATTGAGAGACACAATTGAGCCAGATTCATTGATTGGTGATACCACGGAATGCCGCTTCGGCCTTTGCCTGTGTCAGACGAGAGGAGGTCTGATTCATTGGATGTGCCTGGCTCGAGCTAGCATACATTGCGGTTGGGAACTTCGGATGAGTATTTGATCTGTCGTGCTGCCAGCTGGGTGTGGCAGGCTTACGGAACAGAGCGTAGTACCGATTGAACCTCCGACGCACCGAATGAAGCCGCGAAAGCTGATCTCACTTAACCTTACTAAAAACAGAGCCGAAAAGGTATTTTCGGAGTTCAACGTGCGTAATCTCGATACTGGCTCCGAAGAAACATTTCATCTTCCTCACGGTGGCTTTGTGAATGTCAGTGCACGTCGTCCCTCGTGGCTTCCTCCTCACTTCCAGTCAAAAGTCCACTCGTATTCCTAAACGGTCTGCTAGGTTGCTGATTCTCTGAGCCTCTGCGAGGAAATACGTTCAACTTATCGCTCACATGCGTAGTCTCAGCTGCCCACCGTGCCTTGATGTTGACTGCCATTGAAAATGTCGCACACAGTGGTATTGCTGCACCGCCGCCGAATGACTTGCGACACTACCGGACCCAATTACTCAGGTAGCTTGCCAGAACACAAGAAACCTAGTGATGTGCGACTCGAGGCATCGTATGCACACTACATATGCCCAGAGGTATCCCATTGGAGATCATTGATAATTTGAAGATGCACACATCGTGATGTCGTTCACACCGCAAACGGCCTGGCAGAGGCACAGCCACAGGCCGTATGGTTGCTACACGTGCTGCGCAGACGCCTGCAGCTCTCCTCCTACCCTCACCGGCTAGCTTTACTTCTTGTCGACTAGCTCGACCTTCTTCGCCTTTGCTTTGCTTTGCTTTGCTTTCGTTAAACTGTCATATAGTCCAGTAAGCACTCTCTACTTGGCCCGTAACCCCCTTTGACTCAGCTGATACCGCCGTCGCCGTCGGCTCGAAGACATCGTGTCCTGTACGTACTTTGTGCAGGATGACCAGAAGGCGCAGATCGCGCGCACTGGAGATACGTCTTGTATAGTACGGTTGTCATGTGTACTTGGTTGCGAAGAAATACAAGAAAATGATTGTACGTTCAGCGTCTTGTCCCTGGCGACGCACTCTTGCTCCTCCCCTCAAACACGTACATACAGCACTCCCGACGTAAGTACCGCATCCACATCCGCAGAATCGGTGCCAAGACTCTGGTGCCTCCCTGCTCTTCGCCTCGGAAACGTACATTGGCCCCATGCTGTTTCGTCGGATGCTGGGTTGTCCCGCCACGAATACGGTAGACCAGTGGTTGATAAGCCAATTGTTCAGAAAGCTGCTAGGTATAAGGTGATAGAGCGGTAGACAAATATCAACATTGTGCACATCATGTAGCGCGTGGTACCAAGAACATGGTATGTACCCTTGTATGCCTAGCGAGGTGTGGCGCGGTATAAACAAGACGCCGCCTGGCCCTGAAAGGCAAAGAAGATGCCCTTGTCAACACTGATTATACCGATGCGCTTCGTTCTTCCATGGCATGCCAGTCACTGAATACCACTCTGGACGATTCCGAGTCTTATTGGCAGCAGCATGAGTGTGCACTATCAGGAAGCATCGGAGCATAGATAAGAACAGTCCGAGTCCTTCATAAATTGCACTGACATGCGTTATCGCCTACCCCTTATCGTCTCTTCCCCCGTTCCAGTTGAAGAACATGCACCCTCTCGTTCCGCCCACTACATCTGAAGATCAGACGGACGCGCTCCCACAGCCGATTGGTGAGTTTTCGAAGATCAGCCGTCAATAGACATTGATGTTAGTGCCCTTAGATCCAATCCAAATCGAAACCCATGACAACTCTATTCGAGCACTATACAGGGAATCTCCTGACCAGAGACAGGTGCATACCTCCCAATAACACTACGCAATTCTTCTGTTGATTCTTTAACTTTCGTTAGATCGGCCACAGAGATCTATTTTCAAAATTTCAGAGAGATACAGCACACACGACTATGGATGATGTATGGAAGAAATGTTCTGAATCACTAGTCGAGCGTGATAAGGACATGGCGCAAGAGTGGAAAGATGGAATAGACAATCTGCTCGTCTTTGTAAGTCGCTCACGATCTCGAATCTTTGCTCTCCTTCCGGTTCTTCCCTGGCGATCCGCATTTCAATATTCGCATCATCGGCTAATGGCTATACCCTCGCAGGCGGGTCTTTTCTCTGCGGTCGTGACGGCATTCAACGTAGAGCTATACAGGCAACTAAGCCCTGATCCCACCACTTTGGCCGCCCATGCCTTAGTTCGCGTTTCCGCGCAATTGGGCAATCTTCAGATAGCAAACAATACCATTATCTCCTCCACTGCTCCATATTCACCTCCTAAGGTGACCACTCCTAGATGGGCAGTCTGGGTGAACGCACTGTGGTTTGCTAGCCTCATTCTAAGCCTTTCTGCTGCCTCCGCCGCTATCACCATCCGACAATGGCTTACCCACTATACGGGTAAGACATCTTCAAACACTCGTGAAAGCGCCTTCACCCATTACTTGCGATATGATGAGGGGTTCATTCGCTGGCGAGTGCCTGACTTCATCGCCATGCTCCCAGTCCTACTACAGATGGCGCTGGTATTCTTTCTCATCGGTCTCGCAATTCTGCTTTTCGACCTGAACACGACCGTAGCAAAAGTCGCCATATCTCTGATCTCCACGCTCTTGTTCTTCCTCTTGTTCACCACAATCGCTCCCGCATGCTGGCTACAATGCCCTTACAAGTCAACGCAAGCGCAGATCTTTGTCTCAGCCACTCGACTGGTCATTGCTGCGGGCCGTCAGGCAATCCTCGTACTCCAGGTTCTAATGATGCTTACGCCCGCCGCAATCGGCGTAGCCTATGTGCTTTCAGTCGTGGCTGCTAGTATTTGCATTATATTGGCCGTGTCGCCGATCATTTTGATCATATGGTCTATTGTTTCCCTATTTATAATCCTCAGTCCACGGCGTAGACGTATCCGAGCTGCTCGGGAAGATCCAAATGACACGACAAACGAAGTATCTGAGGAGCTGATTGACCTACCCATCCTACCTGGCCCTCTCGCTGACCTGCCCGACCAACCCGTCCAACCTGAGTTACCCGTCCTACCCGAGGTGCCCACCCCACCTGGTGCACCTGTTCTACCTGGTATTCTACCTAACGAACCCGTCCTACCCGTTCTACCCGATAACCAAGTGACGAACACAGTGATCCACGATGATCCACTGGATGGGAAGGCTCCGACTGCTGAGAACCCAGTTAGCTTACTAGTTCTGCCCATCCCGCTACCCGTCAGGGAAATGATACAGTCCGTCCCGGAGATGTTTGCTCAGTCCTGGAAGAAAATACGCATCGAGTGGACACGGAGGATGGACTGGGAAGTCCGGGAGCTCGAAGTTATAAGCAAACACTTAGAGTCGGTCCACGAGCGTCGCGATCTAACACCTCAAGAGGAAGGTCGCATCCTGGCTTACGCGAACTCATTCCTCTTAGCCGACACTTTTCACGTCGACATTACAGTGCCATACGTACGGCAGCTGTGCAAGAGCGCTCGTGAGCGCGATGCTATCATCATTCTCAAAGAGCTCATGCGCAGCCCGAATTCCATCCCGGAAGGCCGTACTATTTTAGATCTAACAACTGAGTGCATATTCTCACAGACACAGACATGTGAGGGAGCAGCACAACTACTGGAAGATGTTGTCACCATTCTACGCAGCTACACATGGCTACCGATGATAGTTCATCTCGACATTTCTCATATACTTGCCGACTGCGTCAACTCTATCAACTCGAAAGATGATGCCAAAGCCATGGCAGGGAGGATGGTGGACTTTGTGCAGCTGCGTCAGCGCCCATATCCTTTACCTGTGGCCCCCGGGCTTACAGAGGGGCATCCCGGTAAGTGGCTTCGGTGAGCTCGCGCAAGAGAATAAACACTGAACCACACTTCGCGCGCAGGCCTGCGATACATCATAGAGCACGCGCGCGAAGGATTGCGGAGCGGCGGTGGCCTCAATGACGGGTTGCGAGCTGTCCGTGCTGCTTTAGATATGATATGCATTGTGCTCTGCATGTGCAGATCATTACCGCAGGCGAGCTATTGGGGTGGCTACCAGGATATGGTCCACGACCTTCTTGAAGACGCGGTCCGGTTTTGCACATCGCTCGTGGAGTCGTGGATGAGTATGGAAGCCAAGCTGGCTCCTTTTGCAACTATGGCACAATACAGTACGGCAGTACAAATCGCAGACTCCCGCGGCATCATGGGTCTATTACGAGAAACAAACGCTCTAGCAACCAAGTATAGCGACGATACTCATCAAGCTCAACTTCGGCAGCTGATCGACGCACTCACGGGCACATTCGGTCCAATGGGTCGGAAGTACTTGAGGCGGCGCATCGCCAACTCGCTGCGGTAAGAGAGCAAGATGGTTAGCGATAAGTGGTGGTAACGTTTCCGGGCCGTTTTGCTTTAGTATTCGCGTTGGTGTCTGGCAATGTCCTGAATCCTGTAGGTCTACTTAGTAGTGCTGAATCTGCTGATGGTACTTACGATACTAGTAGATAGTAGATATTGAGGAGATTTGGGTCGAGTTTTGCACATGCCTCATACTACATAGTCTATAGAGTTGCAAGTATCCTTTCCAGCAATAATGGTGCCCATTTGACACAAAAATCTCAGCCATGATTCGATGCATATCGCCCAAAGTTGAAAGAGCTGTCGAATTTAACGTGCACGTGATTGTGCGCATACAGTGCTTATTCGCGGGTTATATAACCTTGCAGTGGCAAGTGCACGACGCACGCGCTGTCTATTCACTTTTACATCTTCGATCAAAGAATGCTGTTACATGTAAACCGCCGCGGGACGAGCATCATGATATCGTATATGTAACGGGCTGCTCGGCGAGGACATCATGTCGTTCACACCGCAACGGCCTGGCAGAGGCACAGCCACCGGCCGTATGGTTACTAGAGCTGCGCGGACGCCTGCAGCTCTCCTCCCCCCTTCCAACGGCTGGCTTTACTTCTTGTCGACTGGCTCGACTTTCTTCGCCTTTCATTCGCTTTCGTTGTACTATCGAATACTTCAGTAGACACTCGGTCTCTACTTGGTCCGGAACCTCCTTCGACTCAGCTGATAGTCCCGCCACCGGCTCCAAAATATCGACATGTTCCGCACGTACTTTGTGCAGGATGCCCAGCAGGGCCAGATTACGCGCACTGGAGATACGCTCCGTATGGTGCGGTTGTTATGGTGTTCTTCGAGTGCGGCGATTGAACGGGAATGACTGCGTTTAGCGTCTTGTCCCCGGCGATGCGCCCCAGGAGACTGTTCCATATGACCTGCAGCCCTACGTGAGCTCTGCCGTTGAGGCTGAGATTATGGTCAACTAAGACGTCCGTGTAGATCTCTCCGGAGGCGTGGCAGGCTCGTATGAGAGCCGTGACCAATAAGGGGGCCCGTTGGATCCACCCCAAGTTCGACGCACTCTTCCTCATCCTCAACTTCATGTGCGTCCCAATCGAAGCAGCAGTAAGACTTGTTATTGACTCTTACTGGCGATATAGTGTTGGCATCGCCGTCCCGGTCGCAGTCTACTATGTCGCGCTGCACCAGCTCACAAAGAACGACAAGCAGACGTTCGACAACGATCCGTTCTTCGACGACCGGTTCGACGACGACAACGACGTCGAGCACTACTGGGACGCCCGGCTCATCGCCTTTGGCGCGTGGCTCGGCGCCACGCTCCTCTTCTGGGTGCCCATGTTGCTCTGGAAACAATCCGTGCGTGCCCCGCCCCATCTCGCAGCGTGACATCGCCTGATGACTATCTGTTCTCGTACCCGTTCTCTGCTTCGTGGACCCCAGGGCAAGTCGCAGGTGAACACGATGCTTGAACGGTTCGAGGTGGAGGACCGCGCGGTGCGCGACACGCGCATGGCGCTCCCGACGTACCGCATCCGCATGCCCGGGATCGGTGCCAAGGCCCTGGTGCGCCCCCCTCCCCTTCCGCGGGCCCGTGCCGCGGCCGCACATTCACATTTCTCACCCCGATCCCACGGGATGCACAGAAACTCGACATCAAGGTGCCGCCGGCTCCCGCCATGTCTTCCTTCCAGCCCGGAGCGCAGCTTCCCCCGGTGAGTACCACCCGTCCCGTGGTATCGTTCACGATACCGGTGACCTGACGATGTGCCGCTGCAGTACCTCGTCAACCCGCCCGCCATGCCGGGCTACGTGCCGATGGCCAGCGACCCGAGCTGGAACGCCGCGCGCGGCGGCGTCCCCATGTACGACGAGCGCGACGACAAGGTGCCGGACTACTCGGGCCCCACGGGCGACTTTGCGCTGCCCCTCGACGAGAAGCGCGCGAGTGATTTCGAGGATGTGGCGGTTTGAAGGACGCTATGTCTTTCATTTGTACCGACGCTGGTCGCGTTCTGTATCCTGTAGTCGTCCTTGTGTACACTGTTGCTGTGCGATAGTTCAATATATTGTTCGCTTTTCCACCTTTCCCAGATTGTAGAGTTTGAGCGTGCTCTAAATAAGTTCGATGCCGGTGGGAGTGGCCGACGATGCCGAATCCAGCAGAGCGGGATCTCTCCAGCCGTCCGGAGTCCAATAAGCATGCCCATCCATAGCTGTGGTATCAGCACTGTGTCATAAATACATTTACAATAGATCGACAACCTTCCGCCTGGACGAGACGATGGCGACTACCTTGCTGCCAAAGTCCAGGATATCCCCTCCTGCGGTAACGACCATGTCGCGCGGCGCCTCCTCCTCGGCCTCCACGCGTCCGCCCAGCAGCTTCTCGACATTCGTCGATCCCATCGCGATCGCTTGCGCCTTTGAGATCTCCCCGCCTGCGTCGATCGCAGCCTGCAAACCTTTTGTCAGTACGAGTGCGGCATCCGCATAAGGTAACGATTCGCACCCAGCCAATATCGAAGCGCGTGTTGCGGGCGCTCCATGCTTCTTCGATGCCGATCCCCACGGTCACATTGTGGGCGAGCAGCACCTCGAGCGAGCTCTGCTCCGACAGAGGGTGTCCAGGCATGCTACGAAATAAATCAGAATATTTTGAAACACGAATATGAGACACTCACATGCGCAGACGCTCCCAAACAGTCGGGAACGGACGCGAGGGCACCTGGACGACGCCAATGTCCGCCTCGGCCAGCTCACGCGCGAGTATATGCGCCTCGACTCCGCCGGCGATCGTCATCTTGATCGTGCTTCCAAATTGCTGCTCGATCTCCTTCTTGAGCAAGATCAGCGTCGCGATGACATCTGCGCTGTCCGCGTCGACCACTAGCGTCAGCTTCCCCTACAGAACGCCATACATCATCAACCTCGATCGATCAGATTTCTTACTGCGAAGCCCACAAGGACACACCTCGCCAACGTCCCGGAACAACTTGCCGTCTGCGCCGTCTCCGGGTACGAGAAGCAGGTGTCGCAGGGCTGCGATCTGTGTGCTGATACTCGGCGCGCCAAAGTGGCGGACGGACACGTGCAGCGCGTTCACCTCCTGCACCACCGCGCCCTCGGCCAGCTTGTGTGACGCTCCAGTCGAAAACGACGTGCTCAGCCCTGCGTAGAAACGCCGATGCGCAGGAGCAACGATGGCCGTCGTAACACCTGCGCGGTATGCAAGTCTGGGAAACGGTTAGAATAACGCAGGGCATGAGACCTCGTGGCACTCACAGCGCATCTCTGGTGCCATACTGGAGACCATCCGCGGCGCGAACGAGTGTACGGTCTCCGCCAACGACCTTGGGCACCTTCTGCAGCAGCGGGTCGTACACATATCCATCCCGGGTAGATGCCTCGCCAGAAATCTCCTCCAAACCTAGCGATGATCCAAACGTGACCAGGCCAGGCGCGATCGATCCGCCCTGAACGTCGACGATCTCCGCTTCCTCAGCCACAGAAGCATCAACGCAGGCCGCACGAGTGCCGATGCACTGCAAAGTCCCGCTCACGGCCAGTGCAACGCCCATCTCCCCATCCTGCGCAACGTACACCTCTTCGACCCCTTCCTTCGTCTGCTGGTACACACTGCCCACATTCACAAACAGCACCGCACCCGCAGTCGCCTGTCTCGGCGCAAGCGGCGGGAGGCCCTCGTAGCGCACCGCGTCGGCAGCCTCCTTGTCAAAGTTGGGCACCGCAGGTGTCTCCTGGAATGCGCCCTGCTTGCGCACCATGTGCGGCTCGTCAAGCTGTGGGATGCCGTCGATGAATACCTGTTTCGGTGTCGCACCAAGTGCAAGAGGGTGGCTGTCCCAGACGACGAGGTCTGCGTGGAACGTCAGTTCGAGAACCGTTAGTGCCAAGAGACACCTGCTCACCCGCATCCCATCCTGGATCGGATTCAGTCAACATGTTCACAGCGAAAGACTATATCCTCACCTTCTTTTACATAGCCTATCCTGTGATCCATTCCCATGATTGTAGCAGGTGTACTGGTGACGGCCGCAATGGCCAGGTTCTCTGGCAGTCCATATACGTAGGCTTGCTGTGCCTCGTACAACAGGTATCTCGAGTCCAGTACGGGATGATCACTCTTCGAGTAACTCGGGTCAGGCTGAATCGGAATATAAAGGCGACTTTGGCGAGCACCTTCATGACCACCGGTAGCCCGTGCTGGGCCAGGATCCGGGGAGCGAACTCGGAACCGCGGTATGCTTCTCGTTTGTATCTGCAGAAGCAAGGCGGTGAGTCGACATATGCCAAGCGAATGGGCCAGCCAATAGCTTACCGCGCATTTGTGGCGAACATGGCCACAGCAGGAGGATGACCTTCGGTGGGCAATTAAACTTTAAGCATTCCCGCCGCCGGTGCAGAACTAGTAAGACCTACCGTAAGCCCGTTTTAGTACATCCGGAACCAAGTACGCCTCGTGCGCATGGTGGAATGCGGCAATGGGGAATTGGAATTCGTTCGTCAGCTGCGTGCCGACTCGTTAGATCGAAAGCCCGTTTGCGTAACACAGTATACTCACGCGGACGATGTCGTCCAGATCGACCGTTTCGTAGCAATGCACTTGGACCTATGAAATTCGAATTCATTTTCAGATCTGGCTAAAACTGGCACGTGCTGACCTTGACTCTCCCACGAAGCACGTCGACGAGGGATTCCCACTGCAGGTCCTCCGGGTACGGTGTGTCCTCGATCGCGTGCCACCTTCCGTCCAGCGCATTGGCACAGTAGTCATCCTGAGTTTCCTTAATTTGTTTCGCTTTGTTATATCTACCAACGCCACGTCAAAACACACCGAAGAAGGCTCTGAAAGCGCTACTCACGCCTCGCGGAATGCCCATATGGTGTCCATGCGGGTATAGCCATACACACGGCCTGGTAACCAAATTAGATAGCACGTTCGCTTGAGCGCCTCGAAAGCTCACTAGGGTTCTCTCCTAAAAGCGCAGCTTGCGATTAGGCACGCGTGCTGTAAATGTAATCCCACGTACCGCAGGCATGTCTACGACATCTCGATTAGTACTGACACAACACATACGGTATCGTACATACTTCATCTGCCGCCATCTTGGACGCTCTGATGTCTCCAAGAAGGACGTGTTGATCTGGAAGGGAGGCTCGAGCAGCATCGCGCTCGGGGAACGCTCCGGCGTTTTGCGGAGCTTGATCGTAAAGCCCTGACCACCTATGGACATGGGACCCTGTAAGCTAACCGATCATGATCGCGTATGTCGCTACTCGCCGATTGCATTTGCGGACCCGGGCAAGACGAGAGCGGTGGTGACACCGCCGGAAATGGACAGAGCATAGGACGCATCGTGCGTGTTCAGGCCATCGAGGGCGCGCAGCCAGGGGAGAATGGGGCCCCGCAGGGAGTTATCGTCGCCGCTCGCACCGTCTAGCTCTGGGCTGGACGCATCGCCTAGATGCGAGTGCAAGTCCACGATGCTACAGAGACGTCTGAAAAAATCGTCTGATATCTCATAACTGAGCGAATGCGTACCCCGGAGTCACCCAAGCGCGTTTCAGGTCTATCGTAACAAGGTCGTCCTTGAACGCTGCGAGTGCTGAGCGACCAATGTGTCCCACTTGCTTGATCAAGCCGTTCTCGAGGAGAATATCGCCGTGTACAACTTCCGTGCCGTTATCCGCGCCGGTCCAGATTCTCGCATTCTTCAAAAGAACAGGCTTCGTTCCTGGCACGAACCGGTCGGACTGCTCGCGCTTGTGGAAACCGGGCGGAGGGCCCGGCGTCTCGTGCAGCGAGCGGCAGCGCGCGAGCGTCGCGGCCTGCGCTGCATGCTTGGAATGCCTCTGGGAAGTATACGCATCATACCCGTCCCGAAACGTGTTCCCGTACGCAAAAAGGCCAACAACGGCCAGAATGATGCACCACGAGCGCAGCCTGAAGACCCGTCGCGCGCGGGGCTTGCGGCGCAAGAGTTCATGTTCAGAGTGCGAAGCTACGGGAGTCGGCAGCCCCGCAGGCTTCTCCATCGTCGAGGTAAGCCGGAGACCCAGCGTTAGAGCAAATTGTCGAAGACTCCGGAACACAGAGCAAGACACGCAGCAGCACGCGTCGCCAGTTGTGGTCAAGTGCGGTGGGACGTGCGCCTTGCGTAGACCTTGCGAGTCCGAGCGTCTCCAACGCGTGATAAGGGACGCCAAAGGCGCTTTCTCGGCGTCATTAATGCGCGTGCGACGCACGTGCATGCCGCGTGGGTCGATCGCATTGATCGGCGCCCATGAAGGTGGACGCAGCAGCGTCACTAAACTGTGAGTGCAACGCTGAGTATGTAGCTAGTGCGCATGGCGTCACAATATCCGGATCTCATCGGACAAAAGATGCCCATGTAATATGCTCCTGGATACATCAAGATTCCTCGTGATACGTCGTTCCTGAAGCAATCGAACAGTTCCTCCGGCGTCCGCTACCTGGCAATATACTGCAGCGGTCCTGACGGTCTCACTCTGAGAATGCGGGATACCAACATTCAGCAAAAATGGGCTCACAAACGGTTTCTCGAGCGAAGAATTGAGCCTCCTGAGTCCTGTCTGGTCGCCATGTTTTGGAAAGGCTCCAGTGAATTGGGGTTGCCAGAACAGCAAGGGTTACCTTCCGGCTCGTTAATCGACCATCGGTCCATCATGCGATCTCTGGAGGAGTGCCCAAGCTATATGTTGACTATCTTCCGACGGCAGAGCGTACAGGGGATGACAAAACGCCGCTGGCGCACTGCGCAGTCCCCTGCGAAAACGTTGAGAGTACTCATGTTCCGTTATCTGAATATGTAAAAGAGGGTCAGCTGAGATTTAATTAGACCAATCAACGAAAGCTGGGACGGACAGTTATACAAAGTCGGAGCACAGGCGAAATCGAAGCACCGTCGCCTTCCGCGGGGACGTTGGCTTACATCGTCATCGTGCTATTATGAGGTACTGACAGTATCGGCTCCAGATATGCGTATCCGCGATTCTCGCGGAGCTGGGGTATAAATGAGCGCACAAAGATGATGAAATGCCGTCCTCTGCGGAAACGCCATCTGTAAGTTCTGTCACGTCCTGACACATTCACGGTGTATTCCTGGAACTTCGGCGATCCATTGAATTGCGCGTCTTCTCCACGGGTCATCCTGGATGCGATACACATTAACGATTACGATCCGTTTGGGTTGACTCTGTCACAGAGTGTAAGTAAAACTGGGTAGCACTTACTCAAGCAGACCCAAGCCCTAAAAGGTCCGTCATTTACTTCAGTTGTCTTGTGAGAACAACCGGGAGCAAAATACTGCGTATCCACAACATGGCTTCTACCGGCACATCAATCAAAACCCTGCCCTTATTTCTGTGAGCAAGTCCGCCATGAAGCCATTGAATATGCATTACACTCGCGCGGATGATCACTGGTTATAGGCCAAGCCTCGCGACTCACCAAACAGGATTTCGTCTATAATCTACGTATAGCCGCGTGTTACGTTGGTATCGCACGAAGAAACATGATGGCGTACTCGTGTTCCACACCAACAGCGTACAGTCATTTTGCACCCTTATCTGTCAATTTATCATTACTGCGAGCCAGACCCCACGAAAAGAATATGCGAGTCGAGACTGCAGTAAGACATGGCCTAACGGGGTCATAGTGAGCGGCGAGAGAAAGCAATAGAGATTCTGAGCATTCTAAGGCACTGAACGAGCTGAATAGAGCGCTATCTAGCTCCCTGTAGAACGTTGCCATTTACAGCCGTATCCGTCGGCTCCAGAGGCGCACCGACCTTTGCAGTCGGGGTGCAGTCATCTGGAAGGCTAAAAACAGGCTGCTCGAGCCATTCCAGCCGTCAGAATTCGAGGTTCGAACATCCGGAATGCGAGTAAAAATAGAAAGAAGGATCTCCGTTCGAGAACCCTCTGCAGCGGTCGAAGTGCGTCATTATATAGTCACCGACGGGTGCCGGGTTGATCAGAGTGCGAGCAGATCCCGTGCGATAGATGCCCAGAAGGCCCCAAACAAGCCAGCGTCGACTAAACGTAGACATCGTACGGCGTAGCGCTCTGCCAGTTACATTTTAGCCGTGTATCTTGCGAAGTGGGGTGGTAGAGAGTAATAGCACCGCACTCCGCCTGTGCGGCGACTTGTTCATACTAAGGCCAGACCTTGTGTGCGTGGGGCCGCCAAAACTTGCAGAGGCCGCGAGCAATCCTTTGCACACTGTGCATGTGGCCGCCCTGAGCGAACTCGCGCACGAGTCGAAAGATATGGCATATACCTGACTGGATGAGCGAGCTGTGAATATGAAAGATCGAACTGACAATCCTCAAACGAGCAGTGTTTCTCAGAGAGACTTTGCTTGAATATAGCCAATGCATAGAACGTCCTGCGAGTTCGTGGCAGCGCTTAGACAATTCAGACTCTGGAACGTGCTGAAAACCATCTACTGATGTTTCTTCGAATCAACAGGCTTCAACCCGCTGGTAGCGGTTCTCCTCCTTTTCCCACGTGGCATCTCCACGTGATTTCGCTTCCGACGCGACACAAGCGCTAGCAATCGCCCAGCCGCACTGAGTGCATGGCTGTACGGACACGCCACTGAGACTTGGTGAGTCTGCAGTCTAAATTTTCGCCGCGATATTCAGCCCATCAATTCTTACACGACTCTGAGGTAGTCAAGCATTTGTCAGAACTACTGCAATTCAGCGCTTCAGCGTCGAACGTTTGAACCTTGAGGCCTTGAGGCTCAGCGCAGACTCGAAGTCGCGTCATGACGATTTACAGCTTGTATATATATGACAGGTGCGTCCATGTAGTCAGAGCCACTTGCGGGGACGACTCTAAGCTCGGATTCATTAATAAATAGACACTGCGCATGTGTGTATTATCAGGACTGGCACAGGACGAAAGGGCCGCGCCCAGCTGCCATGGAAGGCGGTATCCTGCCTGCCGTGTCCCCTGCAGTCTACCCGCGCCATGAGGAGCCCACTTTCGAAAGTGCATCTACATACAGCAGTCCACGGAACACTCTCACCTCATCCAGCGGCATCGTAGTCGCTATCAATGACGATGCCCCACGCACGCCGCTCCCGCAGCAAACGCAGACATCCACATCCCAGCCCTCTGCGCTCAGTTCCATCCTAACGTTCGACGAAGAGTCCAAACTTGTCTATGGTGTGGTCCTCTCACTCCGGAACATGGTCAAGAAGCTCTCCGGAAAGTGAGCCTTCCAGCGTTCTAAGTCATATTCTCGCCCATTTGACACGCATGCTGGATACAGGGATGAGCAATTCGTCAACTACAAGACGTCTACGTACAAAATGCACCTTTATGAGACGCTCTCAGGCTACAAGTTCGTCATGTTGACCGACCCCAACGCGGACTCACTCCGTTTCGTTTTGCGCCAGATATATTCAGGACCATTCCTCGAATATGTCGTGCGCAATCCACTCATGAGCATGGACTCGCGCGAGCACGGGATCGACAACGAGTACTTCCGCATGAGTACTGACCGAATGATCAGAGGCTTGACCATCTTTCAATGAATATGCCCTGTATATATGTGATATCTAAGTTAACATCAAGACTTGATCCGGAGGTAGGTAAGACCGCTCGCGGAGATCGCAAGGCAAATATACAAATGAACGAAATAGATACAGATGGACGGAGTGAGATGAAGGCCGATATCCAGGCAGGGGTATCCTCCGTTGGTGCTACGAGCTATCGTCTACTTCACTCAACTCGCTCTCCGCATCCTGTTCGCTACCCTTAGCAGGATTCTTCTTCGTTTTCTCGATGGCCTCAGGACCAGTGTCTTGCAATTTCTTCCGCACCACATTAAGCAACGACGTCTTCATCTCCCGCTCCACTTTCTCCTCTCCCTCTTCTCCAGCGACAGCTTCGTCTAACGCAAGCTTTGTCTGTCCGAGTGCTAGCATGTCTTCCTCTATCGAGCCCTTTGTGATCAGCTTTACGACGTCTACATCTTGCTTCTGACCGATGCGATATGCTCTATCTTGCGCCTGTTTGTCATTATGTGGGTTGAAATCTTGATCAAACCTGTAACAGAATACGCTGTGAGTCTCTACAATCACAGATGACCTGATCATACGCACATAATGACAACACTAGCGGCCGTGAGATTGATACCCATGCCGCCAGCCTTCGTAGAAAGGAGGAAGACAGAGATAGACTCGTCCTCGGTGAATTCGTCAACCAACGACTGCCGAACGTCTACAGGTGTTGAGCCGGTCAGGACGAGAAATCTGAGCTGTTGTTTCTCTAGGACTTTCTGTAGGATATCCAAGATCTGAGTGAACTGCAGTAGATATCAGCACGTGTAACAGTATGCACAAGAAACCACAAACCTGGGAAAATATCAAGATTCTCCGGCCTTGAGCTTGATACGTCTGCAAGAGCTTCAGAAGCACCTTCACTTTCCCTGCCTGAAGGTAGCACTCGTCATCCTGAAGGTACTTCCGGGTCGACTATATCGCCTGTCAGTATTGGCAGTAATAGCTAAAAACCGTGCAATATTGCCTTGTATGTAGCGCAGAACAGCTGCAGCTCCGCATCAGTCATAACCTGCATATCCTCCTTCACGTAATCGAATCGTGCGCCTCGCTTCTTGAAGTCTGGCTCCTTCAACAGAAGCTTCGCAATCGAGGTGAGCGTCTCATCCGTGAAGCGTCTACGGAAGAGCATTGGATGCGAGGATGCCTTCCGGAGGTCCATCAGCACGTTCGCGCTGTTCTCGAGGTACATTTTATCCTTCGGTCGCCCGTTTGTCCGTGCCTTCTTCGTGCTCTTGACTTTGGCGGTATCGGCATCTTCGGTCTCGAGCTCGAGGTCAAAGACTGTTTTGCGCGAGCGCTGAAGCGCCTCGTTGTAGATGGACTTCTGCAGCGAGGTCATCTCACACCACTCAATGCGCTCGCTCTTCTTCGGCAGGTCTTGCAGTACCTGGTCCTTCCGTCGCCGCAAGACGAATGGTGTCATCATTTTCTTAGCTCGCGACACACGTTCTTGGGCAAGTAGAGTAACTTTGGAGTCGCCCTTCGCTTTGAATACGGCCCGGAGTGAGTCCAGGTCGTCGGCGAATTGTTGCGGAAGGATGAAGTTCATGAGTGACTAACAAACATTGTGAGACGAGACATTCATTGTCATGAGGTAGCGGGACGTACGACCAGCTCTTGCAGGTTGTTCTGAAGAGGAGTGCCTGTGAGGAGGAGACGCCACCTGGCCTCATACCTGAGTAGCGCCTGGTATCGCTGCGACTGGAAGTTCTTCAAGACATGGCCTTCGTCGTAGACGCACGTCTGACATGATATCGATAACATGTTAGACAATGATCTCACCCTCCACTCTCGAAGTCACTTACATCCCAGTCGACACGCTGGAAAAATTTGCGGTCTTTTGCGTCACCTTGTGCAAGATTGTAGGTTGTTATCAAGACTTCCCAACCACCATCCACCCTAGACCGCATAGTATCGTTCAATGTTTGACGTAATTGTGGCCGCTCTTCCTTTCCAGCATAGTATGTCTGTACTGAGATACTCGGTGCAAAACGAGAAAATTCCCGACACCAGTTCTCAAGCGTCGAAGAGCTGTAAGGCATAGATCACATCAATGAGTATAATGGTCGACATATCGAGTCACGTACGGAACTACTATGAGATGGGGCCCTTTCCGGCCCTGCTCCTTGAGATGCGCGAAGAAGCTGATGACCTGGACGGTCTTGCCGAGACCTTTGGCGCGTCAGAACAGAGACCAAGGTTCAAACGATGAATAACATACCCATCTCATCAGCAAGGATACAGCTGAGTCTTTTACGATACAGGAGGTTTAACCAGTTTACCCCGAGCAACTGGTACTCCTTCAGCTGGACAGTACTTGATAGCAGCGAAGGCTGGGTGGCCAGATAGTACTTCGGCTTCTCACTTGCCAGGACAGCCTGTGAGCGTAAGCTCAATGATCCATCACCGAGGATATCCCCGCCCTCTGGTGTATCACGAGAGGAGACCGTACTGCTCTCTCTCGCCTTGCCCTTACTCTTGCTGCGTGTCCAGCTCGCGATATCAGCTCTCAGCTCCGCGCCAATCTGCTCGCAATCCTCGAGGATACTGTCAACGCGACCATAGCCCTCGAAGATGGTCGCACAATCCTCAAACATCCTAGGGCTAATACCCGCAGGCCCGGCCTTCTTCCTGCCCTGACCCAGCTTGCTGTTCAGCTCCGTCACTGTCGAGAAGGGCCGAAGCTCAGTGATCTTTTTGGCCTGCTCAGAAGAGCAGCCTAGGACAGGAATTAGCGGCTGGTTTCGCGTGGCATGCCGGTACTCACCGGTAATCTCTTGCAACGCCTCCGGGCTTGCAGAATTGAAGTAATCCAATGCACGCATCTCGCACGAGCTCGCGTCCTTCACCCGCTTGACCCGAGCGGAGTCTTCGCTGTCCACATCCTCTGCCTCCGCCTCGGAGTCCGACTCCACAACCTTCCTCTTTGGCCGCTTGCTTCTTGGCAGCGCAACCTCGGGGCTTGCCTGGACGTCGGGAGAGGCTGTGCGGTCGGTAATACCGAACTTCGTTGGAGGGGTTACGGCACGGGGTTGGGCCTTGCCGTTCTCAAGAACGGAGCGATTCTTGTAGATTAATGAGTTCTTGCCTCGCTCCCGAGCCGCCTCTTTCTGTGCTCTCAAGGCCTCATCAACCTCCCTCACCCTACCCGTCTCCACCGCAATCTTGGTGACACGAGGGGTCTGCGGTGCGGGTGGTTTGTACCACGACAGGTCGTCGAGCAGATCCGAGGCCGTGCGGACGTCGCCACCGGCCTTATTCCACGCAGCACGAACGACGTCCACGCCGTGCATAGGTTGGGTCATCTTGAACCGCGTGAAGCGAGCCTCCGTCTCGGACTGGTCGGACGACGGCGTCGGCGGTGGTGGCGGGGCGCGCTGCCCGCGGACGATGCGGGACGTCGAGGGGCCCGCGGGTGCGTCCTGCGAGGACTCGTCGGAGGAACCTTGAGACATCGCGACAGACCCGCCCGGCTTCCTGCGGTGACCC
Organism: Gelatoporia subvermispora B; assembly: GCA_000320605.2. Lineage (NCBI taxonomy): Eukaryota > Fungi > Basidiomycota > Agaricomycetes > Polyporales > Gelatoporiaceae > Gelatoporia > Gelatoporia subvermispora. The sequence continues at coordinate 444,789 of KB445796.1, forward strand.
GGTCGCTGGATGACCGGGGAATCTGGGGTGGAGAACAGGTCCGCCGGGTCGCTCGAGGGCGAGCCGCGGTTGACCCGCTTGCGCGGAGGCCCGCCGTCGACCTCACCGTCGACCTCGCTGATCTTCCTGCCGTTCGCACCCGAAGGACGCGTCAAAGACGCGTGCGGAGCGCCGCCATTCGCGAATCCGCTCGGTGCGGACAGCGGGTCCGCGTGTGGTGGCCGGGCGGTGCAGGACGGGGCGTCGGAGCCGCTGGGTCCTGCGTGGCCGTTGGCGACGTCCTCGGGCTGATAAGGGGACTGATGCCAGCGATAACTCGAATCGGAGGGCGGGGGACTCGAGCTCGGCACGAGGATCGCTCCTGACGGAGCCGGGGTGGCGGAGAAGTAGCGCGATGAGACCGTCGCGTCGCGCGACTGCGACGGTGGCCCCGCTGGTGTCGACGACGACGACATCCCAGTTGACGACGATGGGGGAGACGGAGCGTGTTCGATAGTGCTGTCTTGTTGTTTCTGAACCTTTTTGAACTTGAGCTGATCTAATGCTGCTCTCTAATGGGGTGCGGGTGGAAGCATGTGAGGACGCGTATATTTTACGGTAGGGCCACGTTTAACACTGACTCTGGAAGCGGCTGCGTCCTGCCCAAGGGACATAGCAGTAGTAGAATATGTCTTACGAGAGTCGTCGAAGGTCGAGTCGAGTCGGACGACGTTGACCTGCGGAGGGCGATCTCGAGCAGGTGGTGGGAGAACACTAACCACGCCGCCGCTGTCGGAGCGTCAAACTTATTGTGGCTGCACGCTTTCTGCGGTACTTTATTCGATAACTGCCTTACAGCGTGCCCATAAGGGAGTATATGGCCCAGGAAAAGGTGAAGAATACTACGTTCACTGGATGGGGGATAGGACATTGGTCGTGTGCGATGGAAATTGCCCATACGAGGTCGAGATGTACGCGCAGCAGAGGAAGAGACAAAAGGGATGGCATTGCATAGGCAGTACTAACGTATAAACATGTCTCAACGGCAAAACACAGTGGCAGACATGAAGGATGGATCGAGCATGTGACATAAGGAAAGCCCAGCCAACGAGTAAACGTAAGTGGTGGTGCTCCACGATGGGAGTAGCGTGACGTTGAAGAGTGTTGAGCCAACGGTCGACCCTATGCTCCGGACATTCCCATAGATGAGCGATATCGACAGAATGCTTACGATTGGACATATTCCATCCGCTCCTACACTATCACTGTCATTGACCCCGTCCATCGTCAAGGAGGCATAACTTGACGCGGGAGTACACACAGGTATTCGTATGCTCAAGACGGCATACCAGCGATAGTGGGTGAACGCGACAAGACGGCTCTGTCGACCAGCGGAGAATAGACAGAACCTCGAGATGGGCATAGACTGAGAAAAAGGTGTATCGATGAGCCGACAAGACATGCTATCGAAGCGACGGGGTCTGACGAAGGCCGTGGCAGGTATCTTGCTACTATCCCGTGGATGTGAGCGCAGATGGTGGCGCTCAATGCGGGAGCGGCATGACGTTGAAGACGGAGTTGAGCTGACGACCGACGGTGTGGCTCAGAACAAATGCGCAAGATGGGCTGCAGTCTTCGAATGTCGATCACTCGGCTGTACGGAGTAACTTCCGACAGAGTACTCACGAGCACACCGATCCCGCTTGTCTGTGTCCACCGACATCGACACCCTCCGACGCGGAGAATGCAGTACTAGCTTGACATAGAAGTACACACGGCAGCAACCAGCGCGGAAAGACGGGCCGTCTACAGGCGTAGAATGGTCAGCATCCGCGGAAGTGAAATACAAACTAAAAGCAAACTGACCTGAGAACCCCGGCCGCCACAGAACGCACGAACGACTTGGAGAAGTGAGAATAATCCAGCGCCAAAAGTAGCGGTCCTTCCATGCAAGCTGGTGCTCCATGCATGCGATCGAGTGGTACGACACGACCAAGTCGGGCAAAGGCCGCTAAAAATGGCATGCACCCTGTCCTCTTGATATGGGCGAGTAGTGACGCTCAACGCCGGGAATAGTATGAGTATGATGTTGGAATGCGTTTTGTCCGGACAGATGCAGGACATCACAAGCAGCGTTCCTTCAGCTGAAGTCCACTTAGCTTAACATGATAACGTTCGGCGAAAGGTACTCACGATTGAATAAACTGATCTCGCATATCCTTATACCACCACCGTCATTGACTCCGTCGAAAAGAGTCCAGTGACCTGACCCAAGCACACTACAAGCAGCTTGTAGTGTTCATGGTAGCATCCCGGCGTATGAGAACTCCTTCGTTTCGGCGCAGGATGGATGAAACCTGCGTGAGATACGCAAGTAGAAAAATTCACCTGACATTCACAGATGACATCGAGACGCATAAACTTGCAGAAGAAGACGTGATGTAAAAATGCAGAAACTAAGCACGGGTATGAGCATAAAAGCTACTTCCCATGCAAAATCTCGCACAGAAGCGAGATGGGTCAGATAGACTTCTATCTCCACGGGATGCGGGTTCTACGGGAAACACTTGTCCTCTGGATGAGCGATATGATGATGCCCGAACGCTGCGCGTCTTGGCCAGGCTAGAAGCAGCAAATCAACCATAAAATGCGACCCGTGGGAATCGCGGAAGTCTTCCGAAAGCAAGAATCGAAGGACGCGATATGGCATCGATTCGCTCTGTGCCAAGATATTCAGCGGACTGCGCCTCCCCCGTCCGGGGGTAACGTACGAACGAAATGCTTGAACTGAAAGCGCTAAAAAGAAGGGAACAGATTCGACAAGCATGGTTTTTCGCCTGAGAACTCGAGAAGTAGCACAGCTGATCCTGCGCAGACTGGGACATGAACCGCAGATTGAGGGTAGACGTACATCCGCATTAACGACTCTAAAGCCGCTTGAGCACGACCAAAGGAGACCCAGAGAACCAGAAGCTGCGAGTGCAGCGTCAGGCTAGCGTCGCTAGAAAATCGTACTCGCTTCGCGCAATCTCCACAGAAATTTTTCATTGAAAGAAATTGCGAAGACATTGGGAGGCAGTGTTCAATTTCAAGCGCCCACCATTACAGGCGAGTCGAAGATGGGAGACCACCGCATCGAAGGAAAGATGAAGGGGCATGCCGGGGGAGGGGGGAGATGAGGGGAGATGGTGATGGTAAGAGACAAGGAGAGCAGACCATTTTCGGCAGGCGAAGGCGAGAACCGGCAACTGCCGAGCGTCTAGTAAACACTGCCCCACCATACTCTGCGAACAGGTCGCCGCAGTCCGTAGTATAGCCTTGCGTGTACCACTAACTCTCCTCGTTCATCATGGAGGCTTTTGACACAATACTTTTCCTTTCTGTATTTCTCTTCTCGCTAGCAATCTCTCTTCTCATTATAGTACCGCTCACTGGCGCTGTTGTCCGTCTCAGGGCGAACTACAATCCGAAAGGTCTCCAGCTTGATCCAGAAGGCAATGTTGAGCCTCACACCGGGCCTATTGTGACCTCTTTCTTCGGAATGCTCAGAAGGGTCAAGCGACTAGAGGTTCGTTGATAGAAGCATCTCTTCGTCAGCACCGTTATTGACGGTATCGTATCGGCAGGGTTGGGCCGGACTTTACAAAGGCCTCAGTAAGCGTCTCTGTTTCGTCGGCGAGAATCATGCTCTGACGGGTACTATTAGTGCCGACGCTCCTTGCGACAGCATTCCTCTCAGTATTCGCGGTAATGGCCCTCGATGCCACCAACCCCAGTATTCACGGCCGAGTTGATCTCCCGACCACGAGCCCGCTGGAATCTATGCTTTATGGCCTCGTCTATCTCATCGTCTCTCTTCCTGCGATAATAATAACTGACCGGTATGCCCGCCTCGACCTGTTTGAGCCCATCTAATTTTGTCTTGCCGTAGCGCTATCACAACGCCATACAAGCTGCCGTCCTTCAGCCCCATCAAAGCTCTCCGCGTCCTCCTGACACCCACGGAGCGCCGAAAGCCATGGATCCTATATGCAACGCCTGGACTGTTCGTCGCCGAAGTCCTTCATATCGTCTATGTTGCCTTCATTTTGGGGACGCTTCGTATTTGGTTGGTGCCGGCCCCTGGAGAGGACCAATCTCGATTCGAGACGTTCCACCCTGTCAAATTCTCTATCTTCATTATCATCCAGACACTAAGCGTCACCATCATGTGTCCATTGGAGGTGATGTCCACGAAACTCGCCATCCAGCGCAATCACGCGGTTCCGGAGTACAACTCTGTAGAACAGGAGGCCGAAGATGCTATCACCGATTACGCTGACCTTGAGGAATACTCACCTGATGAAGAGGTCATTGGGTGCGCTTTATCTTTACCCATAATCTCTCTTCGAGCGCTGATGAAGGTTCGCAGGCTCCGTTCGGAGAAGGACCCCTACTTGGGCTTCATCGATTGCTTCAAGAGAATAGTTGACGAAGAGGGTTGGAAGACACTGTACCGAGCGTGGTGGATTACGATGCTGGGACTGATTTCGCAGGCGCTGGGCGCGGCCGCTCAGACTGTTGCACCTACGCCCTAGATGAGGGCACGACGGTGTGTTGAACATGGCCCCGGCCGGATGTACGTGCCTTCTCAACTTCATGATTAGCGTCTCTGTGTAGTAAATTACAGATTGTTGTTACATGTAACCAGATTAATGGACCCCACTCATCGAACTCTTGTCAGATTTTCAAGTTCAGATCTCGAGAGATAAGCGAGTCGGTCAAAGACCGTACATCGGCCTGAGATGGCTGACGGACCACATGGCACGCAGATTGGAAGTGGGTATCCAGTCGCGGAAACAATTAATGTGCGACGCAGGCAAGGAGAGCTCCGGCGGCGAGAGGCCCGACGAGGAAACGCCGCACATGCCCAGATAACATGACCCTCGATTATAGATACTCCGTCACGACGAGCTGACTTTTACCTTATTATGTAGATCCGTGCAGGGCCGGTTCAACGAAGTCCGATTTTAGATCCCAGCGGCTCAAGTGTGTGCTGAGTTTGTTCACTTTGCACGCGCTGCTTCACCCACTACATCCTCACCGACTCGCTGACAGTCAGGCATCATCCTGTTGAGTGCAGCAGACAGCGCGAGAAACAGATGATAGCGTGTTTTGGTGCGCGCAACGCTTATCGAGCATCAGTCCATCCCGACTCCTCACGAATGGCCGACTTCTTGCTCACATAGAATGCAAGATCGAACGTAAATTTCCTAAAGGAGGCCGACAAACGTTGGCGGCATATGGCCAAGGTTGTACAGCCTTATGACGTGAATTCCCGCCAAGACCTCTCTAGATACAGTGCTGAGCGCTCATCGGTAACATTCAACATACCCTCCCATTGGGCCGGGTCCCAGGCCGGAGACCAGGGCGCCAGGCAAGGGACCCTCGGTCAGTCGTGACCCGCTTCTGTTTCTTCTGGGCCAAATCTGGCTCCGCCGTATGGCACATTCACATTCACTTCAATCAATTGAGGCTGTGTGCGTGTCCTCCCATAGCATGAGCCTATCATCTTGCTGTTCTATGCAGAAACAAAGTCATCTCATCTAACCTCTCATGGTCTTTAATCATGGCCACTCCGCGCAAGATCTATACGGAACGGGAGGGCTCGTCGGGATTACACGACCGACTGGATCTATGGTTCGTGTTTCGATGCACCTCGCGAATCCTGGGTAGTGCGTATACCGCAGACTGCGGAGAAGAAGATTGGTACCATGGTAAACGTATCGTTGCGGACTGAATGCTGAATGTACGCCTCTGATCACAGGGTTTTCCAGCAGGTGACAAGGTGATTGGCATGCCCAGCGAGTTTGGGGTAGCACCCGCCTGCGTCGGTGCGTATTGTTGGTGCAATGAGGAGTATGGGGCTACTGACAGTCTTCGCTGTTTGCAGGTCATGGCTGGAGCCTGGCGCGCTACGAGACGCGCTTCGTGGCACGAGCCATCAGCACCGGTCAGCCCTGATGCCCGACTGGGCACCGTAGACTTCAATATCTCCACTGTTAGGCCATTCTGAGCTGCTATCGCTATACCCTGCGCTCGATAACCAACGGATAGCCGCTGGTCACGCTTCAGCCGCATGCTGCCGGAGCGCTCCTATGCGACATGAACTTGGTCGGCGTATCTTGTCAGGACGCAGTCAAAGTAGAATCTGAACCTTCCTTGGCTCATTCTTGGCGACGATCGCCAGAGACCGTGACTGCTGCGGGTTCAGTCAATCACACCGCAGTCTCTTCGCGGTGGTCACATCAGTTCTATGCAAGCGACAGGTATGTGTTCAATACGCTTGTCCCGCGTTTCAGTGTACTAAACCAGCAATGGTGCCTGTCGCATTACATTTCAGATAAGCGCATGCGCCCAGCACAGGTTTTTGCTAACAAGTCCGACAACCAAGCTGTAGTCCTGTTTTAGCAAGTATCCGCACCTCCCTTTGTGTGAGGCTGGTCCACGCTAGCGTACCCGGCTACTTCAACATTTTCACCGGCTACTAACGCTGCGTGCTGGTAGTATTGATATACTGGGTTGGCCTTTTGTGCTCGGGGGTTCCCAACGGTTGATAGTGGGCTTGGCGCGCCAAGCGCAGTATTACAAGACAAGCCCACACATCGTGGAGGTCTCGTCGCATATACTTCATGAGAAGACTCCCATATGATTGTAAAGGTACTCTTCGTTGATGCGCGTGATGCCGAGACTGGAGAAATCCCGCGAGAGTTGGGCGGGATTGGCGCTAGCGAGCCAAGACTACCAAGCATTGTTGTATCCGAGGACCAAAGTGTCCAGATGCAGCTGACTCCAACCTCTGCTTTGAGAACTCATAGTGTCGGGTATTCCGCTGACGATCGGGGATAAAGCATTGCTCTTCCGAATAATGCGGTGCTAAGAGACAGTGAGCGGAGCGGGATGATCAAATAATTGTGCTTTTACGCTGGATTTGCTTGGAACGACTTCAGTGGCGCTTCATTTTAGCAAACCTCAATCAGGTTCGTCTGAACAGACGGAGGCGGTGTCTTGATATTCAAGCCTCCCCGATACGCCTACAAAATCTCTAACGAGAAGCGCTTGAGCTCCATGTCAGTAATGACGACTTCAGTGAGCTAACTTCCATTCTTGGTGACAATCTGCGGCTTTATGGCCGCGCCGGAGACAGGCGCAACGAGCAATCCTGGAATAAAGCTTTTATGCCCGATTTCGGTCGAAGCTAGTCTTTCGTACTGTTGATCTCGCAAGCTGAATGACTCTGCTGAAGCTAGAAGATGTTGTCATTTTGGGTTCCCACGAATATCCACAGCCGACCACATTAATTGATGGCGAGATTGTGTGACTGGATTTCTGGATGGTTCTGGGCGGCTGCAGCGATGAATCTCTTCCTCTTTCTCACGTAAGCAGACCAAGCGAGTTCCGACAATCCGAACTCACCCTCGGGATCAGAATCTGGAGGGGCTAGACCGGTGTTATGCAACTATGTGCATCGGCGTTCACCATCGCCAGTATCTCCTGGTCCTGAGTGGATTCGCGACACGCTGTCAGCAGACTGCGCCGACCACATCCTCCGAACCTCTTTCCTCGAGGTAGAGCAGCATTCATGTCCGATATGTCTAACACATGTTGGTGGCAGACTTCATGGGACCGATGGGAGTGCGGGGTAATCGGAGGCCGTTGTTGTATCAGTCAGACGCCCGAATATCTCTTTCGTCGTGCCAGAGCCCCATGGCATCTCGGAATGGTTTAGGTGAGATTTCGACCAGCGTTTATGGTCAGCGCTGACATGGCGTATTGTAACAAACTCAAGAAGTCGAGAACAGATGGGATAGGATTCGCGGAACGCTGTGGACGAACTTTCTGCTCGACTCACTTGGCGCTCGGCTTTATGGCTTGCGAAGGGTATCCTCAGGTTCGGATCGATACCTGACTTTGAGCTTTGGCTTTGTTTCCCTGGCTTCGACTTCGACGTGGGTACGTCAGGGACAAAAATGTAGGAGCTGGAGGCTTGGCACCTTCCGGTCAGTACCTGCGCATTATTCGGGTGACACCGCGAACATGTCACGGTTACCGAGCCCTTCGAGGCGCTCCCACTGCACTTCAGTTGCGTAAGGTCTCCCTTTCAAACAGTGGAGTCTGCCGCTCGGCCCACGCCCGATATGCAATTGCGGACTCTGTCTTCCTAGATCAGAATGGCACTCAGACTCTCCCAATCTTCCGTGTATACCTTCGACAGCTGTGCTCACACAATCCTTCTGCAAGCGCCTAGCCTACTATAAATTCGGCCCGTCCAAGGTTACACCCGATATCATCACACACCACCCACAATCATGTCAGAACTCGATACCTCCGTAGTACGCAAGAAACGGAGCGGGTCCGAGGCCGTCAAGCGATCTCCAGAAGACGACCATCGACGTATGTGCTTAGCATGGGCGAATGACATTGACCATTAACAGAGTGCACTATGTAGGCAAAAGGCGAAACCGAACAACACAATCGTGCCTCAATTGTCATACCTCGAAACGCATGGTGATTATTTAGCGATCTCCACACTGCTCAGACCACGCGCTTACATCAGAGTCAGTGTGATCGTAAGAGACCATGTGGCAGGTGCACACAGCTCGGCCTCGTGAGTGTAAGAATATGCATAACTCTTCGCCGCAATGACGTGATTCTTGCAGACCGGCCTCTGTGTCTACGAAGTCGATGACCCGAGCAGGTCGTAAGTCGTATCAGATTGGAACACGACGTGATGATAGACTGACATAAGTACATCAGAAATGATTCTCCGGATGAGAAGACCAGGCTTCAGAAGAGAGTCGCTGAGCTTGAAAGTGTCATTCGCGAGGTATGGCTCTCCTGCACTTGTATACGTGGTTTGCTAACATATTATATAGTTGAAAAACAAACCTCACCCTCGTTGGGTCAATTCGAGTGGCACTGCGTCCACCGACCCTTCTGATAAGAGTCCATCGAATTGCGCCAGCAAATCGCACTCTCCGAGGGATACCCATCCGGGGCTTCCGCAACTCAAGATCACTCTGCCCCCAGACTCAGATGATAGCCAGCCTCCTGAACTCAGTCCAAGCTTCGCACTGAACGGATCGCCCTTCCTGGACTGCGGATCGTCGTCATCAAGTCGCTCAGGGTTCAGTACTCCGTCGCCGCTAAGCGTCCCATCTCCATTGTCCCCGTTGTCCCCGTCTCCTATCCGTACAGCGGCGGATCACTCGAATGGCATGAGCCCTGATTGTGATCTGATCTCCCTCTTCTCTATATGTCAAACAGAGCAATGCGGGACCGAGAGTGGCGTCTTCGACCAATTCTTCGATTCTTTTGCATCTGCGGATGCGGATCAGGCGGCGGTTGAAACTTCCCATCTTATCGAGCATGGCTGTGATGTTGAACACTGCGGATGCCTAAGCGATCCGGCGAGCTACGGCGCGGTGCTGGAACTGTCGCTGAGGTTGCGCAAAGCGGCTTCCATACTCGGACGGCATGCGAGACATGCCGGCCCGTCACACTGTGCTCTCAACCAGAGCATCAGCGAACTTGACAGGTTCACCTCGTATGTTTCCCAAACGCAGAGTCCTCGCACCGTCGCTAACGAATTATGCACAGCAATACTCTTGGGAATATCAATAGCCCGATTGAACCAATGCATATGGACCTTCGCGGTGCTCAGCATCTCACGGTCACTCCGCCATCTACATTGCTCACTACATCTCAATTGAACTCGCAATCGAGCGCCCCGCCTTCGCCCCTCTCCATCTCTCCTCTTTCGACGCAGAGTCAGGCTCCGTGGGGTGGGAGGTCTTCGTCTTACCCAAGTCCTCCGAGTGACGACATATTCATGTCCTGGGAGCCCTTGCGCCAGCATCCACCGTGGTCGGCAGGAGGTTCTGCCTAGTTCTAGTTTGGTGTTGGGTAGGTGGGCTTTGGACAGTTATTGTTCATACTGCAGTCCAGCTCCCCGCTACGGATAGTGTTTTGTATATAGAGCCTTTATGGAGGTCCATACATTTTCTTGCGGTGCGTCTGGTGTGTACATAGTGGACTTGCGAACTACAGGAGGATATATTTATGATACATATAATTAGTGCAACTATGTATGATCATGCAAACTACAAGTCGGAGGATCGACACAATTCGGCAGCAATACCGACGAACAGGGCCGCGAATCACTGTAACCAAGGGCGAGACTCTTGTATACAGGCCCACGATCTGCCTGGGCGATCGCTAGAAGCCAGCGTGTGTGGTGGAGCAAGTCAAGGGGAAAAACCTTGGGTCAAGATTCGCCGACCTCGGTGTCGCACTGTACCTGGCCAGACCCACAGGTAGGCCTCATGGGACATCGAATGTGCCTAGGGCGAGTTATGCGGCCGAACGATTTGGGTATGTACCCCATTGCCAATTGCAAACAGATAGCTTTGTGGCGCTAGCCTATACCAGCCGCGACGTTGCGGACAGCCTGGACGTTCAACACCGTGCGGGCCGGACCGGTAGGCTTGGCGGTTAATCCGACGAACCATAGAGAGTGGGGTATGGCGTACTAAGAGTGGCCCGTGACTCATGCTCCGCCGCAAGGCCTCAGTATGATCGCAATAACAGGACTCACCCTTCCCATCGGTTAATCGACGACAAATGTTTCTAAACACCCGCCCATAGGAGCGCAGATTGGAGTAGCGCTCCGAGGTCGAAAGCACTATATCACAGCGTGACCAAGACTCTGACTGATCTCTATTTAGATCCAATTGCCGCGCCCGATACAATGTCGTACCGCCAAGGTGAATCAGCAAGATCATATCCAACTTTACTTTCCAGCGTTTTCGGGCCTTGGCATGACTTAGACGCCTCCACGACGTGCGGCAGGGCAGAGCAGGAGAGACGCCTGAAGACGCTGGCGAGCCTCAAAAGGCAGGCAAAAGACGTCAAAGTCAATTCGACATTTTCCCGATGTGCCGACCGATCCTATAGCGTTCATGGCACCTGCTCCGTACAATCGGCGCGCCAACGGTGATGCTTAGGATATCGCATAGAACGCTATGGTCATATACATGCTCGAAAACACGGCATCAATGCTTTTCCTGTTCAGACTGCACACGCAGACAGTGAATTTGGCGGCCACGCGATGGTCCGCCGCAGCTCGCATCAGCGCAGTCGCAAAGTTTCACAGTTCTGTAACCTACCCAGTTACGGAAAGCTGAATCCTAGTGCTGTTGTGCGCTTGAGACTAATAGACTGAAGATGCTTCGACACATGTTTCTTCAGAATCGGGGTATGAGTGCAATGGCTGTCACCGTATCAGCACCCGGTGGGCCTCACATGATGACTGTCACTGCCGTGGAAGATTGTTGACAATACAGTCCATCCGTGGTGAGAGAAGCATACCGATGCTCTGATGAATGGATACAATATGCAATTGACACTGCACCTAATGATGTACTTACGATTTGAACACAGAAGCATTTCTTGATTGCGAACAAGAGCGCCCCAGGAAAGTAGGTCTTCGCGGATAGCCTCATTGTGCCCCATTCCAGTTTGCCGACAGCTTCCTAGAACTTGCCCAAGCCTCATGGGAGCTTGGGAAAGTAAAGATAGATTGCCAGTCCTGGAGCGGAGATCGCCTGTTCCCTGGGCGTGCCAAGCGACGGCCAAGTCGAATGCCGGCGTCTATTGTTTTGCGTATCGTCTTGGGAAGACAAGCAGAAAACAAAGACGTTAGATCGGCTTATCCGCACGTCGACGGTGCTTGTGCGCACGATAAGCAGTAAATCCCGAGGCAATCAGTGTACGCGAAATTGATACGAGGCGAGATGGGATTGATGTCGACAAATGGCGACATCTATGCGCTGCACGAACTTTGTACATGAGCTGAGCCATGCCTGGTGTCAGCAGTGTAGCCGCCACACCAAGCAGCAACGCCACCCGTGATAGAGGCCATTGTACACATGCCACTCACCTCGGAGGTCGTCGTCGGACGCAGAACAGTTGCGTGACATCCATGGCTTACTGAATCCTGCGTCGAGTTATCAGCAGTCCATGAGCTTCATCACTCACTGTCATGGCAGTTCTGTCAAACTTGACTAGGAGTTGCAAATGTACATCTCTCCATAGTTGTTGTCCACACCTTCCAGAACGAACCATGAATCAAGCATGCGAGCTTGAGGTTTCGAATTCATGTTGGTATTCGCCTGGATACACTTTAACTGCCTTAAGCAACACTGGAGCGCACGGTGATTGCATCCCTCACGATTTGTTTATTGCACGTGTCTTCCAAGAGGCATTTTGGTTTGATCATCAGGCAAGCCCGATGACCTCTCGAAGTGCATATGTACTTCGAACTGGCTCCATGAGATCATTCTTCTAGAGTCTGGACGTTCACATGGTCCCAAATACGTGACGCTGGATTTAGAATTCAGCCGAGTCGGCGAGCGGTTCTGTTGAATCGAAACAACTGTCTGAAGCAGTATCAAGTGCTCTTTCAAAAATTGCAATCGACGCATGGGAGACTGCGAGCTCGGAGTATGCGGGTCGGTGAAGAAGTTTCTCGACCTTTGGAGGAGTTGCCCGTTAGTGTCGAGCAAGATCGAAGTTGGATTATTCAAACCCCGACCATTAGTCAGCAAAGTTCAGCCACCTATATAGACTCCGGCGTCCATACGGTTTACCTATCCCTACCACCGTCTTGGTCTAGAATCTTCAGCTTCAGCATGGCCTCTCATCTGGTGAGTATACGTCTATTATGTTCCTAATCAGCAGATTTGTTGACCCCGTTACTAGGCCAACATCTTCGGTACTGAGCAGGACCGCGTGAACTGCTCTTTCTACTACAAAGTAAGCGAACCTCATGTGGACCTGGAAGACTGGAACTAATTCGTGACCATAAGATTGGTGCATGCCGTCACGGCGACCGCTGCTCTCGTAAACATATCAAACCTGCGTTCTCGCAGACCATCTTACTGCCAAATGTCTACCACAACCCCGCTCACGACCCCGTATGCAAACTCACCGAGAAAGAACTGCAGGAGGGCTTTGACGCGGTCTACGAGGACCTGTACTGCGAGTTGGCGAAGTTTGGGCATCTTTTGGAGCTACACGTGAGTATCATCTGCTTGATCGACCACCTGTCTCTCAACTCGCTTCTTCAGGTATGCGACAACGTCGGTGACCACCTGATTGGCAACGTTTACGCCAGGTACGAGTGGGAAACCGAAGCTCAGGCTGCCGTCGACAATCTCAATGATCGGTGGTACGCTGGCCGGCCCCTCTACGCCGAACTCTCGCCCGTCACAGACTTCCGCGAGGCATGTTGCAGGCAGAACGAGAACGGGGAGTGCAACCGAGGCGGCTTCTGCAACTTCATGCATCTGCGGCTCGCATCCAAGGAGCTCGTGTCCTCGCTGCGGCATGGTCAGCGTCTCGAGCGCCGCCTGCACCCACCGAAGACCGAAGGCGGAGGAGGTTGGGAACCGACCAAACGCGAGGGCGCGCGTGGACGCAGTGCGAGCCCGGCAAAACGTGGTCGCAACGATGGCGAGGACCGCTGGACACGCAAGCATTGAGCAATAGTCATTATTGGGCTAAGGATATCCGTGAAGAGTGCTATCATTTTGTATCTATTTTCTGACGCCGTCCACGGTGGTGTATGACAGGATTGTAAGACTCATGCATAGATGCATCCTGTGGCAGTGATAATCTATATATGTCATCTACTGGTAAGTGCTAGACTCAAGTTCGTATGATTGGGGTGCTACCGCATGTGGGGTTATACTAGCCATCCCCGACATTCACCGCTTTTGCCGTCTTCCAAAATTTGTGGCCATTGCACCACAAATCTGCGGACCGCTATATCAGCCATCGGTCGCAGGAGGACTGTATGATCGCTAACCTATCCACCAGTGGTCGAAGTAATTTTCCTGAGAGCGATAACGACTTCACACGGGCGAATGACTCCACGTAAATCATCTTAGGCGATGGGAGGCCGAGGAACTGCATTGGATATACATGAGACGATACAAGTTTGTCAATTCCTGCAGTACTCCTAAGGAGTGGCAGGGATTCTCGACATACCCGGTTCACGTACACGGCGGCACATAGAACGAAACATGTCCCGGGCCCATTCAGAATGAGCACTTCTGGACATGGCATAGCCGATATCATCGGCCTGAGAGTTATATGAGACACGGCCGCGAGAAGTGACCGCGCAGCAGTCAATGGTGTTGTGAGGAGTGACTGGTGGACGTAGCGTGCTCGAGGAATTGTAATGACTGAATACGGAGGTTGGCGTGGGTCATGCTGAACGGTCGCACAGCTAGAAGTCTTAGACATGTTCCAGTCGCATGTATCAAAATGGACAGACGTTTTGTGTGGGTGACTGCGCAGCCTTCAGCGATTCCAGAGCTATCGCCTTTCTCTCGCTGAGCGTGTCTCCGCAGCTGATAATGTACGTGCGGGGGTAATAGCGGGAAAAGTCGAGACCGCTCAATAGCAGTAATGCTTCGCTGGTGTGTCCTCCTGAATGCGCGGTATAGGTTCGATTCGCATGGGCGTGAACGCGCCCGTGGACTCACCCGAGCCAAGGAATACAGTCAGACCGCAGCGGTCTGAATGTCGGCGGAGAAACTTCTCCTTCGTCCTGGATCTCGGAAGCACTGCCCATAGTCGCAGAACGAATATAACACCGGTTGCCAAAGCCACCGACCAAAGCGACACAGCAGTCATCTTCAATCCCTGGATGTTATTCAGTTCCGGCTAACGAAAGCACTCCAGCCCCGCGTGGGTTCTACTTGCGTTCCAACCCTAGATCTTTGTGTGATCTAGACTGGTGTTGACTTGGATCCAGCAGAGACAATTCCGAGTGAGTTGTAAGAAACGATAGGTCAAGGAAATGAACTAGCCACCGACGTAATGGATGAGAGGGAACATGCGCTGCCCAGTGAGCGCTGGTCGGTGGCAGTTACCTTTTCAGGACAATTCGGTCGAGGTCGCAGTGTGTGCGACTCAACTTCGCGAATGAGACAGCATCCTGCGCATTGCCTTGTGAATCCCATCCCACTTTAGAGTTCACGCTCCAAGTCGAAACGAATTGCTTGAGAAATACTGGATGGTCCTCAGCTGAATATCATATCTAAGCTCAAAATGGCTCTCCCTGTGGACGGCGACATAGTGGCGGCGCTGCGGGACGCGGTACGCGACTGCTCTGATAGAGGCCTGTCATACGCGTCGAAATGGTGCGTAAGCGCGAATCCCAAGGATCTCGTCCTCTTGACTAGTCTTCAGGGCCTCCGAATTACTTCTGGCATTGCCAGCCTCCAGACGGCAGTCCCAACCGCACGCGGTAGAACCTCTGTTCGAGACAACCACACCTGCACGGCCGCGTTCTCCCCATTCAGTGACGTTCACATCTCGTACCCCGGGTGCTGCGTCAACGAGTACCATAACTCAGCCACGCTACAAACATGCACCGCCTATGCTATCGCAGGATCCAATCATTCAGAAGCAGGAGCTAGACTGGGAAGCTGAGGACGAGGACTTCGTCCGCACGGCGCGATCGTTCATTGAGACACGGGAATTCCTACGCGCCGTACACTGGCTTCAACCATGCAAGAGCTCGAAGGCACGATTTCTTAGCATCTACAGCCAATATCTGGTAGCTTTCCTTCACCGTTGACACACATGCTGGGTAATCTAATATCTCTCAAGGCCAGCGAGAAGAAGGCGCTGAGAGATTGGTACAAGCTTGATAGTGGGCCTCACTTCCGTCGGAGTCTTTGCCTAACCTCAACCTCAGGGCCACACAGACACACGGCAGCAACCTGCTGTCCCCGTTAACGCATCTCTCCTGGACCTGCTGGACATAGTGAAACACGCCACGGATCCGTGGCTGCTATTTTTGTACGCCGGTATTACTCAGACCAAGGGTGAACGTTAATCAACGGCGCCACAGGAAGGCCCTCTTTCTTCGCCGCCTGTCCCGGCGCGAGGAAGCAATAGAGAGCGCCTTGCTGTCCATTGCAGGATACCCATGGAACTGGTCTATCTGGATGGTGCTTGGCGAGTGTTTGGGCGATGGCGAAGAGGTAAACTTTGTAATTTACTGGTCCCCCGACTCCGAGCTCCTCCTGACAGGACCCCAGTTATCCTCGCTTCTGCCGTTGCTGCCGCTCCCACCCACCCATCCGTTGGTCCAATTGTTCCAAATCAAAACTCTGAACAGCCTCAATAGCCCGACAGACAACGAACTTGGCCTCTGTGACCGGTTGCTTGCCGAGGATTCCTTTCCCAGAAGTCTATGGATAATGTCTCTCCGCGCCTGTGTCCTGTATTATCTACATGGTGCGTCGGACCACGGGATCCAATCTCTCCCCATCTTCTGATTGTGCATTGTTTATGGCGTCTAGATTTCGGCCAGGCTGAAGTGCAGTTCAAGAAAATTCTGGCAATTGACCCTTACCGGATAGATGACATCGATATCTACTCAAATATCCTCTACGTGACCGAAAACAGCCTCCTTCTATCTAAACTTGCACATGACTTCCTGGCACTAGACAAAGACCGTCCAGAAGTTTGCTGCCTTGTCGGTACGTGCCTCATGGTCTGCACGAGTGTGATGTGTCTATTCTCCTATTCGGCACCTCATCACGCCGTATATGTAGGGAATTACTACTCATTGCGAACAGAACATGAGAAAGCCATCAAGTACTTCAGACGCGCAACGCAACTGGATCGGACGTATCTGTCAGCCTGGACACTGATGGGCCACGAGTATGTGGAACTGAAGAACTCTCATGCAGCAATCGAAGCGTACAGAAAAGCTGTCGGTGTGTCTGATAGTGTCGCCGGAGGTTCTCTTCTCTTATAAGCGCTCATGATTGTGCCTTCGCGCTTCTAGACGTGAACCGCAAGGATTACAGGGCCTGGTACGGGCTCGGTCAAGCATACGAACTTCTGAGCATGCATGAATATGCGCTGCATTACTATCAACGTGCAACAGCATTGCGGTGAGTTGTATCGGCTATTGGTGATTGCTCGACATTGACAGCAAATCTCACTGATCCGATGTGCCCCCGCAGTCCGTATGACGTGCGTATCTGGCAAGCACAAGCCATCTGCTACGAGGAAATGCGACAGTGAGTTTGCCGGACTGCGCTCTAGCTCCGCTCGTCTCACGCAGTTTTGCGCAACGGCAGGACACGGGAAGCCATAGAGTGTCTCAAACGAGCGCTGATTGGTGCGGACTCTCGCGAGACGACCATACACCTCAAGCTTGCGCGCCTGTACGCCGATCTAGAGGAGCATGACGAATGTGCTGCCTATCACCAGCGCGTCATCGAGGTATGCAGGGCAGACAGTGAGTATTCTTCCCGCGGCCCCGACACTTCCCGACACCTCAGTTCCCGCCTTCCATTCTACAACATGCCTTGCCCGTCATATATTCAAATCTTCCCCGTTTGATTGGCCTTGCGGAGTCTATGCTGCTTGTATATCCTGCCGCATGAGTCGCTAAGCTGATATATTCATGTCTCGCCAGACAAGCCCGTGACGGAATATGCTAAATCCGCCCTGCAAGTCGCCCGCTATCATTTCCAGTACGGTGGCGGTGACCTGCAGCTAGCGAAGCAATATCTCGAAACGATCGCTTCGAGCAATGCAGAGGAGGTCGGTTTTGCGACAGACTTGCTTAAACGCTTGCGGGCGCACTTAGCACGTATGGAGGCGCAGAAATTGTCAGCGGGAGCAGACGTCGAAGGGAAGTAAGATATGGTGGAATCGGACTGTTCTGTCTCATCTGTTCTGCCCGGGCTTACTCTTGCAATTCGGCCACCTGGAGATGGACCGTGACACGCCAACAAACATATTATTACCCGTCCTGAAATTTTACTCTGTATTTCAAACATCAGAATCGCTGTCAAGCGATCAGTCAGACACAGAAGTATACTCACGCTACCCGGGCTGACCTTGATACGGTGACATTGTCAAGCGAGACCATTGTGGCCCTGGACGCAGGCAGAGGCAGCGCGTCCGGCCACCGCGCCGCCTCTCGCCGCCTCCCCTAAAGCGGACAGACGGGCGCTATTCTCGCGGTCACGAGTGAGCAGACAGCGTCAAACGAAACAAAACAACAGTCGCCTACGGCTGAGATGTCGAAAATCCCAAACTCGCCATTCACCCCTTCTACGTCCTTCCAATCGCCAGTGCTCGCCGATAGCGAAAGCGCAGCGGATATCAAGACTAATGGCTCCGCCGCTGTCACCCCCGCCCCCGCGACGCCCGCAACCCAGGCGGCGTCCATAGGTCCAGAACTCACTACACCCGCCCAAAGTGCTGCGATTGAGCAACGGAGTGCGCGGCCAACCAATGCGGCAGACATAGAAGCCGCTGCTGTACGTGCGCGCAAGTTGGCCGCGGCGAAAGGACGCAGTGCGGAAGAGACAGGGATAATGCTGCAGACAGCCACACGGTACGTCACTCCCTTCTGCTTCGTCCCCTCTTACTCTGTGCTCATTTTGGGTGGGTTTACGGGGTAGATTCGCCGCTCGCTTATCTCAAGACCATACTGCGGTATTGCAACCGGACGTGGACTTGCCGTTCGTCGATGCGGAAGATGCTGTGAAGCGACTGCTGCCGTATCATGTCTTTCAGCAGCCGAAGGACGACCTTAGGACGCATCTCGACAGTTTTTCTACTTCAGCGACGCGGAAGGGTAAGAGGAAAGCGACTGAGGAAGAGTTGTTGCGTGAGGAAATAGCAGGTAAGCAGTGTCCTCAAGTGTGACTGCTACTGTCTCCTCAAATGTTCCACGCAGAAACGAAGCTGGCGCTAGAATGCTGGCGCCGACGAAAAGCTCTTGAGGACCGTTTCAAGCGTACACGCATTCGGTCTGGCACAGTGAGACTTTGTTTCCCATCTCGGGTCTGGTTATATCTGACAACGCCCCATATTCGTGTGCAGCGGCCATGCTTCGATGATCAAGCGTATGCGCTTTCTAGCGCGATACTGGAGAGTGAACGTACCGAGTCGACGATGCTAAATACGGAATTACGGAATGCACGGAGTGAGCTGGACAAACTCGAGCGCGAAAAGAAAGCATCAGCGCCCCCTCCTACACCTTCCACGCCTGCCACACCCGCCCGCCCGACTCCGCCAGCATACTATGCCCAACCTGCGGCGCCCGCTTCGGCGTACTCGGGTGCTTATCGTGGATACGCATATCCCTACGGCACATACGGCACATCCCAATACACATATAACCCCGCACATTACGACCCGAATACGGCTTATGCTTCAACGTCATATGCGACCTCCGCACATCCTAACCCGTATGCAGCGACGGCATATCCATCTGTGACACCGACACAACCTTATCCCATTCCTGCTGCCGCTCAAACGGCCGCTGCAGGAACTGCGTCTACTGCTGCAACAACGTCGGTGCAAGCACAACAGACGCCACAAACGCCAGTTCAGTCGTCACACCCAATTACTCCCGTTGCACGAACAAGTGCTATTCCGGTACAGCTACCTGCTACTTCGATGTCTGCTCTGGCTGCCCTCGGTATTACACCAGTCCCGACAGCCTCGCTTCCGCCGCCTGACAAGCCGCAACCTGCCGCAGTACTGAAGGGTACCAGCCATAACGGTACAATCCTCAACCTGGAGATCAATGTGGGGTCTCTGCAGCAGGCGCAGATGAGCGGGCTGGCGCTTGTTCTCAATGCTCTTACCGCCAGAGGTGTCACTGTAGACGGTACGGCGGCGTCCACTCCCACTTCTGGTGCCGCCACATCTCCGCCGAGCAGCACAAATGTAGCTAGTGTGGCGGGTACTCCGCCTGCTTCCAGTAGCAACGGCACTGGCACTGGCACCGCGACAAATTCGACTTCGAGTACGACACGGACACCAGCCGGCACTTCGGCTGCCAGCACGAACAGCTAAACTACACCTGCCGTGGACTTGTCGGCGACGTCGGCGAACAGGGAAGGTTAATGGACGGATAGTGGATGATGCTATGTGTTGTATAACATTCTGCAGCCAATTTCAAAGACATCACCAACACTCGCGCGTCTGTCTGCGGGGTGACGGTTACGTACCGAGTGTGGTATGACGCTGCTCGTACACACGACAGCATACGACATGGAAGATGGAAGCCGTCGCGTAGCTGGTCGGTCCTCCGCTCGAGGACGGTGCCGACGGCCATCGTGGTGACAAGGCATGTCAGTGCTGGCGGCTGCTGGGGATTTGTTGCGGCTGATGTCACCGTGCGACCGGAGACGGAGATAAAGGATCGAGGAGCCATCGAGGGTGCAAACTTACGTTCATAAAGAATTTCCTTTTCGAGCGCAAGGTGCTGGTTTTCAGCGGCGCGCCACCTGTGACGCCACAGTCGCCGCTCATTTTTGCTCTCCGCCCGCCTTCGCTGGTTCGCCCCATCGCCTACATCGGCCCTCGCGTCGAGCTCATCGTCAACAACGATGAGCTCCACGTCTCCTCACTCGTAGTCGCCGTTCCTCTGCTCGCTTTGTCGCTGCCGCGATGTGTCTCGCCAGCCGGCGGGAACCCACCGGCTATGCTGATGTGGCGCTTACTCAATCTTGCCGAGCGTGGTCGCCGACGATGACTGCACGATGGCACCCTAAAAAATCCATGCAAGTACTCCACTACGAAGTCAAACCTTCCGACACCACCAAGGGCAGTATATAAGCTCGCAGGAGCGCCGTTATGGCCGCTCCACGAGCACGGATACCTCTACGCGACAACTCTTGCGATACCAGACCCGCAAACGATACCTGTCCTCTACCACTCTATACCACAACCGGAGAGACTTAGAACGTTGACCAACTACCTAGCCAACATGTCGTCAACAGAGCACGCACCACTTGTCTTCTCCTCTTTACCTATAGAGCTTGTGCGCGACATATTCGAACACGCTGCATTCTCCGATCGCGCATCCGCGCGTTCGCTCTCCCTTGTCTCCTCTGCTGTACGGCGTTGGACAGACCCCGCACTCTTCCACACCGTCGTGCTCCCCTCAACGCGCTCTCTCCGCGCCTTCATTACAGCGCTCGCCGCGCGCCCCGCCGAATTCGCCGCGCAGCGCGTCAAGCACCTCGGCATCTTCGCGCTTGGGCCCGCGCAGAGCATTGACCAGGTTCTCACAGCATGTGCGGGCGTCCAGAGCCTTGCGTGCGGATTCTCGCTCCCACGTTATAAGGACGTCAAGGGATGCCCAACCATACAGGCGTTCGACGCCCCGCGCGAGCAGCACCTCCTGGGTGCGGCCAGTCGCGACGGCTGGGACGCCGCGCTCGTCGGGCCCTCTGTCACGCACCTGCGTGTGCATCTGTCCTCCATCCTGAACGACGGGTCTGAGCGGGACCGCTGGGACCGCTTCGCGCAGCTCCCGAACCTCACGCACCTTGCGGTCGTCTACCGGCCCTCCGCGGACAAGACGCCCGCTGCACTTTTCTCCGACATCAAGCACCTCCTCTCCCCGCAAGTCTCGGACACGGGCAGCGCCCCGTCCAAGTTCCAGCTCATCCTCATTCAAGTCCTTGGCACCGATTCCGGAGCTTTCCCCGCAGACAAGGCTATCGCAGAAATCAACTCTACTGCCGAGGCCACAGGGAGCAATGCCCTGCGCATTGTCGCCGAGCGCGCTCCGATGTCTGCTGCACGTCAGTGGGAGGACTCGGTGAGGAGTGGACGTGGTGTTTGGGAGAAAGGGGAGGAGATCGTGAAGGCTAGATTCGTGGCTGTCAAGCACTGAGGATATGATCGACTCCCTGTCCCACCCATGTATACCCTACCCGCTGGTCGCGGCACGATTGATACCACACGATACGATAGACTGCACTAATTCAATTTCATTCACCTACTTGAACGAGTCCATTCCGCGCGAAAGTGAGATAAGAGTGAAGGCGAAGAAAGCATAGCGACAGCAAGAGACCCGAATGGACATAGCACAAGTAGCTGGAACAGTGCCCTGCCAGAATAAAGCTACAGAAACAGTAAAACACAACAGGGCCAGACATAGTACACAATAATATACAGGCAAAGATACAATGGATCAAATTAGAACGCGCTGACATGTTGTAGGTCAGTGCACAACTTGAACGACTAGAGTGGGACGTACTGCGATGAATATGTCGAGCCTCCTCACTTCGATGGATACGGCGCCCCGCTCCGCCACGAATCCCGGCTACAGTACGATGTTAGCCCCGATGCAATAAGGTCGACTGTGTTCGACGTGCCTAGTCGCAGCGCCCGGCCAATCCTGGCCATACTCGCCACCTGCTGGCACACTCTGCGCACCCGCCACATTCAGTGGTGCTACGTAGCCGTATCCTCTTGAGGGCATCCCATACTGCTCCAGGTGCACATCCTCCAGCACCTCGTTCTTCACAAACGGCGCGCCCGCCTGGGTCTGTGCGCTACGTGATGGTGCACCCGCCAGGCGCGGATCATGCATCATGGGAGGCGCGCCGCCCCAGAGCATATGCGCACCATAGTCGAGCGACCCGCCCGCGCTCGCGAAGCGCGCGTCCTCGTAGATCGCGCGGAAGTCGCGGTTGGAAAGGTAGTCGGAAAGGAGCACCTGCGACAGCGCGTCCGCGGACTCGGCACGCATATCTTGCGAGGGGGACAGTGGTGCCCTGCTCGACGGCGGCAGGAACGGGTGCAGCACGCCGGGCGGTCTGTCGTACGGCATGTGCAGCACGAGCTCGCCCTCCTCGTCCGGTGCGAAGGCCAACATGTCGTCCCCCGGGGTGGCGGGGTTTCCCAAGTGCAGTGAACGACGCTTTGGCAGGGACACAGTCGGCCTTGGCTGGCCCATTTGTGATTTATGGCCCTCTGTGGGATCTGATCGATGCCCCCCGGGACGCGGGGGACGTCGTGAGGACGCTGAAGCGGAACCCAGCAGGGACGTCAAGTCGGGACCTTCTGCGCTGGGTAAGGAGGCTTTGATCTCATCGCTGAAGATCGTGCCGGGGTGTGAGTGCCGCGGCACACTCGCAGTTGCATGGTACTCACGAGATCTCCGAGGCGAGCTCCCACCTGTTGCTAAACTCGTCCAGCATCTTGACCAGCTTTGCGAGGTAGTCGAGCAATGACATCATCGTCTGCATCGTGTCGCGCTTGCGCTCCCGCGACGATGCAGCCCCTGTGCCCTGCTTCTCCCTCGCCACGAGCGTCCACACGCCCACCAAGAACACGCCCGCATACATAAATGACGACTGTACAACGTTGTTCACGTTCGACATCCCACGTTGTGTCTGCACCGCGAGGATGTCCGTGCCCGCCTTGGCCGCATTGATGCAGATCGACAGTGCTGATCGTGCGAAGTCGGACTGTTCCGAGAGTTCTGGTTGACGCGGATACCGGAAGCCGCTTGGAAGCGTGAGGAAGGGACGGTAGCAGATGATCTGGACAAGGTGGTAGAGTGTCATGAGGGAGGCGGCTTGGCTTGCGAAGATGTCGTTCTCCATAGTCGGCGACCATTTAACTAGTGGCAAAGTGTCAGCACACAAATCATCGCACAGGAAGGATATGATGCATACGATGATCGGGAACACCGTCGACCCACTGCACCAGCTGCTCGTTCAGCTGTTCGAGGATTTCCTGTCTCCAATTGGGACGCCAGAACGTGAGTATATAACCCAGTGAGCCTGGGACCCGTCCAACCGCATACTGTTTGCGACGATATACGCCTCGTTAGCAAGCGCCTGGCATGACCTTCGACGTCGAACTCACGAATGTTTCCAAAGCCCGGGCTATTATCTGAGAAAGCTTGATCCAGCTGACGAAGAAAGTTACCTTCGACGGCTTGTCCGCCGGCTGCCTAAAGGATAGCTCCGGGTCCTCGTTCTCCCAGTACTCGTCGTCCACCTCCGCAGGAAGATCAAGGTCCATGCTGTCATTGAATCACATGAGATCCGGATCTATGGTTAACATATGCAAGACATACTCCTCCTGTTTCGAGGCACACGGCCGACCGACCAGCATGCTTCCAATACGGTCGAAGACGACAAGGTGCCAGAATGCGCGCTTCCATAACTCTTCTTCAAGAGTAGGCTTGCGGCCATAGACTTTCCGGCGATGCGCACCGACATCCTGAGCTTTGCGAATCCCGATGCTGAGATACAGCCAGGAGACGGAGTGGGCCACAGTGCCACGCAAGTACATCCCAATCAGCTAGTAAGAGGAGTGGAGTGAGCCACAGCTCATAACTATGTGCACACGGCATGCGAGAGATCCTAAAGGATTGCACGTTTCCAGTATACACAGGTAGACAAGGGACTCACAGAGAATGTCTGCACTTCGAACAAGGTAGCAGGCATGATGACACTGCGACAACGGCGGTGCACCTCTGTCCAACCATTGGATTATCAGAACCTATTCAAGCACAGACAATCATGCGCCCTCACCTATCGCTGCGTCAACATACTTCCATCCTGCCTCGGACGGTGCTGTACCAACCCCGCCCTCTTCCCCTTCGGATTTCGGATGTAATACCCGCGGGTCATCGCTCCACCGGCTCGCCACCCCGAATATACCCATGCATACACCTGCGAACCAAGTGTCACGTGTATGCAAGCCTTCCTGCCAATGACGTTCGAAGGTTGGACGGTGGAGGAGCGGAAAGAGATTATTGCTGTGTGTAAAATAGCTGTTGATGAGCTTTTCTGCAAGGTCGAGGGGAGGGAAGCGGGCTGAGAGGTAGCGGAGAAGGCTGGATAGAACACTCGCTCCTTCCCATTCAATCTCCCACTGGATACAGGATGTTCTTCATCTATATCATGTATACCACGAGTAGAAATAGGCACGTACTGCTGGAGGCTTCCAAAAGAATGACCGAAGTGTTGCGAGCCTGGGTATGGAATTGACAGATCCTGGCGTGTCACCTAGGTCCTTCGCAACCTCCGCATAATGCTTTTGTTTGAGCACTCTAGTAGCCGTGACCAGCTTGGACGAGCTGCTCTTGCCGTGGAAGCGGTAATGTGTGCCATGGATGTCCTCGTCAGGAGGCCCTTCCGCGAGCTCAAGACCGCGCATTGTGAGCGTCATTTGCTTTATGCCCTGGATCATACTCATCTCCCCCAGCTCGTCGATTTCATCGTTATCCGACGCCACTGACGATGGTGATTCCAAGTCGGACTCCAGCGCAAGCTCTAGAGTGGACGGCCTGCTTCGGCTAGCATTGCGCTTCGTCGTCGTCCTTGATGGACTTGATGGATCGTCGTCTGGGCTAATGTGCGGGCAATTACTGGTGCAGCTGCATGATGGGAAGGTGACTGTGCCTGAGAATGACAGCAGGGAGGGTTTACGGTGGATCGACGCAGAGGACGGACGGCGCAGCTTTGGCGGGGGCGGTGTAGAATCCAGATACTTCCACGAATCGCGAACGACCGGCGGACCCAACTCAGCAGAGAAATCTGCTTCTGGGCGGAGCTAAAATGACCGCATGTCAGCATGATTCACCCATAGCAACGTTTCAGTGGAGAGCAGAGGGACACTGGAACCATGCAGGGCAGGCCGGAGATTTTGCGGGCCGAGGAAAACACGAATGGCTCAACACCCCTTGCACGGCTCTCAACTAGGTCATAACAGCGCACGGACGCTCGAGCGGCACGATTGGCCGTTGCTTCGTCTGTGGTTCAGGATACAACGGCGCACTAACCCTTCTTAACAGCGTCTCCAGCTTGTCTATGCGGTCCTCCAGGCCGGTGACATACCTGCATAGAGGTCAATTGAGTCATGAGGGACAGCACTCGTGAGTACTCACGCCTTCGGCGGTCCTCGAGGTTTCGAGGTTTCACTGAGGATCACAGAATGGCGAACTTAAGCGAATGGACAAATTTGCAATGATATGAGGCTCACATATAGGTGCAATCCCGTCTGTTCTGCTTGCAATTGGTGCAGAAGTTATCCCGCATCCGAGGGCCATCGCACTTGGTCTTCCTCCGCCTGCAGTAATCGCAGGCCCGCTCCAACTTCCTCTTCTTGGACCCACTCACACTGGAGCTGGGGTCTGCTGAATCATCGTCGGGAGAGTAGTGTGCGTGCTCTGTGGGCTTGGGGGACGCGGTGCCCTCGAGCGCGATTACCATGGGCGGAGGCGCGGGCGTATAATTGGATGCCCAGGTGTCATCTCGCTGCATGGGAGATGGTGGTAGAGAAAGAAGTCGGCCTAGCAAGCCGCAGAAGGCCGCGGATAGAGAGTTAGACAGCCAGGGAAAATGGCGTTAGAGAACTACATATATATCCTCCAGATTCCAGGCAGCCACTTCATCGCTCTCTATTCATAAGTCACCACCCGACCAGCGTCACCCGGCACGTGCTCGCCGCCGCCCTCGTCAGCGAGCGACTCCGACCATCGCACCCGCGACCACCCGCCTCATTCCTCGTTCACGACCAACACCGCTCACGACTGCCGCGCTGCTCGCGACCGCCGCCCACGACCGCCGCCAGGTGCGCCCGCCCATCGTTGCGCACATCCTACTCGGCACTCATAGACGCTCAGCAGGGTGCGTAACACATATTTCGACACAGGGCTCAGACCACCATCCATATCCTGTCATGCATGCCGCCCGAATCATACTTTCAGCTGTGCCTCATACGATATCCCGCGCCGCCCATCATGCCCTGCCACCGGCCCAACGACTCGCTCGGGTGCGCATGATGTCCTCCGGATACAATTCACTTGACAGGCCACGCCCGCCACCCTTGCCTCGCGAACAGCAGCAAGAGTTCGAGGAGTTAGTAAGACGAGCGCAGGCGCCGCTACAAAGGGCATCGGCCGAAGGGGCGGAGGCAGACCTGGCGCTGCACCCGGATGCCCGTCGGCCTGTTCCCGCTGCATTCGAGGGTGAGGTCAACCCAGCCACAGGAGAGGAGGGCGGACCAAAGACAGAGCCCGTGGGGCAATGGGCAGAGGACGGTGGTGACT
This sequence comes from Gelatoporia subvermispora B, assembly GCA_000320605.2. Classification (NCBI taxonomy): domain Eukaryota; kingdom Fungi; phylum Basidiomycota; class Agaricomycetes; order Polyporales; family Gelatoporiaceae; genus Gelatoporia; species Gelatoporia subvermispora. The sequence goes on from KB445796.1 coordinate 471,733, forward strand.
GGAGCTTCAAGGGACGAGTCTCCGACTTTTGATTGTCCGAGTAGGTGTTATACGAGTGTCCAATAAGCATTTCAAGTTTACAAGTTCACCGCCACTATCCGAGGCGGTCTATCGCTGTGTCCGTCGCTGTCACACATGCGTCGCATCAAGGTCCTTGCCAATTGTTTTGCGAATCTGTTGCTATCGTGACGGCTCGTACTACAAGTCTCAAACTGTACGAAGAGACGGGAGGCTTTGGGTCTGCATTTTACGAGCACATTTGCACCTCAGCCTACCCTGAGTCAAAATCGAATATCCAACCCGTGATCTTATCCACCATGGCGGTGGATCGTCCGTACATTACGAACGACGCAATTATCTGTGTCCACTTGTTGTGAGTCATATATTTCTGTCGGCAATCGCCGGGACGAAAGTTTGTGAAGAACCAACTTCTTCATGATTCCCACTCATATGAGGGTCCAGATGTTCATCGCTCTCGGGTTCATGTAGTTACTCTCCCATGATTAATTAATTCGTTATGAAGATGTCTCACCCACTCGGTCGGTATCGGTTATCACATGTGCCTTTTAAGCTGATGAGGCACCGGCCTCACACTTCGCGTTTAGTTACTATGGAACCTCTCGACTACCTGCCTTGACGAACCTTGCCAGAGCTGGAAGAATTCACGTGCCTGACTACTGAATTTGTGTAGATGTCAGTCAAACAATATGTCTGAAGATCTCAATAGTGCTTTTAATCGGCCTCTCGACGGCATCCTGGAAATTCTACATTCGCCACCTCGATATCGGATCTGTTCCTCATCGGAGTAGAAGCTCGTTTGGGTGACATCCCTTCCCATTGGGTGGATCCGTTAGGCTGGAGTGTACTCCCGATGATCACTCTTCCTGAAGTCTATGTGACCATGAATCCACGAAGGGATACGCCAGAGCCGGAACCGGTGAAGGGCTCTCATGAGCGAACTGCAAAGCCTCTTTCTTCTCGATCTGGTGAAGAACTCTCATGAGCAAACTGCCAAGCACATTTCCTCTCGATATTTTGGGCGGTTCCCTTTTTTAAGATGTCGGCATGAAATGATCAGCGGTGCTTGGGAGTGCTTGTCCGTAAATGTATTTTTCTCTGTTGCACTTTGCGCCTTTCACCAGTTTGTATTCATAAATCAAGATGTGCGCAAGGCTGGCCGTACAACTTGCTTCCTGTACAACACCCTCGGATTGCCCCCCTATGTAAATGACCATTATTTCGCATCGAACCTGGTGTCAACCGTCAAAACATTCTTGAGTTCAGAGTCCGACCAGCCCACCAGTGCCAACTGGATCTGATCTTTGCCTGTTTCATGCCGTGCCAGATCAAAGCCAGTGTATGTGAACATGGGTCCCTATGAGATCCGACAGGCTGTCAGGTGCTATCTGAGTTTCAACTCTCTAGCGTACAACGTGCACCCACTCGGTTTCGCCGACTCCCCTCGAACTAACTGGGTTCGGGGGCTCTTTCTTTGGATCGCCACGGAGGCACCGGGCCGGCACCCCCGTGCCGCGGCACCTCCTGTACTGGATAAATTCTTGGGTTCTGATAGGTTCGATTGCGAACTCTCCTTGATACCGCAAAACGCTCTCGGTGCGGGTTGTATGTACCTCTGCAGAATCTCTTCTGTCACAAAACTTTCCCGCAATCCTCACTTTCTTCCTGTACTTACATATCGAAACACGCTCCGTCTTATGTCTTCAAGCAGCGAAAGCAGGACCATGTCAATAGCGAGGGAGGAAGCAAGATGGAATCGTGTATGTTGTACTGCCAATTCTTATGACGACAACAGGGTTTCATGTTCACTCCAATATATTCTAGATGGCAGACCACATGACGGGCTTCCATGATCATTTCAAGTGGGAGTGTGAGCATGATATCGACTTTGATGGATCCGGCAAGCTCTAATGGCTACAAGTCAACTTCATATACCAGGTTCGTGTTTTATGGGGACGTGCCATGCACCCATGGCCATGACATTGATAGTAGGTTTCGGATGGTTCCTTCAGCAAGAGGGGAATGTCGTTATCGGTCTTCCTGAGACGAGTCCAACAACTAATCAGATGTGAGATTCTACTCGCTCATATCAGAGCTAATATAATCTCAGACATCATGACACTCACATCATACTCCCCGCAGCATTAACTGTTCACCACACAATTGAAGAGCAGTACATCTTTCCAGTTCTCGCGAAGCGCATGCCCGCGTTCGGGCAAAACGAGGCACACCTGAAGTCTCATGAAGGGATACATCATGGCAAGTCGAATATTCTAGTCTCGCATTCGCCCATTCGTCTGACAATCCTGTTCATTTTATCATCAGGCCTTGATGACTTGACAAAGCTCGTGCAGAAATGGTTAGCGGAACCATCGGCGTACAGTCCGCAGGAGATGCGGGAATGTCTGGACAGCTGGCGTGAAGTGCTGTTCAAGCATCTTGACGAGGAGGCGAGTAGTTGACACTTTGACAGTGACGAATGAAAGTCACTGACACTACATGTGTCTGATAGGTCGAGGACCTCTCCGGAGAAAACATGAAGAAATACTGGAAGTTGGAAGAAGTCGACAAAATACCCATCTAGCGCAGCGTCGATTTCTGTCTTCTTTTCTTAGCCAAGCACAATGCCTATCTGCATACAGACGCGGGACGTGAATAGCGAAATTTCACGCCCCGAGACCCTCACCAGCTGCTAGAGATAGAATCGAAGAGTATTTCAGCCACAGCCGCTCTACGAGCCTAGGGTGCTACGTTGCTATTGCACTTGACTCGACTCTTACCGAGTAATATTGGTTTCAAACCGATGGACCGTTCGTTGTGCTATAAACTGTGACATGTATTTCCCAAACGCCCGTAGCGAGAATAAGAAGAGAACCATCTGAGGCAACTACGGATACAAGGAGATCCAACAATCCCCGATGTGATTTCATAACAACATTCCAAGACAACCCTCTAAGCAGGGCCAGTAAATTGGACGGTCGCGCATACCTGGTCACCGTCGGAGCAGTGCGGAATGAGCGTCTGCTGCGCACCAGCTATCGAAGACATCAAGGTCAATCATGCATCTGTATCACTGAGGCTGAGACACTCACGGTCAACGGAGAGTGTCGGGAAGCGCTCTGCCGTGCAGGTGAGCTCGAGGTCATCTGGACCAGTGGTGGCGGGGAACGTCGCGGGCTTGTTCACGGCAGGCTTCGGCGCGGGGACGACGTCTGAGCAGTCGACTAGGCTCGAGCGGCTGTGGCCGAGGACTGCGAGCTTGGACATCGCGGCCTTGAAGCTTTGTGCCATGAACTCCTGCTCGTTGACGAAGCTCTGCCAGAAGCAAGCAGTGCGTTCGTCGCGGGCAAGAGCAAAGTCGGACTGGAGGCGCATTTCACCAGTGTCGTTGCCACTGGTGAGTGGGAGAGGAGACGCAACCTCGCCAATGTTGTTGTTGGTTCCAGGGAAACCAGTACCCTTGAGCAGCACCTCAAGGAATACCTGAGTGTCGAAGGTGAACGGGGTCTAGTGTACCACGATGTCAATATAAAGCACGAAGCTTGAGTTTCAGACGAGCACTGACCGAGTCGAAAGGTGCCGCATCAATGGTCCCATCGACCTTGTCAGCGCGGGCGACGGTGTGGGAAGCCAGGAGTGAGACAACTTCGAAGGGGCTGAAGCCTCCGGCATCTTCGAAGCGTGCGAGAATCTTGGTGACATCGTCCTGAGGCTCAGGGATCAGGCCATCGATGGCAGCGATGGTGTGGTTAGGGCGACCAGCCAAGAACTCGAGCTGAGGAGCGCCCTGAAATGTATCAAATGTGGACATGAGCCAATGCGTAGGAAACACATTTGGGCAATCAGTCACTCACAGGACAGTTGGTCAAAGCGACAGCACCCGCAAACTGAACGAGATCACCCGCGCTAACGGCGTGCTTCGACAGGAAGGGAATGAGGTTGTTCACGGAGTCGTCGATACCGTTGTTGGCCGAGAAATTTGGCTCGACCGTTGGGAACAAAAGCATCGAACCGTCAGCTCCACCGCCGCTGCAAAGTGAGCAGTGACATTAGTCCTATGATCCGAATGTACACATTGACAGGACATACGCAGAGGGGCCCATGCTGCTGGAGATCGCAACAGCGTCGTGGAAGGTCAACCGGATGACCTCGTGAGCTAGAGGATTTAGATGAGTGCGACGGAGAAAATGTGAGGAAACTCGAATATTCACCATCTTCTCCGCAGTCGCCCATGAAGAGCGTCTCTTGCAGGTCCTGTGCGAGCTACGATCGGTCCCATCAGCATCATGACAACACATCGAGTGCAGAAGCGGTGCGCATACTGGGATGAAGGCGCAGCAGGCTGCATTGCTGACGCGAGTGCCGTCAGCGCAGACAGCAGTCGGTGCAGCGTTTGAGACTGCGGCGAGCACAACGAGGGTAAAGAGAGAGGCGAAAGCCATTGGGGTGTCTGTACGTCGGATGGACTGAACCGAGAGAACTGTTTGTTCTGAGGGACTTGTCATCCTGCAGAGCAGCTTTTATACCTCGCAGGACGTAGCGGAAATCCTTGTTCGGAGCATGTCGAATATGGATGAGTTGCAGGAAGCACTGTTGTTGACCAATGGTTTTCCGAGCTCACAGGAATGTGGGTAAAGACAGACGGTCCCGTACGGTGCCGTGAACGCAACCGTAGTGGCGGGGCAACGGTCAACCGAGCCTGGGGGAATACCATAGAGCCCAAATTCCGTCTCAGTGGACGCACTCATCCAGTAAGATAAAAATAGGTAACTGGATGAGCACAACCAGGGAGCTGGGGGCGTACGATCTGTGATGAATGCCAAGATCTGCCACACTTACGTGAGTGTGGGATTGTAGTGGTACAGTCATACGCCAGAAAATCGGTACGCCAAGGATTTCGGAGACGTGCATGTATCCACAAGGACTGGTGCGACGCATGCCAATCGACCTGAGCCGTGGTATCGAGGACTCGGGGCCGCGACAGGCTGATAACGCCTCAAAGCCTATCATACGCGACATGAGAACATCAATTTCGTAACAACAGGTGAAGGCCTCACTCGCTTCAAAGCAATGAAGTCGCGTTATAAGCAGATACCGTCCAAGATGGCGAGAATTGACGCTAGTTTCAGGATAGTGGCATCCACAAACTAGCTGACAGTACACAACATGGCGCATTTACTGTAGAGCCTGATAATCATGCTCGCAAGGCGGCACTCTTCAAGACGGATGGGTGCGCAAGCAGACGAGACGCTCCAACACTGACCAATATTGCAAACATAGAAATTGATGAGCCGGCCTGAGACTTCATCAGCCGCATCCGCTGAACGAGCAAGCCAAGGACATAGCAGGCTTAACCTAGTAGCGAGAAGAATGAGGAGCGAGCCAAGCTTCCGACTGGGTACGGCGGGAACAACCAAGCAATTCACACCGGACAATCTGCGACCAGTCCGACCCGGAGTGCAAGTACATAACACGAGCGACGTGATAGGCCACACAGTAAGGTATTTCGGGAGACGAGAACTATTCCCACTCAAGGAGTGCCTCAAGCTAGATTGGGTTGTCCATAAGTTTGTCTCTTTTAGCACCAAACTTATATTCCGACTCGCCGGTTGTTGTCAGAAGCTGAGACGTTGAAGTCTAAATCGCTCGTCGAGTCGCGCTGTTACCCAGCGGGCGCTTGTAGCTACCGGCCCGGAATATCCGGTATTGTAGACGCTTGCGAAGCTAAAAACTACCGTTTTTGGGCGCGGGACGGTTATGTAAGCCGTTTTTCGATGTGAACGGCGGTGCCGCTACTGGAATCATCCACCACAGAAGTATTTCGCTCCTCCTCATCCTATTCTCAGTCCTACGCCGAACACTAGAAACAAAAGACAGATACCAGCCCTCAGCTGCTCTGTCGCTGACTAGCCATGGTGTCACAAAAGCGTAAGCTCTCGTTCAGCGAGGGCAGTGTAATGGATTACGACTCGGATATGGACGTCGACATCTCCTCTGCTCTTACAAACAAGAAGTCGAAAACCACAACATATCAGTCTGTAGATGACGACGAAGGCGATCTGCAGGAGCTGATTAGGGATTCCATTGCCAAACGGGATGTAAAAGAGGGCACAGAACTACTCAAGAAGACGAAGGGGAAGAGCAGAATCGTGAAGGGTGAGGTTGGAGGGGGTAGCTTTCAGAGCATGGGTATGCGATCCGGAATCATCCCCTACACAAACGCCGAGATGCTGATGATAGTCATACAGGTCTCCACCCGTGGTTGCTACGCTCGTTAACTCTTCAAGGATTCCGTATACCCACACCCATCCAGCGGCTCTCTATACCTGCACTGCTCGCAAATCCTCCTAGGGATCTTGTTGGAATGGCTCGCACCGGTTCAGGAAAGTCCCTGGCATATATGATACCTCTGATCCAGCGACTCGGTGGTAGACACTCGTCCACCTTCGGCGCCCGTGCCTTGATTCTCCTGCCCACTCGTGAACTTGCGTTACAAGTATTGAAAGTGGGGAAAGAGCTCGCGCGAGGCTGGCATGCTGGGGAGGGCGACCATGCAGGAGATGACAGGACTTCTGACGACGCGAAGAAGGGACAAAGCCTCCGCTGGAGTCTGATAGTCGGTGGTGAAGGTCTTGATGAGCAGTTTGAGATGATCACGAACAACCCAGATGTGTAGGTCGTGTTCCCCCTGTCACTTGTATTGAACTTATCGCGCTTTCAGAATCATTGCTACTCCTGGTCGACTGCTCCATCTCATAGTTGAAATGAACTTGGACCTCAAGTCGATTCAATACGTTGTATTCGATGAAGCTGATCGTTTGTTCGAAATGGGCTTCGAAACTGCGCTCAACGAAATTATCGGCCGTCTTCCCGCAGCCCGCCAGACATTACTTTTCTCGGCGACACTTCCTAAGTCCCTTGTCGAATTCGCAAAGGCGGGCCTTCAGAATCCAAAGCTCGTGCGACTGGACGCAGAAACCAAGATCAGCTCTGACCTGAAGATGTCGTTTTTCTCGGTGGGACCAACGGAGAAGGATGCTTGTCTCTTGATATTGCTACGAGACGTCATTGGCGTCCCGCTTGGTTCGCAAAAGTCCACAGACAGTGTTGATACCTCAGAACACAAGGGCAAGGGCAAGTCGAAGGCGAAGTCACACGACGTGCAGACCGCCCCTCATCAAACACTCATTTTTGCGGCGACAAAGCATCATGTCGAGTATTTGACTAACATGCTTAGCACCGCAGGGTATGCTGTCTCACACATCTACGGTTCGCTTGATCAACTCGCCCGTACGCAGCAAATGGACCGGTTCCGTCGTGGTCACACCAACGTCTTAGTCGTTACTGATGTCGCTGCTCGTGGTATCGATATTCCTGTCTTGGAGAACGTCGTGAACTACGATTTTCCGCAAGGCGCGAGAGTCTTCGTGCATCGTGTCGGACGAACAGCTCGTGCTGGCCGACAAGGCTGGGCGTGGTCATTCATCACAAACCCCGAGCTACCGTACCTCCTTGATCTCCAGCTCTTCCTTGGCCGCCCAATAAAGAGCGAAGTCACGGAGAGCGGCGACCGAGTGTACACCGAATCGCTCATCCTGGGTCCGTTCGAGCGAGACAAGGTTGACGAGGAGGTCGATTTCATCAGAAAACTCGACGAGAAGAACCACAACCTCCCAACGATGCGCGACGTCATGCGCAAGGGCCATGGCATGTACGAGCGCAGCAAGGGCAAAGCGAGCCCGGCGAGCTACAAGCGCGCGAAGGAGATGATGAAGGAGGGCAAGTGGGGCCTCGTTGGTTCGGGCTCGGGCGCGCACCCAATATTCTTCCGCAACAAAGACGGCAGCGATGCCACGACGAAGATCTCCGAGGAAGCGCGCAGGAATACCCTGCTGCGGGCTGTGAACTCTTTCCGGCCTGCGGAGACCGTGCTCGAGATTGGGGCCAGAGGCAACGCGGAGACGTCCGCGCTCATGAAGCAACGGCGAATTGCATTGAGCAAGGCAGCCCAGAGAGCCTCGGCTGCTTCCACATCCGCGGCTGCATCCGTGCCAGATGCCGAAGAGGAACAGGAAGAGGAAGCCGACCACGGCAGCGATGTGGATATGACTATGGCTAATGAGGCGGAGATCGAGGTACGCCTAGACCCATCTTCTGCATATTCCTCCGTGTTCACTGCGTGTGTAGGCCGTCTTCGATGTATCTGGCAGCGGGAAGAAGTCGGGGAAGACGAACTTCCGCGATTCTGAGTTCTACATGTCCCACTACCAGAAGGACGCTAACACTGAAAAGGGGTGAGGATCACCGTCATTTCTTCCCGCCCGCTCTGTGGCTCATTTGATTGTCACAGATACTCACTCCGGGATGGTGCAACCTTTGCTGAGCAAGCACAGAATGTCACATTCGATCTCGCGGGCGACGAAGGCGTTCAAAATCGCAAGCGCCATGAGATGCATTGGGACAAAAAGAAAAAGAAGTTCGTCAAAGGAACCGGCGAAGGCGCCGACAACGTCAAGATGGTGCGGACAGAGAGCGGCGCCAAGCTCCCCGCCACATATCGGAGCGGTCGCTTCGACGAGTGGAAGGCAAAGAGTCGTGTTTCGCTGCCTAAGGTTGGCGAGCAGGAAAGCGAAGGCCCACAGCGGCGCAACGGAGGGCCCGGCGGGCGTAAGTACCAACACAAGCAAGTCGTTGCGCCCAAACCGCTGGACAAACTCAACAAAGACTATGAGAGGAAGGTCCGTCAGCAAAAACAGAAGGCATCACAGGGGATCGAAAGCCAACCCCCGCCGATGTCCAAGCACGGGAAGAAAGGCAAGGCAGTGCGCGGGCGCAATGCCGGAAAGCCACTCGGCAGGGTCAAGAACGAACTCAAGACCGTGGACCAGATTCGCAAGGCGCGGAATGTTGTGGAGAACAAGAGGGCCAAAAATGCGCGTGCGCCTCGGAGGAAGGGCAGGCGATAGATCTTCAGTTATTTCGTTACATCTGTACATCTCGACCATTTCACATACTACGTACATCCCGTTCGTTCAGGCTTTATCTGAGTATTCCCACTTCGCACCATCGCCTGGAATCACTTCTGCGTGCTCGATGTTCTCTAGCAGATCAACGCCAACGCTTCGCAGCGCATTCACGCACCATTCAGGATACCCGCGATCTCCAAAATAATTGGCGAAGAATCGTTTCAGGTATTCGGGGAATGTGCCGTTCATTATGGCATCCCGCGCACCGCCCATGAGCCTTGCTTGGAAGACGATGTTGTGCTGTGTCAGCGCTGTCAGGATGGGACTGATGAGTAAACGGCGGCACATCGGCATTTGCAGAAAATTTACCATGAGCTCCTGCCGTCTCGAGGGTGACAGTATGATGCAGCATGGCTTTTGACATACCGCCTGCGCATGTCGGGCAGGGACAGGTCTCATCGATCGGACTTAGATCCGCAGCGTATTTGCTTAGCCCTACGAGGAAGGATGAGTGATGATTCTTTACAAAGATTGGTGTGAATCAGCATACGGATGTTCAGAGGCCCTTTGAACGTCAGGGCAACTCCGAAACGGGCTGTGCGGGTAGGGAACACGCAATCAGCCTGCATCATCAGCAGTGAGCACTCAGATCACTTGCGGAGCAGTCAGCTTACCATATCGACTCCGAGAGCAACGCAGACCAGCAGATCTTGAGACTCTCAGTATCTAATGTCCTCATGAATGTACTTATCACCTACCCTCCGCAAATCCAATACCCATGGAATATCGAGGCCCTGTAGCATTGTTAACAAATCGAGAAAGGAAGCTTAGCGGAAGTACTCACGATCTTCAGGCAGCTTATCCGCACACTGCTTGATCCTGCGACGTGTCAGATCCATTCTCTATCTACGGCTCAAGAAAATGGGACACGTACATCCTCCAAAATACATCTGTATCTGAGATCAGCTCGTCCCGCACACCGAGACTCTTGAGCGTACCTTTCTCCTCGCCACCACTAAGGCCTCCAATTGCATACCCAGCGACCTTATCCTTCCGTTTGATCATCTCTTCCAGGCATTGATCTCGGAGGTCGGGATCTAGACCTCCCTGGACGATAGCGAATAGGTTCTGAACATCCGCTTTGCCGGACTTCAGGTGATGGTCGATGCATCGATCTAACCACCTTATTGTCCTCCACATTGCCTCTCCAACTCGAGGGCCTACTGTGAGACTAGACACTACAGCGATAGTGAATCCCAAGCCGGCGTGCCGAGATAAAATCTGGTACATACCCACGTCGTCAAGCTGCATAATGATGTCGGCCCCAATTGAGTGCTGTATTGAGATGCTCTCCTCTGGCTATATGTAAGATTCAAATACGCTATGAGCGAGACATCTATGATATCCGAGGTCCAAACGTACGGTGAGCATTGTGGGTTCACCTGTAAACGGACTCGCAAATAGAGCACCCTCTTCGGTGATCTTCGTGAATTTGCTGAGGGAAACAAGTTGGAAGCCGCCGCTATCCTGCCAGTTTGGGATTGAATCGTCGCTGGTGGAAACCCGGAGAGCATACGCACAGTCAGTAAGTTATGAGGCCATCCCTGAAATCTGTGTGCTCCTCCAATCTCTTTCAGTACATCAATCCCAGGTCGCAGATTGAGGTGGTATGTGTTATTCAGAATTAGGTTCACCCCGAGAGATTCTACCTGCTGCGGTGTCAGACCCTTGATAGCGGCTTGCGTTGCAACGGGCATGAATGTAGGCAGCATGGCTGTTCCATCTGCGATGCCGTATCTTTGGTTGGGTTTACGACAGCGATACCTCACAAGTATCTCACTCACGGTGCAATTTCATCCTCGAGACCCGTGCCCTTGTGGTCGGGCATTTGGCCAGCACCTCAAATTGCATCTTGACAAAGAGATTTCTGGTGGCCAATGCGCTGTCCTGGAAATATGTAACTAGAAAATAAGGGAACACGGGTAGTCCTTCGGCTAAACTAAAGCATGCGACGCGCGAGCGTTTGCGATGGACCAGCAGCGTTGAGGCTATCGGCCTCCCGATCTGATCTCCGGTAACTCAAAGCAGCCCCGAGTCCGGCTGAACTTGTTGTCCTCAGGCTACACTCGAACGAGCTTCACATCTTCTGGCTTGTTGTCGTGGCAGAGGGATGCTATTTTGTCGACATGGCGGGCGGATACACTCGCTAAAACTCTCTCTGTCCTACACGTCGCGTCGGTCAATTCACCCGCAAAGGGATCTGCTGGGGGAGCTCAAATCGCGAGGCTTGATCACTGAGGTTACCAGGTTCGTCTTCATGCCAGACTTGACCATTCACGAATCTCAAGTACACATGAAGACCCGAAACTCTTGCCACTGAACTCGGCCATGGACCTGTGGGAGTCTATGCCGGAGTTGATCCTACGGCCAAGTCACTCCATGTCGGGCATCTTCTCCCCCTGCTTTGTCTACTGCACTTCCAGTTGCACGGTCACCGCATCATACCTTTGGTACGCTAAGACATCGCGCCGCACAAACTGCTTGACGAAAAGGCCAGATAGGAGGAGCAACCGGGCTCGTAGGCGATCCTTCGGGACGCAACACCGAAAGACCGTTATCAAGTGAAGCTGTCGTACAAGGCAATGTCGAGGAACTGACTGCGGGAATCAAGCATTTCTTCGACCGCGCGTTGACTTATGCAAAGCGAAAGCTAGGCGATTCCGCAGCAAATGTCATACAGCCAGACGTCAGGAACAACCTCACTTGGTTCAAGGACCTTGGTCTCCTACGTTTCTTGCGAACAGTTGGAATACACAGCAGAGTTAACACGATGCTCGCAAGAGACAGGTCAGTATTATATGTGCAGACTACGATTCTTGAGTGACGCTTTTGTTCTTCAAGCGTGCGGACGCGTCTGGAGTCCCAGTCGGGCATCTCCTTTACAGAGTTCACCTATCAACTCATGCAAGCATATGATTTCTTTATGTTACACAAACATGCCGGCTGTTCAATTCAAATTGGCGGCTCTGACCAGTGGGGCAACATAGTCGCCGGAATAGACCTCATCAACCGGATGAACGTGTCCGCGGAGGAGTCACCGGAGAAAGGCTTTGGGATTGTAACGCCGTTGCTGACAACCGCCACCGGGGAAAAGTTCGGAAAAAGTGCTGGAAACGCGGTTTCACTGGACGAGCGCGTCACCAACGTATTTGACTTCTATCAGGTACGCCACCTGTGTGAGCACGGCATCATGCAGAGGCTGACACAACATGAGGTAGTTCTTCCTTAGAACTCCGGATGCGGACGTAGTCCGCTACCTGAAGATGTTCACCCTGCTACCCGTGTCGGAGATAGATGCTGTGGATGAGACGCACAAGGTACGCGTGTTTCATTCGTGCCTGCTCTAGCGTCCTGTCCAACAGCCTTTGGTTAGCAAAACCCTGAGGCGAGATCTGCTCAACGACTGTTGGCCGCGGAGGTGACTGTGTTGGTCCACGGAGGTGCGCGACATTCGGCAGTGCGAAACACGTGAGCTCATGCATGGGCTGACAGAGGCCGGTCTTCAACGGGCCCGGACGGCAACCAAGGTCTTGTTTGAGAACGATCTGACCACAGCGGAGCCCGCGGTGATCATCGAGGCTCTGAGGGGACTTCCCCTCTTCCATGTATGCACAGAAGATGAGCTGACAACGACAGAAGCCGCTAAATTAGCGGTGAAGTACGGGCTATTGCCGTCCAATGGTGAGTACCGGCAAACTAAGACCCATGGGCTTGCAGAGCGCTGGAACAAATATGACTCATATTTCACAGGTGCCGCCCGACAATTGGTGAATGCGAAGGGGCTGTATGTGAATAACTGCGCCGTCGGCGACTTCTCCCGAAAATTAGAGAGAGGTGATCTAATTGGAGGCCAATTGGCAATACTCCGTGCGGGACGTCAAAGACAGATAGTCCTAGCGCTAGACACGCCTCTTGCTGCAATATGATATCCCGCGCTGACTGTACACTGCATTGGACACGATCTGTGCATCCGAATCTATATCTCCTGTCGCCTAGTCCACCCGGATGGCGCTGTACAGTCTTCGTACCGCCCAATAGGTTGCTAAAAAGCCGATCGTCCCTGCAGCCCGATGAAATGTGTCTGAGCAAATCCGTGCACGGCATAAAAATGGGTGAGACCGTACCTGTTACCAAGAAATCCAACAGAACAAGTAATAGGAGATAGCCCATGTACAGGACTACGCTGGAGAAAGAATCCAGAGATAGCCGTGACGCCCAGTAGAACAGCCCGTAGGCAAGGAGCCAGAATGCGCTCCCACCACCGGTGAGGAATGCTCTCCAGTGCCATCTGCAAAATCATCTATGTGAAACGTACATATATCAGTAGTCCACAGAGCGGCCCACCTGTATTCTTCAGCGCATAAATTGAAATACGTAAACAGAATGGCGACCGTCGCTGTAGTGAGCGCTACAACCAACGCGGTCAACGCAAGGAAGCCGAAGGCGTAATACGCTCTCGAGGCAAATAAGCTTGACAACACGAAATAGATCTCGACAAAGCCAGCCCCTGATATGAGACGCGCGATTGAGTATTACAATTGGCTAAAAGTGCCAAGATTCCATACCGAAAGGAAGTATGCCTGCCAGGAGTGTGGCAGCCTGGAAACCTAATCAGAAAACATAGGCCATCTTTCAAATAAGTGACGTACCCAAGGCCGCAGGTACTTGGGCGTTGGGGGTATCTGGCGAGGAATCTGATTCACTCGCACCGGGTGGGTAATAGCCTATTGATATCGATATAATCAGCTGGAGAAGATCTCTTGTCGGACAGGAGAATTTACACCGTGCTTTGACCCCAAATAGGAACCGATCGCGGACAGCGGCGCTGAGATGCCGAACCACAAGACGATGATCAACAACAAGGTACCTAGTCTGGGGAGTCAGCGCTGATCAGAGTGCGACCCAGCGGATCAGATACCGAAGGGCACCGCGCCAGAGGAGCCTGCCGCAAGTAGGAACAGGTTCAACAGGAACACGACAGCAAAGACAATACTTGAAACGCCAAGTCAGGGCAGACTGAGGGGAGACGCGTAGCGATGCGCTTACGTGGGCATGATTGTGGCAGTAAAAAACGAGTTCTTCCTCTTGTTGGTGCCTCCAAGCGAGGTATACACTCGGCTCGATACATACCCACCGATACTGCCACGAAGGAGTACTGAGTCAGATGTCACGCATGATTGTGAGTGTTCGACTCACCCTCCGAAAAATGTCCAACAGATCATCATGACGGTCGCTAGTGACCCCCGATTTGAAGGGGATAGGAATCCGAGAAGAGCGAAAACTATTTCCTACCCTTCAGCAGCAGCCATATTATGTCAAATTCGTGAAATCAACATACCGAGTGTCACAATCACCATAGCACTGAGCTGGGCGCCGTTCCCAACTAACACCGACAGAACCATAGGATTTTGTGGCGTGCGGAACACCTCTCCGTGTACTAGTTTCCAGCCCCAGTCTTCTTGAACATCCTCCTTGAATGTCTGTAAGGAACATGCATAGTAAACGAGATAGTAGCACATACGCTCAGATCAATTGCATTGTATCGGGAGATCTACAGGGCAATATCAGTGAGCCGCCCAAGCGAGGCACATCGAGTCCACCCACATCACGCGATACTGTCCGCAACAAAATCATGGAAACCATGACGCACAGGAATACTACTATCACGAGGGAATTGATGAGACTGAACCAATGGATGCGCTACAGCGGGAGTGAGATAATCACGCCACATAACGCCTAGTATTCAATGCTCACAGGGTCGAAGATGTGGAGATAGTTGTCCCACCGGGTCGCCCAGGGTGTATCTGATTCCTAGTATGACAAATTGACATCCGACTGGGACCGAAATTCGAGGTAGGAGAGATGCTTACGCTCCATATGACGCGGTATGTGTACCTCACAGTTTGCACTTGATCCTCTTGCAAAACGAGAGGTGGGTCGTTTGACGAGCAGTCAGTCTCGCCAGTCTGAGGACCCCCGTGACTGTAACCCAGACATGAGTTTTGTGCATATCCCGCGCACGTGTCACGAACCTTTCGGGCCACACGAGAACACCGACAATGCGGTAGACATCCGGGGTCGGTTTATGATATCTGTTGTTCTCGGTGTCAACCGGGTCATGACGAAGCACCAATGGAAGATCTGTCCACCAACTTCATGACAATTTCGTAATGATTATGCAAAGCCGGCATCTGTTCAAACTCTTCTTCATCGTTACCGAGGTTGAAGCCGATATCGTAGAAGACGTCGCCTGTCTTGCGATCCATTTTCATTTCGGCGGCCGGTAGCCCATCCACCAACCAGTTTAGCGCGTAGTCCTCTCTAATGCGATCATTGATGAACTTGGCATCCTCCCCGGAAACTTCAGCAGTACAGAGTGTTTTGCACGTCCCATTTTCCTGCATCATGCGAATCTGTGACGTGTTAGAAGTGTACATACCTGACATACATGCACTCACATCATATGGAGAGTTGAAGATCCGGTCCCCGAACAGTATAGACCCTAATGACTCCGGTTCTTTCTGCGGGCCGCCCGTGGGCTCGCAGAAGTGGAATCTCGGGTTGTAGTAGTCATCTTCCGAAGCGGCCACGCATATTACATTCCGTGCAACCTGCCAGACGGAAATTTGACTCACAATTTATCAAGGATTTCTAAGCCCACACGGCGTCCTGGTCAGTCACCGCACCTCCGTGTCAGTCCGGCGACTCACGAGTTTCGCGTTGTCACTGCTACCCAGCATTGGAGTCAAAGCATTGACGAAGAGGCTAACGTTCTCTTCTGCGGCGTAATCATGTGGCGCTGCCCCGGGCAGATAGAACGCTTGCGCACAGGTAAGAAAGGAGAGGAGTGTCGCGGTGCTTAGGGCGCAGCGGTATTGCGACCTGCCCAGGAGCAACATGGTGGAACACACAGGTATACCGGGCTTGTGGACCTTCTATGCTGTTCAAAGACTAGGATAGACGACCAGAGAACAGAAAGAGGATAGCAAGCGGTGGAGGAGGTGGTTGCGGGCAATGCGCGCAGCCACCGCGGGCGGCGCGCGACCACAGCCACGTGTTCCTCCCCTACCCTGGCATGATCAAGTCGCCGGGCCTTACACCGTTTCTCTCCTTCCTCCTGGACCCGCGAACATGAATGGCCGCAAGCACCGCGATAGCCCGATATGTGATTTGCATATGTGACCTATACAAAATAATGATCTCGTTCGCTTCTCGATACTAACCGCAGCGCATCAGATTCACCGTTAGAGGCCCGCAACAAAATATTGCCGCTACAGACGCTAGCATCTGTAGTGACTTATTGTGCTCGCTGCTCCACGGGTATAGCTGCTCGCCTTGGACTTTCCGTCCGTATCTGTCCGCAGGCTCTTCATGCTTCGATGAGAGTTTCGAAATTGGCGCTTACCCTGTGACTTCTGGTCGGTCCTGGTTGAGCAGATGCGACGATGCAGCCCCTGTTCCTCGCTTCTCGTTCCATCTGGGCGCTGCGGGGCAGTATATAAGTCAGGGTCGATACCTCTCACTCAGCATACTCTCCCGCGATGCCTGCTCTTCCCACCGAACTACTCGAACACGTCTTCATGCGTTTGCGCGATGCCGGCACAATAGTCAATGCGATGTGCGCCAACAGCAAATTCCGCGATATTGGCGAGCGCGTCCTATACCGGGAACTCACCCTTAACATGCGCATCATGGACACCGTTGCGACACGAAGAAGAGACGTCCGATGTTTCGTCTCCTTGAGCACTTCACAATCTACCCCTCGGGCCCTACGACACCTCACGATCAATGGCCACGCCGCGGACGACTTTCGCACTATACTGACTACTCTACTGAGTCGCGCAAATAATCTTTTATCTCTCTCGCTGAACCTCACGTTCCACGAATCCTCTCAGTCAGTAAACTCTGACACGGCGATTCCCAGCTTACTGTGTACATCAAGACACTTCTTGCCTCGCCTCACCGCCTTGGACGCTTCTGATCCTCAGCTGGTGAGAGCGTTAGCCCTTGGACGTTCATTGAGCAGCGTTCGCATCCGGAGCAATCTCTCATACTCCGATGTCGAGGCTTTGGCAATAACCGGACTGTGCAACCCTGCTGGTGTGGCGGAGCTCCAGCTCCAATGCGCGGTAGACGGCTTGGATGCCTGCGTGGCATTCCTTACATTCATCGCGCAACATTTCCATGACCTGTGTGTTCTCAGTACGCACTTTGTCCTGCCCAGCGGCTATATTCCGACATGGGAAGAATTCGAAGTACGTCCAGAGCGGCATGTTCTATTTCGATAGCTGACTCATCTCCGTAGGATACGACAAGACGGTTCTTCCCGCTACTTCACTCGCTGCGCCATCTCCACGTATACAATTTCACGACCACGCCCGATCCAGTGATGGCTCGTACCCCTGATAGCAACTACGATACGAGGACGCACGAGCTCGCACTGCAGGTGATGGACGCCGTGCCTGGTCTTCGGCGTGTTGAGCTCCGATGGCACGGATGGCAGCAACGGGGCAGCGGGTGGATACCCGTCCCGCAGACGAAGCTGATGAGAAGAAAATGGTACTATGCCGACCAGCGACAGGAGCACGCGTCGGAGTAAGCTCTGTGGTTGTAATGCCAGAGACGTTTTGATGATGCGTGGAAGGGGCCGATAATACATTAAACATCACACTAATTAAATTCCGCGATTCACTACCTGTTGGGCTTGTATACTGTACATATGTGTGGCGATATATCCGCGGTTCACTTACGGAACTTTCACCTTCTGTGACGGAACCTTTCACGAGTATAAAAGGCCCGGGACACATGGACCCACTAGCGTAGAGATGAACTAGGACGTAGCACTAGTTAGCATTCACATGCCCAACCTTAGACGTGGATCCAACTAGTTTACGAATGTTTTGCGTAATTACATTGTTGTGGGTGGCTTTGTGTGTCGTCCTGATTTTGACCAATTGAAGCAATTTCGGAGAACGCCGAGAGACATGCAGCCGGAGCGGCACTGGCACGAGTTTTTGACCGATAGGGGACACGCGCAATATCTTGCGTCTGCACTTTCTTTTCTACTCTCATCATCTCGTTGTCGGCGCGCAATCATCAGGCAACCAGCGCAGACAACACCGCGATTGGTGGAAACATCTCGAGTACGTCGCCGGGGCATTGTGGCTGAATCAAATTAATCGTTAGAATCCACCGAAGTCCTGAAGATCAATATCCCCACGGATTCACACCACGTCAGGTGGCCGTCGCCATTTGCACTGAACATACAACAGCCGATCATATAGCCAGTCCTACGACAGGTCAATCTTCTGCTGTCGCGTCTACGAATGCTTCCTGCCTCACAGAAGCAACCCGTATCCACCCCCGCCCAACTTGCTGTTACATCTTCAGGCGGACCAAGCCCTTTATCTGGATTCAGATTTCAAGTCATCGGGCAAGAACCCGCGCTATTGAAGCGTCTAGCTCCTGCACAGGAAGCAAAGCGCCCCCTTTCACCATCTCCTACACCCTCACCTCCT
Organism: Gelatoporia subvermispora B; assembly: GCA_000320605.2. Taxonomy (NCBI): domain Eukaryota; kingdom Fungi; phylum Basidiomycota; class Agaricomycetes; order Polyporales; family Gelatoporiaceae; genus Gelatoporia; species Gelatoporia subvermispora. The sequence continues at coordinate 490,295 of KB445796.1, forward strand.
CGTTCGCCCAAGATGGGTTCAATACCCACAGGCAGACTGTCGCTTTTGGCCATCCTCGGAAACGGTGCGGACGGTACCGCAAGCAGCATTCCCATGCAGGTCGATGAACCTGCTTCACAGATCACCGCCGACGTCGACAAAGGCGATCATCCCGGCGGTGACCAAAATTCGATCACGCCGTCGCAGTCGGCCCCAGTTGCACAGGTCCCCCCTCAGATGGGACAAGCTGCGGTTGCCAGTCCGCCGGCTGGAGTGGGCGGTGGCATCGTCAGCGGCACTGCTGATCCTAGTCTGTCAGTAGGCCCCTCCGCCGGTGCATCAGGAAGCCAGGTACCAGCAACTGCGCCCATCGCGCCCATCGCGCCCATCGCCATCGCTGCGGCATCACCCGCAGTGGGCGCACCGTCGCCCTTGCTGTCAGTTTTGGCCACTGCATCATATCTCCCAGGAACGGATGCTGCACTGCATCCCGCTGCTCCAGCATCCGCGGATCCGTATGCATTGCTGGCGCAGGTTGCGCAGGAGAGAGCCGACTGGGAGGATATCCGCTCGCTCAAGGATCGGCTCCGCGAGGAACATGACGAGCTCCTCGCACGCAGCGAGGAGACTATCCGTGTTGCACAACGGGAGAAAGAGCAGGCTCAGCGGGTTGCATCTATCGCAGAATCCGCCTTTGACAAACTGGAGGCTCTGCGCATGAGGCAGGAACAACGGCTCGTCTCGGAAAAAGAGAGAATCCTCGCTGAGGTCAGACGTCTTTTCGAGGAGAAGCAGCAAGCTCATTCGCAAACGAGCCTCGAAGCACAGCGTGCGGCAGAGGCAGAGAAATTAGAGGCCGTCCGCCGTACGAAGGCTAATGCTGAGGCTGAGGCCGAGCAAGAACGTCGTCGTCTCGCCGATGCAGAAAAGGAGCAACAGCTTGTAGAGGCCCGCCGCCTCGCCGAAGAGCAAGAAAGGCTCCAGGCGGAAGAGCTGCAGCGCGCAGCGGACGAGGCTGGACGCCTCCAGCAGGAGCGCGAAGCTGAAGCTAAGAAGCAACGTCTGCTCGAGGCTAGGCTGAAGGCCGAAGAAGAAGCTCGAGAGGCGGAGCGCAAGCGCCAGGCTGAAGCCGTAGCTCGTGAAGCCGACGAACGCAGGCGCCTGGCTGAGGCCGAATCCCTCCAGGCGGAGCGGCGGCGGCAAGTGCAAGAGGACAAGGAAAAGGCTGCGGCAGAGGCTCGTGAACGTATCATGGCCGAACGGCGTGCAGATGCTTTGGCTAAACGGCTCGAGAAGGAGAAGAGTGCCCTATCCCCCCCTCCTGCTGTCGAGAAGAAAGCGTCTTCCAGTGCGACAGCCCAGACAGGTCCTCATACAACCTCCAACTCCTTGGCAAAGCCACAGTCCCTGCTTCAGATTGATACCGCCGGCAGTAGTTCAGCTGCGCAGAGCCGTCCGCTCTCTTCTGGCGGTGTGAAGTTGAAGAACACCTCTCTCGTAAGCCAAGGCTCTCCAGTAACGACTTTGCCTATTAAAACGCCCTTCCCTGTTGCGGAGTCAAAGACCAAGAAGGGGAAGAATAAGCCGGGTACCAACCAGTCCGCAACGCCTGCTCAGATTTCTGTTGCGAAGGGTGGTACGACGCCCCAGCAGGCGCGCAAGGTATCTGGCAGTGGAAGCAAGAAAAATAGTCCTAGTACGAACTCCTCGCCCGTCGGCAGTGGTCCGTCTCACCCCACTTCCTCGAAAGGCGCCGGATCATCCGTCGCGAGGACGGACACGAAGGTTTCAGTCAGCCAAACCCCGAAACGCTCAAGCAGCGTGAAGCAAGAAGTAACAACCCCTTCTGTGCCGAAGACACTGAAACCGTCCCCTTCAGCCACACCCGTCTTACCCAAACGTGAGCAGTCACTCGATTACGTGGACGCGCCTACGCAAGAGGCGAAACCTGAGGTGTCTACGACGGGCACGCGCAGCCAAGTTCCCCCTCGCTTCTCACGAGGGGACGCTGTTCCAGATCCCTACGGACCTGCTCATGCCGCGGACCGCGGAGAGGCCTCTACTTCCCTCGCGCCTAGGGTCCAAACTCTGTCTACATCCCGTACTGCCGAACTCATCCCAGCGGCTCCTCCGGGTATGAGACCGCCAGATGCCACGGCCACAGCATCAGTGTACTCTGCGGCGTCGCAGTCTTCGTCATATTCTGCACGAGTCCCCGATGACCTCACAAGGGGATCACTTATGTATCCTCCGGATCCCGTGGACGGTGCAGATGACTTGCATGCATGGAACGTAGCCCCGAGGCCTGATGACATCCCGCACGAAGACGAGTCTTCGTTCAGGCGTGATGAGGACATGCAAGAAACTAGACGCGACTTTACGGACAGCAGGCAGGCTTACAGTTATCACTCACCCCCGGCGCGCTATGAACGTCTGTATGATCACTACTCGCCTGAACCGACCCACTCAGTACCTCGACACGACGCATCTCCACCACATCTTCGCAAGAGGCCTCGTGACGACGAGCCCGTCTATGCACCTCGCCAGGCTGGCCTTTACGAAAATGGTAGATACAACGATGAGTTACCTCCCCCACCGCGTCGCCAGAGGTTGTCCCCACCTGACAACGCTTCTCATCGCATGACACCTCCCGAGCGTCGCCCAGAGCGATACGATCGCTCGCGCTCACCGCCGCCAGCCGCTTGGGCACGGGACCCCCAGCAGTCCTATCTTGCTGCCTATCCAGCCGGTCCGTCGGCCATCACCAGGGCTACCCCAGAGTTCTACCGCATGAACCACGAAGACTGGGACACCGCTGCGTCATACCCTGCGTCCTCGTACTCAAGCGAGCACGACCGCCGTCGGGTCGTCTCTGGCCCGTCAACCACTGCACGCCAGGCCCAGCCACCGCCCGATCCGCCCGCGGAACAGGGCCCTGGGCTGCTGTCGCGTATGAGCGACCCGAGACAGCGTCGTCCGTCCGGGAGGGGTGCGCGCGTCGGTAATGGCAATGACCGCGGCGGCAACGGCTGGCAGGACAATGCCCAGGGCCCGCCACCGCCCCAGCGGGCCCAGCGCGGAGGACCAAGTCGCGCACGCGGTGGTAACGCGGGCACGCCCCGCGGCGGTCCCCGGCCACGGGATCTGGCGTCGCGTATGTCGTCGGGGAAAGGCCTGGAGGCCCGGCTCTCCTGAGGTAAAGTTCTAAGATACAGTTTAGTGCGCAAGGCTCTCGTATCATTATGGTCTTAATCTTCTTTCACGCTGGCTCAAGCCGTCATTCTTGAACGGTTGTACACTCTAATGTTTTCGCACTTTCTCCCTTGCACTTTGCTCGCGATATGGGGTCATGGGATTGCACGCTAGTTGTAACGTACATCCTCCCTCTGTGACTCCGGCTACACCTAGTAGCCATGTCGTCTGTGCTAGTCTACCTAGGCTGCTAACTACTCCGGGATATCATGTCAATGACAAATCAAATGAAGCGGAACAGGAAAAAGCGTTCGCTGTGAACTCAAGCCGCCCCACAAATAGTCAGCTCCCTCATCTCTTGCAATACTCCTTCAACCTATCGGAGTCATTAGCATCAATCCATTGACGTGTTCCCAGTGATCAAAAGATTTTGAACGTACCTGCGCGTCCAGCTGTCCAGCCGCGTAGTCATCCCGTACATTGTCCGCAAAATATCTGCAAACCGGAGTCAGTAACCATCCGGACCAACATGCCTTATGTCGCATGTTTCACCTCTGGACGCCGCTGAGCTTCTCGTAACCTTCCTCTGCGAATTTGCATTGCATACGAATCATTGCCTCGAAGCTCGGGTCGAAGTACGGCACACGGAGGCTGAGCAGTTGCGGCAGCTCGTTGATGAGCTGCGCGTTGAGCATGTCGAACACCTCCTTCGCATCATCATGTTCCTGCTGCGCCTTGGGGAGCTTTGTCGGATCCTCGCTCGGCTTCTGGATCAGCTTGTTCATCCTGCTGCGTGCGGAGTCATAGTCAAGCAGCTGCGCTTCGGAGATGAGGTGCCAGTCTTGGTCGTGTGATGCAGGAGTACCGCACCTTCTTGTTCCGCTTTGTGATGTGTTCGTTCACGATAGGAAAGTATGCGTTCATCTTTCCGAGGGGTTCCATTACTGTTGTCCGGTACGGCGCGTCCTACGAGTGTTGCGTGATGTTCTGTGGAATGCGCGTGTCGGAGGTGAGCGGACATACCAATTCTCGTCCTATTCCGGTGTCCAGGTCGTCGATGGACCGCTTGTACGCATGGGCCGCCATCGCGCTGTCAGACGTCTTGTCTGCCGCGCTATAGAATACGTCGATCGTATCTGCGAGCCTTCCCTGCGTGGCGGTCATCGCTGCACGGCTGTCAGGTCTCCCGCGCAGCAATAGAGTCGACGACACGCACCACGCATAGCATCCGAATATCCTTTCGCATCCTTCATCAACGCCTGGCATTCCTTCTCGAACCTGCGGCCCCGTTAGCGACGGCCCCACGCCATGCACTGGCGCACGCACGTCTTGTACTTGGCCTCCTCGTCCGCGAAGTCCCTATCCACCGTGCGCTCAATCTGACCTGTCTTCTGGAGGAGCTGTGTACGTGCGGATATTATACGAGAGTGGCCTCGGAGGGGGGACTGCTGTACTCACCGTCGTCCCCGCCCGGTTCATTGACTTCTTGAATCTGCACCGCCATGGTCATGCCAGTGTCCCCGGTGGAACGTGCAAACGTACCCTGACCAACTCATCGTGTTATGCTATTGTTCCTGGAATATGGATCCCGCTGCGATCTGGAGAGTGTTCCGAGAGGAGAGTAAGCGAGTCGCCAGAGTCCGAGCTGCGGCGACAGGAGCCTCCCGTTCATGCATGTGCGCTTACATAATATGCATTTGGCTGATACGCATCACGTGATTCAGGGACCTGGACGAGCGGAAGAGGATGTTGTTATCCAACAGGGCCTCAGGAGTCTCGGACACATGTACATACTTCGATGGCTGCGCGGGAGGGCCGTTGGAACAGCGCCGTGTGCAGTTTGCAATTCGAGCGTCATACGGATATTTGAATTTGCTTAAATATACAATATACGTGCCGGCGCGGTCGAATCCGCAAAAGAACGGAATCAATGCCCGATGTTTTCGTAGAAATTCGCTATAGGGAAGCGATTGCCCGGATGCCAACGCGTCTCGCGGCGACCGCAAGCCCGCGAAGGCTTCCTTGAAACCTTTGATGGCCATTCTCCTCGGCCTCAGGCCACAGCTGGACGCCCACAGCGCATGACTCCGCGCGGAGCCGATGACTGATCAGGTGCACACGGAGCTGAGCTCGCAGCGTCACCGCCAAGCTGCGTGTGCTCGACGTTCGACGATCGGCAGCAAACCGTAGCACGGTGAAGGTGACGCCTTTCCGACGAAGCGACCGAACGTGTCGTAAGACCTGAGTGAAACATATGATTTCATGCAAAACAGGACGGACCAGGATGCGTCATGCTTGCGGGAGAAGGCAGATGCCCGGCGCCGCGAGGCAAGCAGATCGCTGTGGTGAATTTGCATGGCGGTCCCAACAAACCTGCAGCGCTGGGATTAGCGGCTAACTTGGGAGGTTCCAGTTTGTCGCGCGAGCGTTCGATCTTTCGAGTGATAGGATCATTCCCGTTCTGCGGGCCGCGGGATCCCGGGGGAATTGACCGATTTATGGAAGTCGAGCCTTGTCGAGCTAGGTGGAGATGGTGCGTTGTATTTGGCAGTGCGGTAGGATCCGCAAAGGAGCCACAAATGGCGCAGAATGATGGCCTCGTGCAGCATGCGCAGGACATAGCGCGTGGGGGTTTCGGGGGTGATGAGAACGGGGCGTCATCCCGAATACATCACAATCAGGGTGCGTGTTGGTATTCGCAGCGCTCGCCCGAGGAGGCGAGTGGATGGGATGCTATAGGACGCTGCATTGGGGAGGCTGATGATCGCGCCCTAGCCGTAGTGTTTGCTCGGGTATGAAACGAACGAGACTCGCAGACGACACATCGTACTGTGACGTCGCAGCGAACGTTGCAGTCAATGCGACGGTTACTATAGATTTCGCAGCACTCGGTGAAACACACCGAGACCGCGCAGAGAGGGGCATAAACAAGAAACGAAAATAAAATGAACGAAAAGCAACTCCAACTTGGAGCGGTTGCGGCTTCCAAAAGGAGGACAAGGGCGGGCGACACGTGTGGGAGAATCGCACATTTTGGCAACATTTTGGCGACCACAGCCGAAAGCCCTTCTCCAGACAATCCCTCCTCCATCGCCCATTGTCCTCCTCCACCCATGCTCTCCTCCCATCTCTCCTCCTGACCTCAAACATTCCTCTCCTCCATGTTTTCCCTCGGACACAAACCACAGCCTCCAGACGACATCTATCCTGGAAAACTACCGTCTTCTGTGCAGTTTCGGCGCCGAAGCGTCTCCAATATCATCACCCCCTCCTTCTTCGTCACCAACAACATCCATCACCCCCGTAGGGCTCCTCTCGCGCCCATTGATCCTCAGGCGAACCCGACCACTATCTCAGTTGCCCTTGACAACCCAATGGCTGCCCCCGCCCCCTCTGCGACACTGCTTGGATACGATCCAGCACAGCGCGACCGCACCGCTGATCTCGCCCGCCTCAATATTGGGAAGCCGATAGTTGCTATACGCAGTGCTGATGACACTCCTAGCACCGCCGTACAGGCTCCGCGCCGCTCCTCTATCAACTCGCAGTACGTGTTTCTGCTGTCCGTAGTGCATAGTGATATCCATGGTGCCAATGCCTGCCTCCATTCTTCAGTTCGCAGAATATAGGCCTCGCCCCTCGACCGCCTCCTCATAGTCCTCCGCGCCAGACGTCCCGGCGAACAAACTACGCTACACCACCATCAGACACACGCAGGCCGTCTCTCCCGACTATCCATTTGCATCAGCATCGCGCGCCGGCCGACCCTTTTACACCCACAAGCAACTCTGTACAGCCAACAGACCTTGGTGCACCCAACGGCAGTGAGGATCTGTATTCGAATCTCTCAACATTCACTTTCGGCGCCGCACACCCCGGATCCACTCCACGTCGCGCCGACCTTCTCGAAATGATCAGTCCCCTCGCCCCCTCGCCAGGATGCAGCAGCGCTGACCGCACACCGCGCCCCTCCGTTTCAGGCCCAAGCTCGGGAGGTTACGGCCTCGGCAGGACTCGTACACCCAGGCCGCAGAGCAGAGATGCGGACGAGGGATCGCGGGCGGATGATGAGGACGAGGAGGAGGCGGTGAGGCAAACGCGTGCAAAGATGCGGGCAATCGACGACGGCCGGAGGCGGCCCTCCCTTCCCATAAATACCGAGCCGCCGAGCAGGTCCCCATCAGGCTCCCCGGATGCGCCAACCGGGCCTGCATTGAATGGCAAGTCACCTTCTCGAGCGTCCTCGATGTACGACAACGATCGCGACAGCATGCAGGACGACCCCGAGTCGGACGGCTACAACGCTAACGCTGACGCTGACGACGTCGACACCGACGTCGAGTTCGACTTTCACCCCAACGCGAACATCTCAGCGTCTGGCTCGCATGACCTTTCTGACACCGCTTCGGTTGACACGTTCGGTGGCCGGAGCAGGGCACACAGCTCGGGCATGCACTCCAATGAGCGCATGAGGATAAGTCACAGCAGTGACGTCTCTCCTGTCGACCCCTTGCAGAGGACAAATGAGTCGGATGTGCCGGAGTCTGCGACCGACCTGTTCAGTTCCGCCGTTCTCGAGCGCAGGGGAAGCTTGCCTTGGGACATTCCCGGTGCATCAGGCATGGGTGGTCCTGGCAGTGCAGGACGCGATCGCGAGGACAGCGCCACCACGGTCACAGGGCGGCGGTTTAGCCGGAGCGTGGATGACGAGCTAGGTGGAGGCACGCACAGTATCGCCGGCCAGTCGTCCAGCGAGCCGAATCACCGCGCGGACTGGCGCAGCTTCGACGCACAGGAGCAGGATGAACAGCAGGACGCAATAATGCTCGTGGAGGACGAGAGCACGGCCCCGGACGCACTGGAGGGCTTCGACATATCGTACATCCTCTCCGACCCCCGTTCCGCAGGCGACTTCCGGGGCTCGTTTTCATCGAGTGCGCCCTCATTTGTTCAGCCGGGCATGGGCCCGCGCCTGAGTTTCGGCGGCGCGGACCTCGGCTGGGATGCGGCGTTCACGTCGGGTCGCCGGCCCAGCACGCAGACAGTGGACAAATTCACGCTGTTCGTCGAGAAGGGAGACGAAGCCTACACCCGCCGCAGGGCCGAGTGGAGCTTCAAGCGCGAGACGGACGGCGCAAACAACATCATGCCGCCGGGCACGCGTGCGCTCCTGCCTGGCACGCAGGAGATCTGGCGTCAGGCGCATGCGGGGCGGTATAAGGTCGACAGGCTGGTTCTTCAACGTGAGTGGCGTCTTCTGTCTTGCGTGTGTGGCGGCGTTGACGGTATCACTTTCTGTCTTGTGTTTGACGTGGGCAGCGGACAACCCGGGCAAGGCGCCGCAGCAGCGCGTGAACGTGCGGCACATCGTCGATCCATACTCGAAGGGCAACACGCGCGGCGGGCCGACGTCGGTGATCCACAAGCACTCGCGGGCGGTGGCGTTCTCGATCTTCCGCCGGCATGGGCTCTTCAGCCCGCGCCGTGGTGGACCTCAATTTGTCAACACGAGCGGGAGCATCCTCCTTGCGACCATGCGGGTGCAGGAACAGTACACGAACACCAAGACGACCAGCCAGCTCAACGCGCACGGGTTTCTAGGGGAAGCAGACGGCTCTCGTGCACGGTCTCAGAATCCTCACGTCTATCCGCCAACCAGAACGCGTGATAGTCCTTCTCGGGAGCGAACAGATCAGGAGAAGGAGAAGGGAAAGGAGAGGCCTCGCAAAGAGAAAGAAAAGGAGAGGCCGAAGGACGCGGGTTCTCGCAAGTTCAACCCCCTCACCAGCAACTCGGACACTGGCACGTCCAGCCAGACAGCGAGTGTCGGGAGCGTGTCGAGCCGCGCCACCACTGACGAGGAAATGGTGCAGAAAGGGAAGAAGTCCCCGTCGAAGTCCCCGCCACATTCTGTCCCAGTTTCTCCCACCATCATCGAGCAGCCCTATGCCATGTCGCACGCCTCCAGTTCCTCCATGTCTGCGACTATCGTCGCTACGCACGAGTCCGTCGAGAAGCTAGCGTCGTCGTCGTCGATCGGCGGCCCGTTGAGCCCAACGTCAATCAATGTCGAACGATCCCCAACGATTGTGCAAGCACCCGCCCGTTATGAATCCCTGATCACCTACCACGCTCCTATAGACGATGATGAGCAGACGCCCCCGCGCACTTCGCATGCGGAAGCTTTCGCGACGCTGGACCCGTCGAAACTTGACTATATGCGCACACTCCAGGACCAGCGCATCGAACCTGATTCGGCCCATGGTATCAGCATCGCAGAACGCTGGCGCCGCAAGTTACTGGGACGTGACTCGAACAAGGCCGGTGCGCGACTGCCCTCGGGTCTGCCCGCTGCGGCGCTTGAGGGTCATTACACACCACCGTGGCTGACGATGGCGCCACGTTCGAAGCAAGAGGAGCGCGAGCGGGTCATCCAGAACCTGAATGAGTCGTTCAAGGATGTCGGCCTACTTCCTTCGTTCAAAAATAAGACCACGCGGGGCAAGAATGGCCGTCCGCGCCAGGACACGGAGCGCGTCAACATCTTCGCTAATGTGCCGCCGGATTCGTTGCACATGCTCCTCCCGCTGTGGCCAGGGGAGACAGATCCTGGCGCGACGATCGAGATCGAGGAGCCCGCGCGGTACGATGTTCCCCTGGAGGAGCGCCAGTATCTACTTGTGTACTACGTGCCGTTCGAGGAGAAGAAGTCCGGGAGGGACAGGAACAAGGGCGAGCTGCAGAAGAAGCGCTCGCGCCCCGACCCGCTCGCTTCGCCCGCTACCGTCCAGGACAAGGTCAATAAAACGATCACGCTGCTGCACTTCCGCGTGTGCGCCCGTCTCGTCTCGTACCACGACCTTCGCGGAACGGGCGTGCGCCTGCCCATTACTGGACTCTCCGTCACAGGACCGATGGAGGAGGCGCTGCGACTCCTCCCGCCGTCCTACATCCGGGACCAGCGCCTCGACGACATCGTCATCGGTGTCTGCCAAGGCCGCCACAACGGCATGGAATTCATTCCTGAGGGCCTTGCGAAGCTCGGGCTCGCTCAGGCTGCACCAGAGACCCCAATTTCGTCGCTTCCGCTGTCCGATATGGACGCAGAAGTCGAGATCGAGTGGGTGCTTACCCCCATCGGGAGGGCCGCGGTGGAAATGGCGTGGCTTGGATGCCTTGCTATGACCAGCTTTGGCTCCGATACTGTTAACGGCCCCGCGAGGTCGCGGTAGTTTAGGTTCGTTCGAATTTGCCTTTCCATAATCCCCCTTTCGCCTTTCGTGTCTGTATCCAGACAGTCTATGCGCACGATACCCACCATTGTAACCATCTGGTTCGCGCATCCGCCGTGCTGTCCCTTCAGAAGCTCGTCATATGGCCGGATTTAGATTCTGTATGTATCCTTTACGCACTCCTACGCCTCCATTCAGCATGTATATCAGAAACTAGGTAATATGCGACTACCTGTAGCAGAACTTTGCTCAATGTACTACACAAATCAAAGAAATTTACTTACATGGAAATGGGACTACCGTTAAGCAGATCTTGCCTCACCATATTGGTCTGAGACTCTTCCCCGTCATCAAGAGGCGTCGCTCCGTCTGAACAGTCTTGGTTACTTATAAATTGAGCTTGTTGGTCCGACACTACATCTGCAAAACGGCGCAATCCTACAGATTGGACTATAAGCTCCCATAGGTATCCGTAGCGCCATAGCCAAGTCGCCTCTTTGTAGACCCGTTGTAGCGGTACCGTGTCACGTACTTTATAGCTCCCGGTATCGCCGTAGCACTTGTAGCACCATAGCCCCCTGTAGGTCCCGTAGTTGCGTAGCGCGTAGCACTACACGCAATCGCACCGAAATTCACGCTTGCCATTTGATCGCAATTCCACACATTGTTACTGATTAATTCAACAGCATTATTACAATGCGTCTGTGCGCCGCCGCCGGGTCTTCCGGTAACTGTTTATTGACCATTTTGGTCCCAGCCTGGGGACAGAGAACAGCAATTCGCTATTCGGGTGGGTCGGCGCGAAACATTGCACTTTGTGCGCGAATCCAGATGATAGACTGGAGATACAAAACAGACAAGTGATAGCAATGGAATGAAGCACTTCTGCAGTATCATATGTGAGACTTATGCTGCTGATACACTAGAGCGATGGCGTACGTAGTTCAGCAGGACAGTGAAATTGCAATGGACATTCGCGGATGACTCCGTGCCGCCTGGTATCGCGAATTTCTCTTCGGAGATGTAAATACAATACAGGCTACTTCTCCGCACACGGCGGCTGCAACAGATGTCCGAGTTGGGTTCGACCCCGCGCAGCTACTAAGACGCGAGACGATAGTATTAGACATGTAGTAGTACAACGTAGACGGAACTTCGCACCGGGATGCTGCATTCCAAAACAGATTGGGATGTATCAGCAGTGGTCAACTCGTGTTATCTTATGACTCATTCAGGTCAAGTTCAATGTCCCATACGGGGCTCTGTGGACGCTTCCTGCGTTCCTCGCTCTGAGCAGGAGGGGCAGGCGAGATGCGTTGTGGTGGCGGTCCGGACTCTGGTGTTGGAGACGGAGACGGAGACCCGTTCAGGTCGAGTTCGATGTCCCACACTGGACTTTGTTCCCGAGGGGGCCTAGGTCGCTTCATTGGAGGGCCTGACTCGTGCTCGAAAGGCGGTGTACGTGCTCTCTCCTTGCCCTTCACCGATTGGGAGGCAGGAGCTTGACTCGCGGGTTTAGATTGGGTAGGCTGGAAGGACAATGCAGAGGTGGTGCCGGTCCTGAAAGGCTTCTCAAACGCGTCTTTCATGCGCCTTGCCTTTACTTGACCAAATCCGGGTAGGCTCTGCAGCTGTTCGGAGGTCGCCCGGGCTATATCCGCGAAGCTCTGTGCAAAGTTGATGCGTTGTGAGAGTAGTGATATGGTCCGTACTTACCCCAAGTGAAGTTCGCAGGGTTTCTACATCCGTCTTGTTGACCCTGCTAATGCTGGTCAACGCAGTCCGGAGGATTGAATAGTAGTCCTTGTCGATGCGCTCTTTGATCATGTCGGGCGGCTTGTGCTCGAACTGCTTGTAAGTTGAGAGATAGTGACCGACCTCCTCGGCGCTGCTCACAAGTGGTGAATATGGTGACATGCACTTATGTGCCAGTGAGAAGTGCTTACGTCCAAGCGACCATGATGGTAATGTTGTTGATGAGACATGTCTGATCAAGGAGACGATTGACGACTTCGCCCGCTATCAGATCACTTTACGCACCTTTGTGAGTTCTCTGATAGTCTCCTGGTGGTCGGACTTGCAAAGTCTCAGTAATATGACATCACGGTGATACATATACTCACGACGTCACATTGGATGAGCAGGATCCGGAGATTGTATGAGTGACCGAGTTCTTCTATACGCTGATGGATGTACGCAGGAAAGAGTCGATGATATTTCAGGCTGGGATCTGTCAGAGTTAGGGTATGCTGCATGTGGAGCATTGACACCACACACCTCAAGAACAAAACGCCAGTTGTACGCCCGACCTGGAAGTCCGCAACTATGTCTCCGAATTCCTTCCCTACATTTCGTATGCATTGTAGTACAGGGTTCTGCCTCTGTAAGTTGATCAGTTACTGCGCTTGTGCGAAAACCAGAGGTGCGTGACCGGAGCGACCTGACGTGGGTTAATGATGATGTTGTTGCCGCTGCCCGGAACGACGACAGGAGGTGCATGTGTATTGCGTGTGTCTGATGCGGCTTGCCCATGATGCGGAGAAGAGGTAGATCTGGACATGTTTGTGTACGGAGGCGAAACGAAGCGGGGACCTGTACGGTTGTTGGTGGCCACTGAACGTAAGCGCCGATGCAGCGAACCTGAGACTCGACTCTCATTTCGTCTCGACCAGTGCTGGCTGCTCAACATTCAATGGTGAAGCTGTAGCTGCTAACTAATTGACATCGGGTCTGCAAAGCTCTGATACATGTTTCGTGACACCATGCTTAACTCTGATGAGCTGCGATTGGTTTAACGGTCCGAGGCAAGCACGTCCTTGTTTCCGAATTAGCTTATCTCCCGGCATATTACTCCCGACTAACGGTGTGTTACCGTTCAATGCGCAACGTCAAATCCAAACTTACCCAGCACCGACGGGCTCGACACGGTTTGCCTGCGACTACAGCCTCCTTGGACCGGGATCGATTGTGCGCGCGCCACGCGTACGGGACCGATGATCTTTCCTTGGACTACATGAAGGTGGATATTCTATGTACTCAACAACTTTATACGTCATAATTACTTGCAGAGCTCAACAGAAACATCCGAAGCAGACCTCCATAGCAGATTTGAATTATCACCTATAACGATCACGGCACTCAAGTCGTCAATCCAACGCGTCGCATCAAAAACCCCGGGAGGTTGGTGCGGCTAAAGCGACCGCTTTGCCTCATCTGTGCACTCGTGGACGGAAGTGAACCCGGCCGTTGCGGAACGGACCCTGGATTTTACTCTTATACATGGCGTGGACCCCAGTACGGGCCAGTTGCTGCGAGCGCTAGACGAGGTCAGTGTCACATTTGGCCTGAAATTGGACCAGACCGGAGGCATCCGGACCTCGTCCGGGTCAAAATTATCGTCCGGAGGGGCGAAATGTATCTAGTCTGGTATAGGGATACCAGGATCTTGTTTTGATTGGTCCAGTGCTCAAGCGCTCAGGTTTACGATAACCTACCTTCCTCCTTGTGCCTCACAAGGCATGTACGTACTACGCGCACATACTATATGAAGTTGGCAAAATCTTGGCATCGATTCCAGGAGCTTCAGCTACCTCTTCCCGGTTTTGCAAACTGCAGCCGCGTACACTGCAAAGCTTCGGGCACGCTGGCTTTCACGTACTGTGTCGTAGGCAATTTGGCTGATCACCGGGGACTTGGCTGCGCCCTGACGATTATTAAGGTGTCTGCATGCGACCATGCCGTCTTTCCGAGCATATATAGGGATTCCTTGTCGAATTCTGCATGTGTTTCCCTGAATGTCACTCCCCCTTCCCGCAGTAGTTTCAGAAGCTAGGGCAGGTTGCGAAAGAACACGTACGCGATCGACGGGAACTTGGCTCCGGGCAGCAAACCCGGGGAGCGAAATAGTACATACGGGGCAGAGTTGCTCCATGATGGAGACGGGTTAGCACTACATAACGAGTTCCTCTTGCTTACTTACTTAGAGACAGGACCTGCACCCAATTGCATCTGCCCCGTCCGCACGATACTTTTCCCGCCGCTCTTCGAACCTCAGTGACTGCCATTCTAATATGCAGCGGGACTTTCAATCCGACCTAGTGAGCATCCTGGCTAGTCCTGACATACATGGGCCCGAGTTCTAACCCCTTGACTGACCTGCTGGACGATCAGTGTCATCACTGGATGGGAACATCAGCAATCGGGGAGTTCATTACGTTCATGACTGGCGAACTCACCGGCCACACCGTTCGGGCAAAACTGGAAGAACTGCAGAAACCCGTCCTGGGTCGCAAGTACGCATCTCTTGTTAACTCACATCGCCTATGTCCCCAAAACTGATAACTCTACAAGGTATTCCGACGGAAGCGGCAGGCCCCTGGATCCACCACCAGTCGTTCGCGTCCGACTCTTTCATATCGACAATCCGGGGACACCAGATGAACATGAGGAGGAGCTCAAATGCGAGTGCGTAGGTACCTGTTATCATTGCCTCTCTACTAGCCTGACGCATACATCATTGCAGGGAGATCATCGACTATGGTTTGACATGCTACGTGGATCTCTTTCCGATTGCATCCGCATCCAGGGCTTCGGGGGATATCCATGTCCCCGATGCATCTGTTTCCTCACCTACACAGTCCATGTTCCCTCAAGGGAATACCGAGGCAGTTAATGTGGTCCCCGTACGTCCCCAGGCCACGACAGCTCCGCCGTCGGACGTCATCGCCTTCTTCGATAAGCACGCGATCACGGAAAGTTCTAATCATACCGATTGGCTTATAGGAAAGAGATTCGTGGAAGCATGTATGATCCAATACCACGGAGAACAGATGCTCGTTTTCGTATTCCCAGTAAGTGCTCATTCGATGCCTGTGGGGCTGACGGTTGACTGGTGTGAACCATCTCTGACTGTACTCTCCTCCAGGCGATTGCTGTGCAGCTTCAAGGCATATTCACTCTTCGATACCGTGCTTTCAGCCTATTCGCAAAGGCAGCGGGAGAGCACGGCACCCCGATCATCGCAGAATGTTATAGCTGGCCATTCCATGTCTATTCTAACAAGGATTTCCCGGGATTCCGCGCATCCACGGAACTTACCAAGGTAATAGGCAAGTTGACTCATGTCCCCTGTCTTATGCTCACTGTATGCTTCATTCAGCATCTTGCAGCATTGGGTATTCGCACGCGCGTTCGCGAGCATGACCAGAAACGTCGCGATGTCGCCAACAATGGTCAAGCAGAAGACAGGTGTGCCACATCGAGTCTTGCCTTCGATCCTTCTCTGACTCGCGGTAGCCAATCACACCATAGGGACACGGACGGCGGAGCAGTAAGGGCCGAGCAACCAGACGAGGATGACAGTTATGGTACATCCGGAAATGACTGATCAGAGTCAACAGGTATTAAAAAGCTGCCCACCGGCCCTTTTGCCGACATGCAGATGCTCAAATGGTCATTCTACAATCGATCATGCAGTAGGCTTGCTGCCTTCGTCTTGTCGTGCCAAATATCTTCCAGTATACTTCCTGTGTTCGCTAGAATTGTACATCAGTATCTGCTCTATTCCGTCTAGTCCTCCCACCGGTCATACGGTGTGACGCATATGTAATACAGAGCCACCTTCCGTAATCCTAGAAGCGTCCAGCAGCGGTGAACATCAGGTCTGCATTTGCATGGTATCCCTTCGTCTCGTGACTTAACGGAGCGATGCGTTTCCCACACGATTCGAAATTGATACTAAAGTGAAAAGTCAGGTCCGCTCAGCATGAGAGCACCAGAACAGCAAGTAATAGGGAGGAGGTAGCAGTGCAGTTACAGTATAGAACCAGAACCACCAATCGCCAAACACGTCGCGTTAAGCGAGCTCCGAAGGAAAAACATTGCTCTGTTTCGTATTTGAATTTGCCGGATGCGACTGTAAAACAACACCAATAGCTGAGTGCTCATGGCTGACATTACGGAATAGTTCACCACATCGTGTGAGGCGCCCTGTGTCTGGTAGTGTCACACGAAGCTCAATGCATTCGTTTGAGATCCACGATGACTTACGACATTTCATGGCTGGCAAGTATTCGTGATCTGTTCGCATTTATAGCTCTGATGTAGCCATAAGTGACTCAAGAATGCCAGATAATGAAGGCACTTCACCCACCGCATATTTATACCACTCCCGTATGGCTATGACCACATATGTTAGCTGGAAGCTGATGCCGGATGTGGTCTTCAAGGGCGATTCTGCGCGGTGTCACCTGTCCACATTCTCACCGCATACGGTGAATAGTTATCGACAAACGTCCTCGCAAATTACCACATTCGACAATTCTACGAAAGTTCCAGTACTGATATTGTCGTCTTCCCGTCACGAAGACAAATCATCGAGTGCGATAGCATGCTGGTCAGCTGCAGCGTTGACGTGAGCAACAAAAGCCCTGTATGAGGATATCTGCCAATCTATTACGGAGACGTGTGAGTCCGTCCGAACGTTAGGCTCGGTAACGATTGATATACGACTCGTCATAGGTCAGAGCGGGTTCACCAGGTCTTCGGGATTTCATGTCTTCAGGGCATACTCACTATGCGCTGCCCGATATGCAGCGGTTTGTCACATAGAGTTTCGGCACGCGAAGAGTTTTGGACAGCTGACGGCTCATGGAATATCTTGTAGTTATGGAAGTGAGCCTAGACCACCCGCAATGCAGCGGAAATAGATGGCGAATCAATGCGGAAGTCTAAGGCACACGATAGGTTGGTGGAATGGACGATTCGAACAACGGGCATCAGAGAGCTGCTGAAGGATGAACTGACGGACATGAGAGTGCTCCACCACCGACTAGAGAATGATGAACACACCACGATGGAAGACATTCCTTGGTCGGGATGGACCCGCCGTTGTCTTTGCGTTGATCTCGTTTGTTCGATAAGGACAATGAAGATGTGACCACCTGATACATTCCTTGAAATCTGAGTATAGAGCTTCAACTCAGAGTCACTTGCTCGAAACTCGACCGTTAGACGTCGTGTCTTCGCACAAGCTGATGAGTAAGTATGACATTATGATCGCCTGTCGGTAATTCGGTTGAATGGAGGGAGCGTTGCGCCGTTGAGGTGGCTGGCCGTTCACCTTCTGAGCATAATTCGAACACCCTGTCCGAACTGGGTTCTCCCACAGACGTGCGGTCGAATTATATTAGTTCATGTGTGACGTGATATGAGAGCTACAATCTTCCACGGGTGCAGAGGTCCGGGGGTGCCTCTCTTATGTAGCTGTGCGAAGGGTCCTGCTTCACATATAACCGGCTCCGGGTGATTGTTCAGGTAGATGAGTAATGGCGGGCACTTAGGCGATGCATATTTGGACCAAGCGAGCACTGTTGTGGACGAAGACAGAGTTGGGGTGGCGCGGACTCACGCACTGAGTGGGAGGAATGGTAAATTCTGTAACATCAGTCGTATGAGTTATAGACTAGAAGGACGTGGACGACGTACGAGCACGCTCATACGCATTACAGATGCTTCATGGCAATGCACCGTGGCACATGCTTACAGCGTCACATCCTGACGCGGGCCGATGATGATGCTATTGCCGCTGCCTGGAATGATAATACAGAAGTTCACGGGCTTTTTATGAGTCTGATGCGGCCTGTGCGGGACGAGAAGAGGAAGATGTAGTCGTGGCCATGTATTGGGGCGACAGCAGACGAAAGGCGAGGACGAGAAGCTCGGCGCGTCTCGGCCACCGAGGGTGAACTCCTTGAAGCCGCTAGAGTCCCGATCTTCACGTTGGCGGCTTTGTCCGTGGCAAAATCGCAGCTGTTACCTCTGCTACTTTAATATGACATCCTTGAGAGGCTCTGATACGCACTTGAGTTAGGGGTTATGGGTCACCGTTGGCGCACCAGCTCATAGTGAGCCAGAGCCTCATGGTAATATGAACATGCATCGACTGCAACCAAGCCGAGTTCAAGCTCGAGACCGCTAGCTCGCGACATGACACACACTTGCCTTGCAGTCGAACGATTGTACACACATGACACGTATGTGCTTGATGGTATTCATGTTAGTCGCTTTCATCTGTCCTCCAAGCTCCACCTTCTACCCTGTAATGAGCGACGCTACTTAAGCGGCCCTCCATATTTCGAGCAGTGACTGATACGTCATCTTTAGATACAATCTCTACATCCACGTCATGGTTGCTTGTTGGGGTCGACAGCAAACTCAAAAACAACACAAGGGTCCCGTTCTCAGGCGACGGCTCGAGGTAGTTTTCGAAGCAGACATTGTGAGTCACGAACCGCTCCACCGGGATCACCGCGGCCTCTCAATCTTTACGCATAGATGGTCCGAGAGCTAGGCTCTACTGAAGCACTCCTTTGCGCTACCTCGGTTTCTTGAGCCTGATGCTAGGCTCATAATTGCGATGGAACTATATTTGAATCCCTCGCGGCTCGTACGGCCATGTCCCACGTGCATTGGCAAAACCCAAGCATGGTTGAAGGAAACTCCAGTGCTGCAGCCGTATCAGCAGCGAAGGATGGGTTAAGCGCAATTGCAAATCTTGAAGCACTCTAACTTTCGCATCCTGTGTCGCTCCCAATTTGTCGGTTACCGGAGGCTCGGCGAGACTCCCACGAGTCTCAAGATGTCCATGGACAGGCCTCACGACTTTCCGGATATACCTTGATTCTTTCCTATTGAGTGCTGCGCGGCGTTTTACAAATCTGTCCTCATAAACTTTATGAGCCCGAGGGCGTCAGGTCCGTGTCGCACCGTACAGTGACAAGCATTACGAGCTGCAGTGCACGCATTGGAGATGATCTACAGCCGCATGTCAAACCATTGCTTCCACATGCCCTCGAAAAATCTTCCGTGTCTTTCCCCGGACGTCACATTCACTACCTACAATGGTTTCAGAAGCCAGAGCAGCACACCGAAAGAACCTGAAGCCAGTCGGTGTCGTTCTACCTCCGAGGGTAGCTCCAAAGAACGAACTCTAATTCTGGGGTGAATTTATTCCATTCTAGAGGTGAGTCATCATACAAAAGGCTTATGATGTCTCTTGCTGAGGAACGAAACAGGACCTGCGATCGCTCCAGCGGGGTCGTGCCAGAATAACTCGCACTATCCTCTTCGGATTTCAACCACTAGGACTTCATGCAGAGGGACTTCCAATCTGACTTGGTGAGTTGGGGTTTGGGTAAGGAACCATGATATGTTGGCTCATCCTATCCATTGGCATGCTGAAATAGTGTCATCGTCGACTAGGCACATCAGCTATCGGGAAGTTCATAACATTCATCGCGGGCCAGCTCACTGGCCAAACTGTCCGAGTGAGACTAGAGGAGCTGCAGAAACCAAAGCTAGGTCGCAAGTACGTGCTTTTGGGTTATTCCTGCACCGTCTTGAGTGATTCTGACAATTTTAAGGTTCACCTCCAGCAATGGCAGACCAATCGATCCCCCGCCAGTTGTGTGCATCAGGCTATTTCGTGTTAATAATCCAGGAACATCAGATGAAAATGAGGACGAACTGGAATGCGAGTACGTTAACACCCATTTGTTGTCTGTTGGTGGTGCATAAGTTTGACAGATCGATGACTACAGAGCCATCCTCGATTTAGGTCTAACATGTTACCTAGATCTGTTCCCCATTCCTTCTAGTTCCGGCGCGTCGAGGGGTTCCGTACAGCCTCCTCCAGGCGAATCTAGCAGACACGACGAGATCCCTCCGCGTACGGAAGACAGGACAGCTCCGCCGTTAGATGTCATCACCATTAACGGACATACGATCACGGAAGGTGCCAGCTGCACCGATCAACTCGTTGGCATCCGGTTCGTCGAAGCATCTATGATCACTTACCAGGGAAAGCAGACACTGATTTTTCCTTTTCCGGTGAGTAACAAGTATATGGTTCATCCCACATCCGAATCTGACGGACAATTGGGTGATTACCTCTATCATCACCCTACCGCAGGCGATCGCTGCGCAGCTGAAGGGTGCATTCGTTCTTCGATATCGCTCTTTCAGTTTGCTCGCGAGGGTAGCGGGCGAGCACGGCACTCCAGTTATCGCGGAGTGTTTCAGCGAGCCATTCACCATCTACTCCTGTAAAAGGTTTCCGGGCTTTCCCGTGTCTACAGAGCTCACCAAGGTAAGGATCTAACTCTATCGCTATCCTGTTCTCACCGTATAGATTATCTAGTACCTCTCAACGCAAGGGATACGCACACGCGTTCGCGAGCAGCCTGAGGATGGGAGGCATCACAGAGAGACCATACGCGGCCAAATAGCCGACGGGTGCGCTATATTAAGTCCTATTTCAGTCATTTCTCGTTGACGAGGGCCACCCAGGAACATGATCAATAACGGAGCACAGATCCAACAGCGAGACGAGGCTGACAGCCACGATACAGATGATGACGGCTGACGTGTCAGCGGATCCACGAGTACTTCTCACCGAACCCTTTTCGGATAGCCTTCAGATATCTGAAAAGCATATCTGCGACCAATCACTCGGTATGACTACTGTCCTTGTCTTCGCAGTCCCGAATACGCGCGGGTGTTCCTGAGCCACTGGCACGTACGATAGATTTCGCCCCATTCTATCTGGCTTTATCACCGCTCATCCCACTTCATTCCGTGCGTCTTGTATGAAACTTTATCCACTCTTACAGTAGCATCCAGCAACGATGAAGGTCTTCGCTCACGTACGGCATCACTGTTTGTGACAGAAGAGGGGCACGTTTCCGCGGCGTTTCTGCGGACCGCGCTCCGATGCCCATTGAGTATATTGAGCAGAGCACATTGGATTTCGCCTGAGAAATCTCAGTCCTATCTCTTTTCCTAGTGTCTTTTGACATGGTTTGCGTCATCAGATGTGCGGTGGAGCGCAAGGATATGGTGCGGTCTATGCACTATCAGGTCATTGGAATTTGCAATCGGACGATCCCCGTGTTCGGCAGCAATTGGCCTTCTACACCAGCGAAAATGTCTCAAGGACTATTGGCTGAATGCTCTCAGTCGATACCCAAAGCAATCTGTCAAGTATGGCAGAGTCTAACAGTTAGCTGACACAATTTGACAGGACAAGCAGATTCTCCTGCAAGTTTGTCTCGATTCATACAAGAGCGCTGCCGGCACGCATAAACAAGCTGCATTTTTTACTTCCATGGAACCACACTTGAAGGAAGAACGTCGGCAAGGCGAAAGGCATCACGGACATGTAGATGTAGCTAAAGGGTGGCAGGGCAACGCTAGATAGGGTTTTCCAAGGCGGCCTTATGTCTATCTGTTGATCGCATTCACACCACATGTGGTAGAGTAGACTTTTATCGACATACTTCCCTGTATAATGCCACGTTCGGATGAACGTAGCGGAGTTCCCATAGAGGACTTGCTGCACAATAGGGAGTTAATATCAACTTCCCGAAGTGGAAGCATCCAGTTTTGTAGCTTGCTGGCCAGCTGCAGTGTATGCATGGGCGACTAGAGCTGTACAAGAGGATATTCGTTAACTCATGAAAGGGGACGTGCCAATATACGTCCAAGTAACGGGCTAGGAATTGGCGAATGTATCGCTTGTTGCACGTCAGGACCTTTCGACCACGCCGTGAGGTCATGCTCACTGCTTCTGGATGGACTAGCTACATGTCATCCGAGGTGCAAGGGGCCTGTGTAAAAGCTTTTGCAATGAATGTTATGTCTTCGTCACAGAATCAGATAACTAATGACAGCTTGTACGTAGTGTACGACTTAGCATGGATACTTCGCTGTAGAAAAATCGGTGGCACGTCTCCTTTTTAAACAGACTCGGGCGTGTTTACTTTCAATACTTGGATATGATCGACGCTGGTGGAATTGAGTGGATACGGTCTATGACGACATGCGTATAATGCATTTGCTCACCATATCATCTCAGGATCCCTTCTCGATTGCATCATCCCTAAGCGAGACTCTCAGTGCCTGTGGGCGGCTCCTGCTCTCTACATTCTCTGATCAAAGTGATATGATCCCATATCTGTTGCTGAAGTACCGCGAAGGATTTACAGGTCGTCTGTCACCGAACGGGGTGCTTGACGGCCCACGGTGTAGTGCAGCTGTCTACGAGACTCGAGCGACACGGTGAAGCGCCAAGTGTGTCTCGGGACGTTCCACGTGAGGAGATATCACGTGCCATGAGCGGCCGCAGCCCACGGCGTCGAGCACGAAATTCGCGGTCTCAGGCTCGACGTCCATGTGCATCCGTGTGATAGGGCCAATAATACCCTGCGCTGACACCATGGGAGTCCCAGCGGAGACGACTTCGCCTTGTCTTACCTCCGTTCCGAGACCACAGGAGACTCTCCCAACCCATCTCTGCAGCGATCCTCCATCCCTGCCACGCCACCCACCATGGCTGGTGTGCTGCCAGGCCCAAAGGCTCTCGACAGTTATACTCCGAGGACAAACGCGTCTCGATTGAGTGCTAGGCGCCTGTGGCATGTTGTCTGTCTCGGAGTGCTGTCCTTCGTCGCTGTCCAGATACTCTTGAGCTGGGACTCAACGAAAGCAACGCGGGCGGCTATACCGCTACATGCAGCAGAGATCCTGGACAAGTGCCAGCTGCTAGACGTGAAACCTGGTCCACCTCCAGACTTCAACCTGCGTACACAGTCAGATCGCTTCGTGCCTGGTACTAAACCCACGCTTATCCGAGTGAGGATCTTGTCTCCTTGTCATGACAGTGCTTATATAGTAGTCGTCTCTTCCAGAATGCAACAATATGGACCGGGCGTGTCAAAGGGCTGGAAGTTCTGAAGGGCGACATACTCCTCGATAAGGGTATGATCAAGGAGGTTGGCCCAATAGAAGCGACCTTACTAGAGTCACTGGAGGACTTTGTGACAATCGACGCCGAGGGTGCATGGGTTTCCCCGGGGTAAGTCCTTCGTGCCGGATAGAAGCGTGAGCCAACACTGGACTGATTTGGATGCAGAATTGTTGACCTCCATAGTCACATGTATGTCCGATGATAGCCAATGACCTCAAGTCGGAGCTAACACATTGCAGAGGTGTGGGGTCGAGTCCCAGTTTTGCTGGCACTAGCGACGGTAACTCACGCCATGGACCTATCCTCCCGGTTCGTCGTGGTCGGATATCTTTCATCGTCGCGTCTGACCATGTCATAGTGGTTGCGAGCCCTCGACTCCTTGAACACGCATAGCGAGGCCTACAGGCTTAGTATATCCGGAGGAGTCACCACTTCTTTGGTTCTTCCGGGCTCCGCGAACGCTATAGGTACGCACCTGCCCAATGTTTTCAGTGTGTTGCTGAGGATCTTCAGGTGGTCAGGGAATCGTGATAAAGCTACGTGCTCCCGAAGATCGCTCTCCGACAGGCATGCTCCTAGAAAACCCGTATTCAATCAATGGTAGCGAATACGATCCGTCACTAAGCTTTCGTTGGAGACAGATGAAGTAAGCGAAATTGCTCATAATTGCTATCTCATTTATTGACAGCAACGTTGGTGCGCAGGCATGCATGTGGTATGTTGAGCCAATAGGAAGAGATATCCAGCCATTACTGACGCAGTCTCTTCACAGGCGAAAATCCTGGTCATTGTTTTCTTGTGTCATCTTCGTCAAGAATCTCATGCCGAACAGACAGGGTATATTCGAACACACGGATGGATACTACATGGGCGTTCCGCCAAGCGTAAGTTGCCCTTTGCCGTTGGGTGTCATCTCAATTCAGCGCTGATGCGCACCCCTCAACAGCTATAACAACGCTCGCCAAATCAAAGACGCCCAGGACGAGTATTGTGCGAAAGCACAAGCAGGTGAATGGGCAGGCCTAGGAAAGTTCCCGGAGGACCTTCAATGGGAAGCATTGGTAGACGTACTCAGAGGTCGTGTCAAGGTAAGAGCGGTCTGCACAAGTTGAGACCTTGAGGTGATCTTGATCTGATCTCTCAGGTCCAAACCCACTGTTATGAGACTGTCGATCTCGATGATCTCGTACACGTAAGTATTTTTCTGAAGTGGACGATATGCATTCACTGAAGCAGAGCGCAGATCACGAACGAGTTCCAGTTCTCGATCGCGGCATTCCACCACGCACATGAAACCTATCTTGTTCCGGATACTCTCAAATCAGCATACGGTTAAGTTTTTGAAACTCCACAAGGACTTTGGATCTTATATCAAACCTCAATGCAGGTCATCCTCCAGCATCAGCACTTTTCGCAGTCCACGGGCGCTATAAGCGCGAGTCATATAGGGGTTCTGAGTTCGCACCCAAGATTCTAGCCGAGAATGGTCTCCAGGTAGTAATGAAGGTATGATCAGTTTGAATCCACACGAACATTTTCGGCACTGACCATCTGCCTATGCCTGCAGTCCGATCATCCAGTCCTGGACTCTCGGTTCTTGCTGTGGGAGGCGCAACAGGCTCATTACTATGGGCTGCCTCCCAACCTCGCCCTGGCGGCGGTCACAACCACCCCTGCGCAAGTTATGGGACAAGACCACCGGATTGGCTCCATCAGACAGGGTGACACCATACCTTCTAGCTTCAAAATATCGTTACTAAGGCGGATGTCACAGGGTATGACGCAGACATCGTCCTCTGGGATAGCCACCCTCTCGCGTTGGGCGCGACGCCGAAGCAGGTGTGGATAGATGGGATACCTCAACTCGAACGCCCTCACTCGCATGCGAAACCAGCTGAGGCACAGCACGTACCCAAAGTGCCAAATTTCGACGAGGAAGCAGACAAGACACTCGAATTCGACGGCTTGCCTCCGTTGGAAGCGGAGCAAGTAAAAGGACAGACTGTAGTCTTCACGAACGTCAGCACTGTGATCCTACGAGATGCTGCCGGTCTTCATGAAACGTACGCGACGACTTCGCAAGATGGTGTTGTGGTGGTCAAGGATGGTGCTATCACGTGCCATGGAACAATGCCTTCCTGCTCATCGTTCGTTGAGGGCACTAAGGAGCGCCATGTAAACCTAGAGGGCGGCGCGATTATGCCTGGGTTGACATCATTTGGCACACCTCTCGGCCTGGAAGAGATCGGGTCGGAAAGGTCCACAAGCGACGGGTTCGTATACGATCCGTTGATTCAGTCTGTACCGAAGATTATAGGCGAAGAGGGCGCCGTTGTTCGCGCTGTTGATGGCTTGCAGTTTGGTACACGCGACGCACTGTTAGTGACATTCCTTGCTGTAGAAGAGTAACTTACATGCCTAATAACCCTACGTAGGCTGGCTTATCGTTCGGGTGTCACCACAGCAATCACGGCGCCAAAGTCGGTCGACTTCCTTTCCGGGATGGGTACCGCCTTCTCCACCGGTGCCGCGCACAAGCTTGAGAAAGGCGCAGTGGTGCAGGACGTAACGGCATTCCACATTGGCATACACCACTCGGGCCAGGCGAGTGTCAGCACAAAAATCGCTGCCCTCCGGCATTTGTTGTTCTCGCCATCCCGCGGGACGCTAGAATACTGGCTAAGTAAAGTCAGAAAGGTTCGTAATTGCCAGGGCATTTTCTTTCCGTCTGCTAAGAAGTAGTGCAGGGGAAGGTGCCACTCGTGATCGGCGTGGAGAGTGCAGATGCGATGGCATCTCTGATCGAACTCAAGCGTGATGTCGAGGCCAAGTTCTCGCGACCAATGAAAGTGACCTTCACTGGTGCCGCCGAAGCCCACATACTCGCTAAGGAGATCGGCGAGGCCGATATTGGAGTCGTTCTCTACCCGTCTCGCCCTTTCCCCTCGACCTGGGAACAGAGAAGAATGTGAGCTACACTATCATCATATCAGCATGAGGTCCTTAACACTAGTTTAGTCTGCCAGGCCCGCCGCTCACAGAGACCAATGCGATTCAGACGCTCCTCGCCCATGGCGTTACAGTGGGCATAGGTGTGCGTACTGCTGACATCGCTCGCAATGCAAGGTTCGACGCCGCGTGGGTGAGCACATCCTCCCATCTTGAGTCGATCAATTCTTCTGACCAAAGGAATCATAGGCTGCCCTCGAGACAGGCGGAAAACTTTCACGGTCAGAGGCGCTCTCTCTGGCGTCTATCAATCTCGACGAACTGCTCGGCGTCAAAACAACACGTTCGCAAAGCGACCTCGTCGCTACACGTGGCGGAGACCTCCTTGAATTCAGCAAGGTTGTTGGAGTGATTTCCCAACGCAGAGGCGTGGTCGATTTGTGGTGAATGTTCATTCCCAGTTCCCTAGACTTCACACTGCCGATGAGAAGACGAACACCTAAGGTAGAGGAAGATGTTTCTCATCCGTTGACTGCTATTTAGCCGCAATGCCTTGCGGCTGGGTTACCGAAATTGCCTGCTTCAATCGATAGGCTTTCTACACGCAGTTAAAGAACGCTCACATGATCCATATCAATGTATGCGGCTCGCGTGAAGTCATAGAGCTTGAACCGTCGGAATATGGTGGAGGCGTCCTGCACTGTGCCGTAAAATTAATCTGCAGCTGAAGCATCGTAAGTCATATGACAGATGACAGATAAGGCGGGCATTGATATGTTCAGAAGACGAGAACATATGGACGAGCACAAGCTATCACGTGACATACACTGTTCGCACGCAGAGGGCGGATGTTGACAAGACTTGCTCTGCCAATTAAGGTCTCCAGACTAAGATTGAGTTTTGGACCTTGGTGGCATTTCAAGGCGAAAGCACTCAAGGGTTGGCAACTATGGACATCCAGTTGTGAAGAATATTCATATTGTCGATAATCCGTTAGCCTCGCCCCTCAACGCCGTTCTCGACGTTCGTACACAACAATCTGCCCCATCGATAGATACTTAGGATCAATCACCGCCCAACGCTCAGCAGTCAAGCACTTGCTCTGGCGGACGGCTCTTGCTATTTTCATGTAGAGTCAGCCGGAGTTTGTCTGATCACCGCCATATAACATACCGCAGGAGCACTATGTTCATCCACCTGCCCTTACTGAGACTACGCAAGTGCCATATATTTTCTCAAGAATATCGTAGATTGATGCGAAGAATGTTTTAGTCCCGTTCCACAGCTTTTTGCATAGATTGAGAAAGTCAGTGAAGATTCTCTTCAGCGAATATGTATGATTGTTCGAGACTGCAGAGCACTACTGTCAGTATCGATGCCCAGGACTTTCTTTTTAACGGACCAGAATCTTGTGGTGAGTCTTCTTGAGCTTGAGCGCGGTCGCTCATAGCTGTTCTCGAAGCTCTGATTGCACCTCTCAGATGGCCGAGATGCTTTTATGTCGAACTATGAAGCATGACCAATCTGTGACATTACAGTGCGGTGGTGGGAGCTACATAAGTCGAAATACAAACCGAACCAATGGTATTGACATCTAGCATTTATCTGCCTATTTTCCCGGCCCACATTACCCCAACTTGGGTTAAGCGGCACATGCACTTTCCTAAGTTGGTAGTACACTCATATACAGCGATGACAGATTCGATGCAAGCTGACACGCCTTCCACCGTCTATATGATCCCTGGTGATGCACTGGGATGAGGGATCTCGGCATGTCAGCTTAGAGTAACATATGCTACCTGCGGAGATATTCAATCGCTCCCATGATTGTCTGCCTTATCACAACAAGTAAGGCTCGAGGACAGTGTCGTCAAAGCTGCAGTTACTGCGTTCAAGTGTACGTACCAGGAGGCCCTGTCTCTTCCTTGTGATATCCGTGCACATGACCTAATGGGACAGCCTTGTCATGGAATTTTTGTCGTAGAGCGAGGATGGGGTGAGGAGACTAACCATATTTTTGCCCCGCCTCTGGTATTACTGACAAATCCTAAGCAAAGACTTGGGTCGCTCTAATCTGGGAACAGCTGGATAAGTGTGGGTGGGGTTGCGCGTTCGTGCCTGGGCCCCTTGCTGCGCCAGCGTTCAATGTATCATAACTCTGAGCTCTCGCGCCAGTCAGTTAACGTCGGCCATTTGCTATGCATGAGGCACAAGAGAGCTGCGCAATGTCGACTCCAGATCCACGTCACCAAGATTTACTGTCAGAATTGTCGCCGATCACAACAGCATACACTCCGGTAGTCTGTCGGAGAATGAGTTGATATATCCAGGACACGCACTGCACATAGCTGTATTTACTGGGAACGGCTCATCAGACGATAAACCTTAGCCGAAGAAGGGGTCAGAAAGTGTACATTGTACACCGAGAGACGCGGCTTCAAACTGTACCACCGATACACGGACAGCATGTAAGATCGTCCCAGTTGAATCTATCACGACGGGCGCCCGTCGTCCTCGTGCACAGCAAAGTCCACCCGACGTGCTCGCTAAGTCGGCGGGACGCCGCAAACGTCGAAATATATATAACGTGATCTGCCCCAGGATCACTGAGTCTACGAGAGCCGTAGACTCTCAAAAACTCTGCATGCACTCAACAGACTAAATTATAATAGGTGTCAGAACATTGAGCCATCACTGAGAGGTTTTGGTCGAACATCAATTTTGAACCAGAGCCTTTGCTTTTGGTTGATGAGAAGTTTCGGCACTGGAGTGACAACAAAAGATCCGTAGATATGGCGATATACTCTACAAGAGCATGGAATGTTTTGCAAATACAGTTGTTTTTATAACGGGAGGTGTACCCCATCGCGAAAATTATGCACATCGGATCTGGCGGAGTTCGAAGGATCTAGGTACGATCTGCTGGCCAGCGGCGCGCCCGCTGAGCGCAGCATAAGCAATGGGCGAGGCAAGGCAGGGCGGCGTGCCCGGGCAGGTTGTTCGCAAGGCCTAGGACTCGGTTTGAAGCTAGGATTTTCACCTTGAGGCATCGCAAAACACTATTATAAGTCGCATTGCCTCGTTACATAGGTAATAAGCCCTTGCTACCCTCCTTCGCAGATGTCGTCGCGACATTTGAGGCTGGAAGTCCTAAACGGTGACCTCACCAATGAGAATCTTGGGTTCTCGGCACAAGTGCGGCGCTCGAAATTCATGATCCGACTACTGTACTAATCATAGCGGCTCTTCCTTGCAGTACGTACACTCGGGACTGTGCGAAAATTTGATCTCCGAGACAATATGCGGATCTGTGCGCGTAACGTGTCGCATTCGGCGCACCAGCGCACATCTTTCTCGTTCTGTGTCCCTTCGGGATGGAGGACTGAGGATGGCAGACGCCAGGGGTACTCTATTAGTGAGCATCGCTTTAGACAGGAATTTAGCATCACAAATGACACATGGGTGGGCAGATGAGAAGGAGGTGGTGGACACGCGATGCAAGTGCACAGCATGGCAGAGCCTCCAGGTTCTGGCACCGCAGGCCGACACCGGGAGGGCCTTTGCATCCTCAGGGCTATAGTGCGAAATATCAATGTTGAAATGTACTATTGTTAAGACCAACAGAAGAGAGGGGAGCAGTATCATGCGGCCACCGGCATGTCTCGGTATCCTGCATTTTGGCGTCTCGATCACGAACACCACATTCATGGCTGCCTAGTACCTGTGGAAGCCTCACATCGGATGACTGAGTATCCTACCTCCACCAGCTTTTTTTGGAAGACTTTATGACATTCTAGGTAGGTAGCGAATGAATGGTAAGAACAGTCATCGTGTTTATGTTACGAATAAGTACGTGTGTGTAATACGTTTCAAATGAACGGTAGGTATTGCGTCCAAGATGTTGTGTCCCAGACACCGGCTTCTGTGCATCGCAGCCCATAGAACATCTCGAAGAACAGGAAGGCTCTTGGGAAGACGTACACAAGCACGAATACGACGAAAGCTGCAGAGCGACCACGCACCAAGTACGACGATTCGCGTCGTCGCGAGAAGTTTGAAAGACGTATCAATCCTGCAACTATTGCTTGACCAAACGCCGATATTATAGAGCAAATTAGCCACAGATCATGCTCAACTTTGGTTGGGAACTGGATATTCCATGCTAGAAGGTGGAGAAGCCCGAAAAACAGACTCGATCCGATGCAGAGCAACGAAACCATGAGCGTCTGCAACCACCACCGGACTGGACCGACTGATGACCCTTCTGGGACAGCGGCGTTACGGGTTCGAGGGATGGATGACTCCGCGCTACTGCTACTCGCGCGTTTGTTCGCGCACGAATCTCGCACAGCCCTAATGACCTGATTAAAACTGGTCTTTGGAGTCAACGGCAGAGGTAATGGCTCCGAGACATCCGGCTGCTTGTCTTTGTACAGGATGTAAACCGCGACGGCGATGAATACGTAGATGATGGTGCCGTATTCGAGTGTGGTCATGGGGAGATGAAAGGCTCCTCGTGCCATGCACTGCACGATGAAGGACATGCCTTGGAGGCAGGCGAGAAGGACCGACCAGGTCTGGGGCTTGATGAGACTATCGTAGGGAGCGTCCATCGATACGAGGTCTTGGGAGATGAGCGCACGGATATCCTCTATTGTGAGGGGATCGCCAGCAACATATTCTCCGGCAGCTTCCTCCTTTTGCATACCCTCCTTCTCCATAGCTATGGTGAAACATCCCGTTGTAGCGAGGTAGCACTTGGACATTTCCCACCCTTGCTTCTGGTGTACTTGCAAGGCGGTGGAATATTCCCAGACAGCGACTACGAGCAAGATGTCGGGAGCGATGGCAGTGAGGAGCGCCCAGAGCAGCTTCATACAAGTCGGCCCCAATCCCTTGACGATATTGGGTCGTTGCAGCTGCCAAACAGATAGTACAATGACCGAGGTACAGGATCTGACGATGTCTGTCCAATTACGCCCGCTTGGGTTTGGCGGGGCACAGATAGAGGGATCCATCTCTGTCAATTGAACTTAAGTTAGTAATAGACTCTCATATGAACTGAGACGTACGATGTAATGCAGCAAGACGAGGGATGACAGAGGATCTATGCTGAAGGCATTGAGGTTCTATCCATCGACTTATAGAGGCCGCCTCCAGAGATGAAGACATTGTCCGTCTGTTCTCCGCAAGGCATGATAGTGTACCAGAGGATAGCTCACCTGAAGTACGTGGAAGTCCATGTGACGTCCTGATAGTTTCATAGAAAAGCGGATATGAGCAGACGGGTCTCATATACCGCTGGGCGGCTTCGAGAACGGTGTCCTCATGATCGCAATATCCGAGGGTCTTGAGAATGACGGAGAACTCAGTCTGGGATGTCTTCAGTAATAAGCAAAGGACCAAAAATTAAGATGAAGCTGTGATCGAGGGATTTTAGTCAAGGGATTCTACAGTAGTGGGCAGCGACAGCGCTGCGCAGACGTGAAAGCGGTGTCGGAAGTGCACGAACCACACCATTTGAGTCTTGCAAATTGCACAGCGCTGCAGATCTAAAGGGCATGATCAAGCTGGGCTCCGATTGGGTTTGGAGAACATTATCATTGCATTATTACATACCTTCATGCTCGTCGAAATCTGATGCCTGCTACGCTCGCCCGGGTACTGGAGTCTGGAGGATACTCATCACATTCTCAGATCCCTGATTCTGCGCATGCGTTTCCTCGATATGGAGTACGATTGGGAATGTATTTCAACGTAGCGATTGCTCAAAGGATTGATTGTGTGCGGCTGTCGACACAAAGTTGTCATGGTGGACGATGAGAACGAATACGCATGTATCCGGGAGCGTGCCAATTGGACGCCCGGCACTATCACCGCAGCGTCAAAGGGACCCCGGAAACTGGGCAATGTCCGTTCACCTTCCTAACATAACATAGTATGCCGAAGGATGCCGGAGATTATATATGAAGGCCACGAGGTAGCACCCCACGACATGATTGAGAACGCGCCGTGCCCGCGAACGCTGGTCTCACTGCAGGCAGATCACCCTCCTTCTCTTTGCTCTTGCACCAACCGGGCCATTCTGCAAACATGAATGGAACTGAGCCACTGTTATGGCGCCTCACGTATAAAAACCATATGGATATTTTGAGGCCCTTCAGAAAAAAAGTCAGAACATGCTGATAACGTCAAGCTAAGTACATGCAAAGTACTCGGGCATTGCGCCTAGACACGTGCACAGCGCATGCTCAGCATCTATATGTATTGCTTCCTTGCATATTGACTCAACATGTCCGCAGCATGGACTTGTGCTTTCCATAGTGGCACATCGGCTCAGAACAGAGCATGCACTTTTTCATGTTCGGTCAGATTCCATGGATCAACGCCCGTGGTCTGCCCTTTTTGGCGCAAGAACTGTCACGCACCACCACGGGATGTACATGTCAGTACAGCAAGGCAATCATGTGCCCTCAGTACTTCCTCCAATCCATTCTGCCTATGTCAGAAGTTTCACGTGGGATATAATATTTCGATATATAGATTTAATATATTTTGAGGCATTTTAAATACCTATATAAGCTTGGATTGCAGTTATAAGTGCTAGAAAATATAAAATATTGACCCTTAAAACTAAAATCTCTGACATTATGTTCTGACATATATGCCCATCCGATCCTTGCTGCACGCGTCAGGGAAGCTCTCCCAATTCGCACCATTCAGACAGAGGCGAGAGGATATCCCGGATGCACTAGACATGCAGGCTGTCTGGGGTACACGTAAGAGCGTCGTTCGGGAAATTCGGATGCTAGAGCCATAAAACCATCGATATCACAGTTTGGTACCCTTTCTTCCTCCCGCTCACGATGGCACCAACACTAGATTTTTATAGCAATGTGGTACGCAGATGTTCTCATTATCGGTATCAAAGATATCTTGAATGAGTGTCGATTGACCATAGACACTGGACACGCACGGATTCGTCCCTGATCCCCGCAGCAGAGGAACGATGGGTATCCTATGGTCAAGCTTATCCACCCTCATGCTTTGCACCTGGATAGTTGTATACCGAGGCAGAACGATGCACATAGGACCCGCCGTCCTCGAGAAGCTGGCGTTGGGATGCCTCTTCGTCTTGGCCCCCGAGATTCCACTTGCTTGTGCCCTATGTGAGGTTCTAGAAGTACGACGTTCTCTCGCTCTCTACCGGGGACACAGAGACGAGTGCCCAGGTGAAGAATGGTCAGCCAACGATTGCGTGTACGTTAGCACGGGTGGATATGCCCTCGAGGGAAGAAGATCACTTACGATGGAGGATATTCTGATACTCATACGCCATCGGTTCATTTCCGAACGGCTACCAAAATCAGTGTCAACCCGGTATACGTGTAGCGCTGTCACCGCTGTGAAGACAATTGCATACATGCAGGCGTTGTGGCTTGTCGCGCAGTGCATCACACGTGTAGCGATAAACGCCCCGATTTCTACCCTCGAGGTTGGCACGTTGGCATACATCCTCATCGCATCGATGATTGAAGTGGTCAATTGGCGCATCCCACCGTGTTTCGAAATATCCATACCCATCCCACTTCTTCCCGGAAAAACGTATGAGGACGCCGAAAGAATTATGCAAGACCCGCATTGCATTAACTGCACCAAGCCCCGCTCAGCAAATCTCGAAACCTGGTTTGCTCGAATCCTCGTGGTCGCTACATGCGTTGGATTCGGCTTGTGGTGCTGCCTTGCTTGGAATAACACATTCCCATCGCGAACGGAGCAGCAACTGTGGCGCATCTGCGCCGTGCTGTCCACATTCCCTCTTCCCGTAGCAGTCATCGCTATTGCCGTATTGAACCCCTCTCAACGTCGAAGTGGATCGCTGATGTACATCGTGTCCAAGTTCATGTATTCCTTCGCATTGGCGTTGAGCACTGCTCTCTACATTTTCCCACGATCCTTCCTCGTCATCGAAATGATCATCGGGCTCCGCCAAATGGCACCAGGAACGTTCAATGTGATCCGATGGACGACCTTCCTTCCACACATATAACGCCACATCAATTTACACCTCGAGTGCATTATTCGACGCAACCACTTACAATTCTGAGGCAGCCCCGATTTGACTGTTCGACGTTTCCTACGACTGTCTCCAATCTTTGACCATGCATGCCTTTGGAATTCTTGCATCGGAACAAGTGTGCAGGTGCGGTCATCCTTCCTGACATTTACACGATCACTTCCACCCTGCACACACTATGGTGCGTCA
The DNA here is from genome assembly GCA_000320605.2 of Gelatoporia subvermispora B. NCBI lineage: Eukaryota > Fungi > Basidiomycota > Agaricomycetes > Polyporales > Gelatoporiaceae > Gelatoporia > Gelatoporia subvermispora. The sequence goes on from KB445796.1 coordinate 524,718, forward strand.
AATAAAACGCGCGTAATTCTTTCTACACACATATGAGTCTCGTGCCCTCTCACTCCATCTGTAGCGTGTCTTCGACACGTTATCTTGTCTCGTGATCCGTGTCATTGTATACCCTTCAGGCCCCGCCCCGTATGGAGCGTATTCATGCAACAGGCAGTCACTTGACCTATCTGATGTGGATGCACTCTGATTCCGCGAGTTATCAAATTCAGGTTCTCCCTTTACCACCACCACTACATAACCCATCTCTTGTCCCTTGAGCCCGCATGTAATACATGAACACGACCTTATTATCTGCTTTCATCACCCGTAAATCACTCGAAAAGTGAACACGAGTAGGGTTCGATCTGCTCAATCGCGCCCTATGCACTGAAGGTATTCTGATCTCCGAACCTTGAGAATTTTCCTGCTACAGCCTTACAATGTTTCTGTCGTCACCAAGATCCTATTCAAAACAAATCCACAACGCCTCTTCTGGGAGAAACAATAGCAACCACCTTTCCTTCGAAATCCAGCAAGTCTCCTCCTATAGTCGCCACAAGATCTTCCTCTCCGACTGCAGTCTCGAGGCCAAGTAAATGTTTCACATTGATCGATCCCAATGCAAGAGCTGCCTCCTTTGGAATCACGTTCGGCGATTCGTAATGCGCCTGGAGGATATAAGTACCTGAGCATGGGCACGAGCATGAAGAAGTTAACATACCCAGCCAGCATCGAACCGCGTGTTGCGCACGGCCCAGGTGCTCAGCTCCGCCGCGCCGCTCACTCCTTGGGGACCTATGCCCACCGTGACGTTGTGTTTGATCAGATGGGCAATAGGTCCGTCTTCCGACAGCGGAGGGCCCGGAGCGCTGTCACGTCCGTAGAGATTAGCTGTCGTGACCATGTACACCTAATTCTGAGAGCTCACATGCGCCTTTCACTCCAGGTATACGGCTATACATGAAGTAGGTCATCGTGTCTGGTACCTTGCTCTGGTTGTAGTACTTACGAATGACCGAGGTGGCTTGAGGATTATGCCCACATTCGCGGCGCTCAGCTCACTTGCGAGCAGGTGGGCCTCCGAACCGCCCTCGAGTGTCATCTTGAGCGGGACCTGCGTCTCCGCCTCGACTTCGCTCTTGAGCTCGATCAATGTGGCGATGATATCAGCACTGCCCACTTCGACAACTAGTGGCAGCTTGCCCTACGGCGCATATTGAGCTGTGCGATCGCGAATACACAGGTCGTCAAAGTTACCTCTGACACTTGCTTGAACCACTTTGCGTACGTTCCTTCCAAGGAGCCTAAAAGAAGCTCGCGAAGCGCTGCAACCTGCGTACTGACGCTGGGGATGCCGCGTCCGAATGATATATGCACCGCCGTGACGTCCTGGACTAGTGCACCGCGCTCCAGCTTGTGCGCAGCAGCAACGGAGAACGCCGTGCTGAGCCCACCGAAGAATCCTGATGGCGGTGGTGCAGTGATGCCCACAGTCACCCCGGCCCGGTACGCCAGCCTATCTCCCACTATCAGCGCATCCGCAGCCATACACGTCTCGAGGCCAGACTCACAAAGCGTCCCTGGTCGCGAACTGCAAACCATCCACGGCCCTCGGTAGGAGTGCTGCCTCAAGCAGTGGCGATAATCCCGGCGCAAACGGACTTGGGGACTCCCCATCAACAGTGGAATCTTCCATCGCAATCTCCTGCAGACCAAGGTTTGCACCATACGTGACGAGCCCAGGTTGGACGGACCCTCCGCGCAGATCAATCACGCGTATGTCTGGGAGCGCAAGAAACGCTGCGCACGACTCTGCCGTGGATGCAGCCGAGCAGACGACACGTCCACCCTGGACGACGACGACGTGTTCGCTGTCGCCGTCGCCAGCACGACGCTGGGCTCCGAACACGTCGACGATCTTCTCGCCTGTGTGGTCCACCGCCCAAAGGTGCGCGACGTGCACAAACACGACCATGCCAGAGTCCTGGACGGACTCGGTCGGGCCAAGCGGCGGGAGGCCCTCGTACTGCAGCGCCGCCGCGGCTTCGCGGTCAAAGTTCGGTGTGTTTGGTGCGATGTTGTGGGATGAGGGCTTGACGGAGACGTGAGGGGAGGGGATCTGGCGGATCCCGTCGATGAAGACCTGCGCGGGAGTCGCGCCCAGGGAAAGGGGGTGGCTGTCCCATATAACGAGATCCGCATCGTATCCTAGAGCCAATGTCAACTTGTGCTTGCAGAGACCCTCGATGCGCATACAACGACTAACGACTGACCTTCTCTCACGTATCCAATGCGGTGCTCCAGACCGAGCACTTTGGCGGGTGTGCTGATCACGGACGCCAGCGCGATGTTCTCGGGCAGCCCGTAGTAATGCGCCTGGGAGGCTTCGTTCATCAGGTACCTGGAGACAATCGCAGAGTGGTCTGACTATATGCGGGAGTGAGCGCTGCTCTAACACTCAGGAAGTGCGCATCCGATGCACCTTCATGACGACGTCGATGCCGTTGTCCGCGAGGATACGGGGCGCAAACTCAGAGTGTCTGTATGCTTCGCGCTTGTATCTAGTGATCGAGCGGTTATGAGTTGAGCAGGAAATAAGGAGATACAGAGCGGATGCTGATTGCTACCTGGAGAATGCGGCAAACATCGCAATAGCCGGTGGGTGCTCTAGAGAATGGGTTCAACATCAAACTGTGTTGGGTTGTGGAAGCAACCGACCGTATGCTTTCTTCAGTACCTCCGGCACGAGATATGCTTCATGTGCGTGGTGGAACGCGGCTACAGGGAACTTGAACTCTTGCGAGAGCTGCAGCATCACTCAGTCATCAAACACAAACTCGCGATGTGTCTAGTGATCATCTGCCCACATACCCGCACGAAGTTGTCGAAGTCAACTGCTTCGTAGCAATGCGTCTGCACCTGTTGCGCATGATGTTTCAATGCAGAATCTTGGAAGGCTACCAGCATCCCGGCCGTACCTTTACTTTGCCTCTGAGGATGTCTACCAGTGATTCCCATTGCAGATCCTCAGGGAACGTCTGCCCCTTCAGACCGTCCCAATCCCTTGCAAGTGCCTTCTCACAGAACGCGTCTTGCGCACCCTTGATCTCTCGCGCTTTATTGTATCTGTCATGCTCCGAATCAGCTCCAGATGCAAACAAGGATGCAAACAACTCACGCTTTACGCCACGCCCAAACGTCGTCCATGCGTGTGTCTCCGTAAACGCGGGCTAACGGAGGGCACATCAGCACCGTGTCCGACGCACCGTGAGGTATCCGGTTCAGACATACCCGGATTCTCGCCTGCTCAGGCGGTCAATCATCCATGATCGTCAACCGCCAGAGTTCACTCAAACTCACCGCATGCATGTCTGACGCGATAGGCTCAGCGTCGCCGCAACAGCAAACAAACGTTAGACCTACTTCATGTGGCGCCACCGCGGCGGCAGGCGAGAATCAACGTTGGAGCCATTCAGGCCGAACGGCGGCTCGAGGAGCAACGAGGTGGGAGACCGTTCCTTCGTGGGCCTCAATTTGATGACGAACGCCTGGCCGCCTGCACACCCAGGTCAGCACCCGCAGCACTGAGACGCAGATCTGCCCACCGATCGCGTTCGCGGAGCCAGGGAGGATGAGGGAGGTTGTTACTCCCCCCGCCACGGCGAGCTTGTAGCCTAAACGTCACATGAATATGACTAGCACTTCCTGGTGCGAGACTTTGTGCATTTGACTCACTGTCGTCATGCGTGTTCAGACCGTCGAGGGCGCGGAGCCACGGGAGTATGGGGTCCTTGAGCGAGTTACCGTCCTCGGCGCCGTTCAGTGCTGGTGCCGCGCCGACACCGATGTGCGAGTGGACGTCGATGATGCTGATGGCGAACGTCACATTACGCTGAATTCCTCCGAAATCCAATCGCGAGGCGGAGTGGACTTACCCGGGGGTCACCCAGGCACTAAATGATATCACCGGGGTCAAATCCAAATTGCGCGCAAGCATAAGGGGAAATGACAAACCCGTGCGCATCGATAATGTCATACTCCGCGGTGCTGTCCACTGAGCTCTGGGTGGCGTGGCCCATGGCCTTGATGATGCCCCCATCGAGGAAAATATTGCCCTTCAGGATTTCCAGGCCCTGGTTCCGCCCGGTCCATATCGTCGCGTTCCGGATGAGCGTCGCGCGCGTGCCCGGGACGAACCTGTCCGAGCGCGTCCTGTTCGCAAAGTCGGGCGGCGGGGCGGGCTTCGTGTGGAGCGCGGCGCATTTGTCGAGAATCTCGTGCGCGTGTAGGGGTACCACCGAGCTCGAGGTGAGAAACAGACCCGAGAGTGGCGACAAAGTCAGGACGGGCAGCAGAGTGCAGAGCGCGGCGAGAGCTAGCACGGCAGGCACCAGCTGCGCACTGTGATGGCGGCGCCCCGCCGGTCTGGGTCGATACCAGGAGCCGCCCTGGTCGGTCGCGGCGGCTTTGTCCATCGTAGCTGAGCACCAGACTGTTGAGAGCTTGCTCAGCCTAAGTTTTGCTAGTAGAATAGGATGCAGTGGACGACAAGGTCCATCAAGTGGAAGCGAGTGCGAGCAAGATGACGCCAAGAACGCGCATCCTGATGCGGTCGATCTCGATCGTGACGCATGGCTGTCACGTGAGCCCCTCAGGACCGACGTTGAACGGACCCATTTTCGACGCGAAATTAATGTGAGGCGCTGAGCCAGCCTATGATGCGAATATTTTCCACGACTGTTGCATTACTGGACGCCTCGACTGTGTGCAGAGCGCACGGCATGCGGGCGTGTGACGTCTAGCAAGATATACCATATGCAGCTGCGCACAATCGGCGAAACGGACAGCATCGCTAGAGACGATGACAACTGCTGTCACATTACAACATACTGACATACACTGAGGCACGATTCTCGTCTGCGTGAGGCAGACACGTCACGACCGCACAAACTCTACTGAAGTCAGGCTTTGAAATCTGCCCCAATCAGAGTTCGATTTTGAAAATAGTCGATATGGGGACATGTAGAAATCGTGCTGTCTTCGTAGGCCGAAAGTTCTATCAAGTGCTCATACTGAGTTCAGATCATAAGGTAAAAAGTCTGTAATCCGCATGCATCCGGGCGGTGGATTAATTAAATGTTTCGAAACGGCAGATAATACAACTGGATCTGTCGGGTGCTTGATGGAGAGTAGCCAGGTGTTTGGATGTAATTCTACTTGATCGACTTACGGGGTGCAGCAGCTTGTCCAACCCCACCATGGCCAAGGTAGCTTATGTCCAGAATGACTACTTATTGTCCGATGACAAGTGTATTTCAGATGGCTTAGATGAGTATTCAAAACCAGATGTTTGCGCTGGTCTTCGCTACCACGGGAGTCGTCGCGGACATCATATTATTTCATCAAAGACACTAGAATCATGCAATACTGGCAAGAAATTTTGTACTTCCCTCTGGTTGGTCCCAATGCGGCTGCCGAATGCTCATTAATTCGATATACCTGATCCTAGGGAACACATACGAAGTGATTCGCACCTCGCATCCTCCTGACATTTATCTTTCGCGCCTTCTCGGCTTCCTTAGCGATTCTCAGTATATTCCACGCGCCCAACAAGGCATCTCCGGGACTCATGTCGGACCACACGAGCTCGACACGGAGATCAGGCAGGACGTCGGTATTGGTTAGCGCGCGCCTGCAGTTCGCCTCGTAGATGGTCCTGTGCACGTTCACAAGGGCAAGATGGGACCGTGTTGCACCGCCCACGTCCGTACATCCTGAAAGCTCCTCCGGCGTCATGGCTTCAAGGGTCGGGCGCTGGTGGGGTAGAGCATCAGGGATCAGGTGCCGCACGCACCTGGCAAGCCAGCCATCGAGGGGCATATCCATGAAGGAGTCGAGCATCGTGGGGTCGTGCGCGTAGTATGCCGAAACCCATATGGCGAATGTCTCGCCCTTCACCTCGAATGGCACAGCGGGGTCGCGGAGGGGATTATACAACTTCTCCAGGGGAGGCATGTCCGGTCCTGAGGCATGTGGCGCCGGATCTACGAAAGGCTCAGCAAAATGTCGTACAACACGGAGTGTAGACGACACATACCGTATATGACAACCCCGCGAAGATACTGTCCCAAAAGGTCCTGACTCTCCTTTGACAGCTCGTTCAGGTGTGCAAAGAATGTGAAACCCATGATATTTCCAGAAGACCACGCAAGGAATGTCATGCCTCCGGCGGTCCCGGTGGGCGTCTGAACCTTCTCAATGACCATGCCTTCCTTGATCAGCCACAACAAGAACTCTGACAGTTCGATCCCCCGGTCGCGAATCATCTGCGTCTGGGATTCGACGTCGTCCCTGTGCAGGTCGGCTATCTCTTCGTCTGTATATGGTGTAAAACCAGGGTAGTCGCGCTGGTTGATCGCTATAAGCCGAAGCCCGTGCTTGTGCGCATACGGGAACATGGGGATGAGGATCTCTAGTGGTATGCGTCGGCGCTCAGCTCAATGCAACCGTCTTGTTCAGACTCACGACTGTAGTATATGGTCCCATCACCCATGAACGAGCACGAGGGTGGTGTAGTCAGGGACATCTGGAGGAGGTCCAGTATCGTAATAGAACAGTTGTGTTCCCTTCTCGTCGACAGCAGCGACTGGCATCGCGATGATTAATGATGATAGAGACGCTCTCGAGGTCAATACAACGATGCTCCGGATATGTACCAGGGTGCGCGCTCCGTGTACTGTACACCAAGATCTTCTAGGCGCGGAGAGTGTACCCGAGTTGTGGATCGGATTACTCCTACGTGCACAACTGCACCGGCTTGTGTCGAGTCAGAGTCCCTCTCAGAAGCAGTAGAAATTCGAGAGAAAAGCGCTCTTATTCACAGCTGAAGCCAAAGAGAAAACACACGAGGTTATTTGACTGTAGCACGGACGCCGAGCGCCGAGCGCCGAACGCCACGCAGCATGGTGCTTGTCGCCGGTGGAAGTCCTATCCTATCTAGCATCTGCTCCTGACGGAGCCATATGCCAGCCGTGATGGAACTCGGACTGCAGCTGTACATTTTATCTCGTAGAATGTTAAATGAGTCCTTCATGCATGGTAGTTTCATACGAACACCGACGAGGCGTTATTGTTGCGCGAGACACTGCTATCCCTTGCCCAGCGAGATCTCATATATGCAGCTGCGCACAACGTGCAGAACGGACAGCATCGCTAGAGACGATGACAATTACTGTCACGTTCCAACGTGCTGAAATACACTGAGGCACGATTTGGCGAAGAAAAGAGCACCAGAGCGATCTGCGTGAGGTAGACACGTCACGACCACGCAAACTCTCCTGAAGTCAGGCTTTGGAATCTGCCCCGATCAAGTTTCGATTTTGGAAATAGTCGATATAGGGGCATGTAGAAATCTTAACTTGTACAGCTATGGCAGTTTCGAAGCTTCACCTTGAGGCTTACTTCCGCCGTCACCGCAACGAAAATGACGTCCGCTCGAATAAACTATAACATGCTTTCCTAGGGCTAACCCAACACCAGTTCTGCAGATATTGTCAGAAGGTACCGTAAGTCCATCCTCCCACTTATGTGATTCGTCCAGTTGACCGAATCCAACGACCGGAGACACACTCATTGCAACGCTGCCACAGTCTCGCGGATGAAGTTGGACGTGATAGGTGCAACACTCCGGGACACGGACTTCGTGCGGAGACATTCTGGAAGATCCAGTGGAGAAGGAGCAGCACAGCTTGCGCGCGCGGGCGGCACCCAGGAAGAGCCTAAGGTAGCCGGCCCACATGGTAACAAACGGTCCATGTCATAGCCTAGCTCAAAATCAACATGTTTGTCAAAACTTACGCTCGACATTCCCTTTCTGATCTCCGGATCAAGGACCTTCGCGGGTGTGCTGGTCCCTGACGCAGTGACGCCAGGGCGGTGCTGCCGGACGCGCCTCGCTGCGTCCGGTTCTCCCCATCTTTGCATCGAATTTTATCAGGCACGTGAATAGCCCATGCTGTATGGCATGGACACGAGCTGGCAACAAGCGCGTTCTTCGCAAAGTCGGGGGCGAACCTCGTGTGGGGGTGGATGATTATAGATGCAATTGCTATGCAGGATAAACCTAAGATACCTAGATGACAAGCAGAGAGCGTGGAGCAGAGTGCAGGCACAAGCTGCGTGCGCAGTACGACGACGCCCTGGCCTAGACTGATGTGAGGAGCCGCCTAGGTGGGCGATGTTTTACTTCATCATAGCTGGCTACCAGACGCAGACTGCCGCGATGCTTTGTAGAGCCCAGATCGATGCTACAAAAGGTCACGTAGAAGGGCGAAGCGGAGGACAAGGACCGTCAACTCGGGTAAGCCAGGCGAGCTCACACAAGATGACACCAAGAACACGCGTCCCCATGCGCGCGATCTCGATCGCGACACATGCACGGTCACGTGCGTTTTCTCTTGGAGTCTGCCAAAGACGGAGAGTTTCTGGAGCGCTGCGATGCTGTGGGGCTCTGTCGTCGAGGCCCTGCCGTGTACGCATGCAAGCCTCAGAGCTCCACAAGCCGAATCTCTGTCCACATAGCGTTCTGGACCCGCGGTCCCATCCGGATAGCGCATCTCAGCTCGAGCATCGGTCCGTGTGTTGCTATCGGCGATACAGCACCGACGGAATCAAAATCAACTCCCGCCTGTTCTCCGTGCCTGGTGCTGTCCGCGGGGTGTCCGCTGGTGTCCCTTGCACGGACGGACGCGGAGCGGATGGAAGCGTGGTGGTCGGTGGACACTGGAAGGACACGGCTGCGCGCGCGAAATCCAATCTCGATTCGACCCCAAGCTGCGGCGTGCGTGGGCGTGCGCTCGCGAACATGCGACGGGGCTCGGATAGCAGAGCCTAGCAGAGCCGAGGCGCGGAAAAGCGTCATGTCGAGGTGACGGGGAAAGGCAATCCACATATCGAGGACCAACCGCGCTGACGTGCGCGACGTCCGTCACAGGGCGATCAGGCGCGGGGCTGATATCGTCCAATATCGCCCGGGGCAGACGGCCGCGGACACTGGTTCTCATAAAGGCCGGTGCCACGGCGGGAACGGGGAGACGACGCTAGAGATGGGAAACGAGGAATCTCGCAGGACCACAGCCTGGCTGATGACAGAAGTGCAGATCTCGGGGCGCAAACAGGGTCTAACAGGATGCGAGCGAGCTGCGGAGGAGCGTGTACACCGGTCGAGGAGATGTGATATGCACACGCAGGGCGCGTTTCTTGCCGTTGGGGCGGCCCTTGGATCATCGCCAGCGTCCGCTGATAGGCATGGCTAGCGCACGGGGCGGTATGAGGTGCGTGGCCGTCGTGTGTTGCGGCACCAGCCAGTACTTGCCAGAGCCAAATGACAGAAGCTGCCACCGGTCGACGAGCGGAAGAAGCCGGAGTTCGGAGCGGGGCTGGATGCCGGCGTCGGCACAACCCACGATTGGTGAGCGGCAGACGCCGGCACGCGAGCGGCACCGCCGGCACGATCCATCGCAGCCCTCGCGCCAGCGTCAACGTTCATAGCGCGCGGATAAAACAATCCCTCGTCGCCTTCAGTCGCGAGTCTCCTTCGGATGGTGCAGGTGGTGCTCCAGTCGACTCTCCGACCCCCTCAAAGCCCCCCGCATCCCCCTCCCTCCTCCCGCTCTCTTCCTCCCACCTCGCTCGCTGCGGCGCAACCCAAAATACAACGCCTCCTCGCGCGCTAACGACAACAATAACCATTACCGCAACCGTGAGTGCACAACGCTCTTTGTCCTCGTGTACAGCACCGCTAAACGCATGGCCGCATTTAGAGCCTTAAGTAGTCGCGAGTCGAGCATACAGGCCAACGACCTTCTCGTTTGCCCTTCATGTTCTTCTCCGTCGCCTGGCTGCGACTACCCCTTGCCGTCTCCCTTCTTCTTCCCGCGCTCGCACGAGCGCACGAGGATTCTCTCTGTGAGTCTTCTGCCCCGTGCCCCCTTCACGCGGTCTGACACACGCATACAGTCACGTCTTCTGTCACCTACTGCGCCCCTCCAGAGGAGATCCTTGTCCAGCAGTTCGACGTCGCATACTTTGCCGCCAATTCTTCCGTCAGCTTCAACATCTCAGCTGCGAGCGTCGTGAGTGCCATATCAATACACGGCCGTTTGCGGTACTGAGTAGGCTTTCGCAGCTGCCAAACCTCAATGTCTCCGCCACTCTCTACATCAATGTCTACGGCATGCAGCCGCTGAACCTCACCATCGACATCTGCTCGCTCTTCTCAGGCGCCCTGTGTCCCCTGCCCATGTACAACTTCACGGGCTGGGACTCCATCCCCCTGCCATCCAGTCTGGACGTCGCGTCACGGCTCCCGGGCATCGCATATGTGATCCCGGACCTGGAGGCATTCGCGCAGCTGACGCTCACAGAGGTGGGCACCGACCAGGTCAAGGCGTGCGTCCAGTCCACGCTATCAAACGGATGGTCAACGCATCAGCGTGCGGTCGAGTGGACGACAGCCGCGATGGCGCTGCTCGCCCTCCTCGGGTCCATCTGGCAGTCCGTCATGATGGACGCACTCGCACTGATGCCCGTCCGCCTGCTCGACCTCGTGTACCTGTACCAGACGATCGCGGCGTCCGGGCTGCTCGGGCTCAACTACCCCGTCGTCTACCGCGCGTTCACGCTCAACTTCGCGTGGGCGCTCGGGCTGTTCGCGGCGGGCCCGTCCTCGCACGTGCAGCACTCGATCAACAGCATGCGCCACCTGACGGGCGGGCAGCTCGCGGACGCGAGCAGCGGCGGGGCAGTGCCGCTGGTGAACCGCAAGATGAGCCCGTACAACGTGCCCGAGTCGGCCAACACGTTCCTCGCGCCGGCGGCGCTGCCCCGGGTGCGCCTCGCGGAGGGCCTGCTCGCGCGGGCGTCGGCGGCCGGCAGCGCGGTGCGCGTCGGCGGGGACGTCGCGACGGTCACGCCCGAGTCTGCGAACGTGCTCGCGCCCGGGATCCCGATCTTCGTCAACTCCATCGGCATAGCCACCGCGAACGCGTTCGTGACCGTCTTCCTCGTCGGGCTCGTCTACGCCGCGGTCGTCCTTGCTGCGCTCGCGCTCGCGTACGGCGCTGCGGTTGCGCTCGGCCGCACGCGGAAGGGCCGCGACTCGGACAAGCTCGCGGAATTCAGGCAGGAGTACCCCGCCTGGGCGCGCGCGTGGGGCCTGCGCGCGGCGTCCGTGTGCGTCGTGCCCGTGCTCGTGTTCTCGTTCTACCAGTGGACCCTGAAGGACTCCTGGCTCTCTGTGCTGCTCTCCGTTATCACGCTCTTAACGATCGCAGGCATCGTACTTTATTCGTACTATCTAGTCATCCGCTCCGTCGTCCGCGCACGATCCTCCTCCACCGCTCCGGCGCCCCCGCCGTCGACGGTCCCGCTCACCGCGCCGTACGCGCCGCACCGCGCGTGGTACGGCGCGCTCCTGCTCGCCGCCGTGCTCGTCAAGGCGCTCGTGACCGCGTTCGGGTCCGCGACCGGGCTCGCGCAGGCGGTCGTCTTCCTCGCCACCGACGTGCTCGTCTTCGCCGCCCTCGTCGTGCTCAAGCCGTACCGCACGCGCCGCGCGGACGTCCTCATGGGCTTCCTCGCCGCCGTGCGCATGGTCGCATCCGGGCTGCTCATCGCGTTCGCGCAGAGCCTCAGCCTCAAGCCCATCCCGCGCGTCGTCATCGGCATTATTACGGCGATCATCTTCTCCGTCGCCGTGCTCGTCATGTTCTTCAATGTGTTCGTCAACATGGGCCTCTGGCGTCTCTTGTGCGACGCGCTGTGCTGCGCCCGCCGGCGGCGCGCGGGCGACCGCGCGCTCGCGAGCAACCCGAGCCACGGCTCGGACCCGTCCATCCTCGAGAAGGGCGGCGCGAGCCCCGTCAGCGGCGCCTCAGGCGAAGGAGAGGCGTACAGAGAACAGCAGGTCAGCCGTCCCACGAATCCCACCCCGCCCGCGTCCGCCTCGCTGACGCCGGTCACGCCCGCCAGTGAGTGGAGCGCGTTCACAGCGTTCTCGGGCATCTCGGGGTGGACGGACTCGAGCGGGACGACGACGCTCGGCGAGCCGCTCCCCCGCCGCTGGTCGTTCGAGCACTCGGCGCCCCCGTCCGCGTCGGCCGAGTCCCACCCTGCGTCGTCCTCGCCGCACTCCCCCGCGACGTTCCTCTCGGCGCTGCCGTCAAGAAGGCAGAGCAGGCGCGTGTCGTCGTCGGCGCCGGAGCCGATTGACGAGCATGCGCCGCCCGAGGAGGCGCGGTAGCGCTCGCGTTCGTGTCGACTGGATTTGACAGGTTATCTCTAGCGTATAATCCCCTAGTTGGCGGTTCGTCGTAGATACTTGCACACTTACTCCTATACAGCCCCGCCCCATTTGCACTCATCCACCCACCCATTAGCAACACCCACACCACCCAGCTGTGCTCGGCCCCTTCGCATTTCTCGCATCTAGTTGCACCGCATTGACGCATTGACCCGCATCGTATCGCATCGCATACCATAGCACGCTCGTTTTTAGCATAGACAGTAGATATCCAATGGACACTCCTTGTACGACATAGAGCATGTAGGATTTTTGTAATGGGCCTTGGAACTTAGAAGGATTATCTCTAGAGCGTCGGACTGCCTGCGTGAGACGGCGGGGTGAGTGAGCGTGAGAAAGTGAACACGTGGGTGACACATGTGTACGCGTCTGGGCTTCCGATGCTGGTGATCCTCCTCCTTTTCCTCCTGCCGAGGTCGTACGTCTGCTCAGCGCTCATTGGCCGTGGTAGGAATGTTGATAGCACGTAACTTTGCATGACGAATGGCGGCGATGTTAGGGTATCTCGAGCTCGCACACTTATCGAAGGCGGACATCATGAGGTCGTACTTCTGCCCCTCGAGTAACGCGTACAGGCTGGTATTCCCCCTTCTGTGTTACGTGCAGACCGATCTGATCCCGATTATATTATCTAGTACCCCGTGATTCTGGGGTAGCTTCAATGTTTACTGCTCGCGACTGAATTCGGAGGAGCGGAAAGCGACGTGCACTGTTAGAACTTAGCGCCATTGACGTCTATTCCGAACATCGGTGTTGGCGTGACCCCGTATCTGAAGCCGATGGCTTATGGTTTCTCGGGTGGGAACTCTCAGATTTATAGCGTCGGGGGCACGGGCCTAGAGGTGTACAGGACCCTTGAGCAAGACGACAGCGAGTCAAGAGCAGAGTGTCCCACATCAGGATGCACGAGGATGAGCCGTGTTCATCAAGGCTTACTCTGCGAGAAGGCAGTTATGGGTGACTTAGACACCCTGAAGGAGCAGACGTTCCCTGAGGAACTACAATGGGAAGCACTGTTAGCCATTCTCAGAAGCAAACTGTAGGTAGTACGGCCAGAGTACGGTCTGCCTCCAAACATCCTGCATTGAAGCTTCATGGGCGACAGGTGCAGACACATTGCTACGAATGTACCGACTTCGCTAACTTTAGATGGGTATGTGGACTTATGATCATCAGACCTATCACGATGTGGGTATTAACACAGTGATACTGCAGCTTTGGCAATAGTTCAACTAATCCATAGCCGCGTTCCGTCACGCATGAAGCATACCTCGTGCAAGTTGTGCTGAAGAGAGCACAGCGTCAGTTCCTCGTTCCAACCCAGCACGGCCTGATGCTGAAGTGGATCCTGTAGAGTGCCCGCCGTCTATTGCGGTGCTTGCCGTATTCTCGCGGTGAGAACACATCATCTTCTCTGCATCTCCCGATTTCTTGCTCAACGCACAACCACTCGCTCTCCAGATATGGGCATGAGACATGCGGGCACTTCTCTCTGGGCGTGACTTCTACGCAGGTCTTCGACGACAGCATCCTCCGGATCCCATCACCGCACATCTCCGACAAGCCCGCATCCCACAATGCCGCATCAAAATACCTAACGTTGACTGCGAAACCGCCGCAGCGCTGCATTATGAGTCGTTGCTCTAGTATCCTCTCGCGGAGGCCTAGTATATTCGCTTCAGGACGTAGATATAATCCTGATTCTATGGTTGATGTAGGGAACCGCAGGTTCCGAATGGATGATATGCGACATGCTTGTACAACAGTGCTTGCCTCGTACAATTTCGCCGCAACTTAATGTCACCCGGGGGAAGGTCATGGGAATAGAGTAAACCGAATCCACTCGCAAGCCCGTATACACGCATTGTATCGTACAGCTAACGCCAAGAGCACCTACATTGTAGACGTGTTGAAACGAAGTATATCGAACCTAAACGCCCTACGCGCAGGTCAAAATCCATCCGGATACAGTTCAATGGGGGTAAGAGGAGGCGCGGAGGTGAGACAAGAAACATCGTGGGACGCATGATGACGGTACTGCATACGGGAAGACAACATATCCAGAGGAATGAACGATGTCTGCACACGGTGGCTTGTGTATAGGGAACATAGCCATAGTGCCATGCCGCCGTGCTACACTAGGCACCTTGATCAAATTCATGGTACTCGGAACTTGAGACAGCCGCAGAAGTGTAGGATCTGGCGATCATAGCTTTCTTGCGGAGGTCACGAGATAGGAAAAGTGTCAGAAGCCTGTACGATATAGCTCAGCTGAGAACGTACGGCAATCTAAGGGCACTCACCAGAAAAGCGATTGAGCTCGAGACGACACGTATCAAATGTGTGGGAGGAAATCTGCCCACGGAATTGCGTGGAACACTCCCGCTGGCATTTGACGGAGTCCGATGAACATTTCGACTACTACGAAGAATCGCACAAAGGTATAAAGGGCGACGCTTAGCCCCAGCACGAGAGGGAAGATGATTTTGGATATGAGATGTCTCAATGATCCATCTGGATGCAGTGAGGGATCGAGCACGGATATCGAGAGGGCGATTGCGGGAAGAGGAAACATGGATAGTATGGAGCAGATACGCCACATCTTTTGCTCTATGCGCGATGGAAATTCGTTGTTCCAAGCGAGGCAACACCAGAGACCAAATCCAATGCATGCCGCAATGCAAAGGATCCCTGCGAACCGGGTTTCGTAAATTTCTGATCGAGACTTCGTATGTTCAATTCCAGACGGTTGCTGCATGATTCGCCCGGCATCCTGATACGTTTTTCCGGGAAGGAGGAAGATAGGCATCACTACGTCACCGTGCTGCGGCAAAAGCCAGTCCACTGCTTGAATGACCAATGCGAGAAGAACGTATCCCAGCGTGCCGATTTCGAGGGTGGAAATCGGAAGACCTATCGCCTCTCGTGCAATGCATTGTGCACCAAGCCATAGTGCCTGTATGCACGCGATTGTCTTCAAAAACATGATGGCACGACGCGGTCCTTCGATTTTCATCAGGTACGGTTGCTGCGTGGATATGAATCTATGGCGAATGAGTATGAGAATATCCTCCATCGTAAGCGGCCTTTTGTCCTCGAGGGAGAATCCACCCATACTGGCGTGTCTGACGACGTCGATTGACCATTCTTCACCAGCAATCTCTTCTCCGTATTTTCGGTATAGAGCGACGGAATGCCGAGCTTCTAGGACCTCGCATAGGGCGCGAGTAAGCAGGATCTCTGGTACTAGGATAAAGAGGATCGCGAGGGCAACCTTCTCAACGGCGACAGACCCTACGTTCATTGCCCTTCTTCGATATATAGCCGTCCAGGTGCAAAGAGCGAGCGCCGATGAGCATGACCAGAAGATATCCATAGTGCCTCTGATACTAGGGCCGGCGACGAAGCCACGGGTGGTGTCCAATGTCTGTAATCAGCAACCGCTCAGTCGATATTGTTATTCTACCGCTGAAGTTGCATAAACTCACTGTGCTGTTGCGCATATCGATGTTGTCGCTTTCAGAGTCAGAAGGGGTAGAAATGCGGTTAGCGTGATAAACTCACTGTGCTGTTGCGCATATAGATGTTATCGATCGCTGTCAGAGTCAGGGGGTAGAACTGCGGTTAGCGTGCGTGGTGCTCCAGGCTTCACTGCCTCGCCGTATGTTGCCAATACGTCCACATGGCACCCTAAGGATCGAAAAGGCAGAAAAGTTGACTGGTACGTTTTCCGGATGGCCAGACAAATCGGGTGCAGGGCATGTGTTCCCGGGGTTCGAAGCTGCATGTTAGGCACTGGGGTAATCCCGAAGGTAGCCATCATCGCGCATGCTATTCAATGTGGCAGAAGTTCTGCCACATGCGCACCCCGTGACCCTCTTGTTCTTTTAGATATGTCCCATGAGGTCTATTCAGCAGTAGATGTCGCCTAGATCGAGTCGCCGGAGCTACAGAGCAGCATGGACACTAGCGCACAGCAGGTCAATGGGGCACCTCATTTTCCGGGTTCAACCGAAGTTCCGTCTAATACCCTACTGAGTCCTGACCACGATTACGAGATATATCTCGACTTTCTCCTGACGCCCCAGATCGCCAGTAGCTGCCGTAAATTGAACGAATCAAACGTATGCTTTGTGTGTGTCTTTTCGTATCGATTTCCAATCTCACTTCGCATGATCACGTAGGTCCACCACAGAACGAGAATCGAATGAGTAGAGATATCTGAGATTGGGTTTGCTTACATGCCGCTTGGAAAATCAGAGCTTTGCACAATGTGAGGGGACAATACGGAGTAGCAGACCACAGTTCATATGGTGGAAATATGAGTGTCGCTGAGAACGTCCATCAGCTGAGAAATTCGGCGGCTATTGCTTGTTTGTCTAGTAAGAAATTCAGCGGTACTCGTCCACGACGCCTGTTATGCATCGCATATATCCAATATTTAAACATTGTTAACACGTCCGCACACGGCTGAGATAGTGTTTTGTGTGCCTGGCCCATAGACGGTGAAATCTACATGCAACATCTTCGCGTCCATTTGAGACGCACCTCTGGAGCCCTTCAAGCAAAGTTGCCGCGTTGCACACGATATTTCAAGTGCCCTGACGATGTCAAACTCGATGTGACACGTTAGACCTGTAGTCACGACGCTCGTCGTATTACGTTGGAGATAGTGGTAACGAGAAAGACTAGAGACTGTCAGAGTCATACGTAACAGCACCCTGGCCAGGCAGCAGCAGAAATGTACCATGTTTGATCAGTAGAGGAGTCGTTGTGCTGTACCGAGTCGCAAGAAAATTTGGGCGACGCGTTGGCGTTTGGTGTAAGCGCCTGTAAGCTCCGACCGACTACCACAGCACGCAGCCGCACGCACGTGCAATGTGACTACGTCGCCACATGCCTGGGTGCACTTCGCCCTGATTTTTTGCTATGTCTTGGTCTCTGAGCTCTATCGATACAATACGCCACTTCAAAGTGCTGCAATCTGCACTTACTTCAATTCTTGAGGCAGAGCGTTCAAATCACAATTGAGGCCAAATCGGATCTGGGATTTATCTAATCGATAGATTCGAGCCCTCGGGAGTCGCTAGGGAATGCAAGTGGGGAGCATGGGGTGCTAATATTATCAGGCATCTCGCGGGAAACTGATCGAGCCTGCTGGGCATACGATTCTTGTACTTCCTCCTGGAATTCTCGCTCTTGTCCCTGAGGATTCTTCTTTTCTCCATCAGCCAAATCTCTTTCTCTTCCGTCTTTTTGGTCTACTAGCGGGCTGAAAGCGGTCGGGATTTTCCCGCGTTTTCTGCTTTGATAGCCCAAAGCAGGGAAATCAGCGCCAAAGTAAATGGCATTTTCCTGATGTCAGTGCAGAGTTGAGTGTCCTGGAACACCTCCTTACCCACCTCCCGTAAGTCTAGACTTTATCGTACACCAATGGTGACTTGTGGATAATTATTTTATCATCAGTCACCTGAGCACAACGGAAGTGACCACCGGGCTTACCCGCTACAACTGTGCGACATCTTGTAAGGTCACCTTTTCGAGAATTGGCTTACACATACTCCGAATGTATCCCAAAGCGTCAATCTCGTTTCTCGTGGGTGAACATAGGAGAACCAATGTTCTACGTGCTGTCTGTAACAGTATTGTGTGTTACGAATAATGCACAAAGCAGCGAATGCTTGTGCCCGCAATCCTCTTGACAGCAGCAATGAGACCGCTCGCTGCGTTAGGCTGTGCTGGCAAAGGATGGCCGCGGGAAATTGTCAGCGTCTGTTGAAGTGCGCCTTCTGCGAAATCCTCCGGCCGTGCTAACATAGCACATTGCATGGTCCTCTGATTTTCACACAGAGCTGGTATCTGTGTCTTTGGTGCGTGCGATAGTACTGAGCTTCTACGAACTCATATAGGGCTCTGGCAAGCAGAAGCCTGAGAAGGACTCTTTCGCATTCGTTAATGGCTGCTGCCGAAGTCACAAACTGACAGTCAGAGAGGACAGCTTGCGTAACCGAAACGATATGTTGCCAAAGTACTGTGCCATGTTGGACCTCGGGTGCAGAGACATCTGTATATGTATTTCTCGATCACAGACGTTTGTATGCTCTATAGTTGGCTAGCGCTCAATATGTAAGAGGCAGTCGACACTAGTTGACAGCTGAATCAATTCGAAGGGTCTCTTGCGCGCAAGATCGCGCGTGGGCGGAGCCAAGCGGGTCTGTTGGAGTACTTCCGTAGCACCCTCCGCATTAAAGGCAGCTCCTGGCGAGGCGCAAAGAAGGGAAGCTTGCTTGTTATGGCAACTTCCAAGTGCACTGGTATAAGAGCCATCCTTGCCGTGGCATGATCCATTTGACCTGTCAGTACCTGCATGAGCCGGCGCGGTGCCAGGCAGTGCCTCATGCTCATACTCTTCGTTGCATGGTGGCTAGTGTAGTGAGACTGCAGCTCACCCTGAGGCCTGGACTTGGAGGCCTGAGGGTCTCCGCGGAATGTCTCCGCGGCGTCCCACCTCCTTGATTGACACCGGTTTATTTAACCTACTCGGATTCATATGTTGCATGCAGTAAATGAGATAGATAAATGAATTCTACACGAAGATAGCCACGTTTCTCCCTCTTTTCTCCCTCGATCCTTACTCATCTATAATGCGTTCCGACCAGCCTGGTCGCAGAGGTGACCATGCACGATGCGTGGCCCAGTGGGGACTGTGTCCTTCTATTGCCGAGACAGGCTTACGGGTCATGAGCTCCCCAAGGGGCCAGGATGAAAAAAGAGATCCTCTGGTCGATGCAACAAGTTGAGACATGACCATAACGAGTACTTGTGTGTGCAAGGACCTCTGCGGTACACGAGATCAGACTGGACGTGGCTCTCCGCTACCACGATTATCTCACAGGCGCCGGCCTTTGCGCTGGCGACGTGCCTGTAGGTAAGCTGGCGAGCTCTGCACTGCTCTCCACTACCGACTAGCACCTACCGCTGATCTCACTTTGAATTTTTTTCCATCGCTCGGTTCCTAGGATCGCGGTTCTCCACCAGATCACTCTGCTCACTCACCTTCGACACTCGCCAAGTTGCGCATGTGGGGCGGCGCCGACCAGCCCCCAGACCTCGATGCTTGCGAGGTATCGTCTATTCGGTGGTCTATTCGGTTTCCTCACTTATATCATCGCCTTTCTTCGCCTAGCGCAGAAATATTCGTACGCAGATGGAGTGGAACAGCCGCGGCAAAGCGACTCATCCTTGCTGGAAGGCAGAAGCCGACCATGGGGCCAGCATGACGCAGGCAGCGGAGATAAACGGGAGATGACCATATAGCTGGGGCTCAAGATCCGTGCGAGAGATGCTCGGAACACCCATCTATAGCTGCGATTCTCACCAGCCTTGGGAAGGCAGTCGCATCGCCCATGCTTGCCAGCATCGGATGCGTGGGGAGAAAGGGGGAGGTGCAGCGGGGACCTAATGTCTTTGATCTGTTGACCTTTTCCCCTTCAGCGACGTCTGTGTTGTCTGTTACGTCGTGTGCGCCTGTACCGACGCCCTGTGGTTCCTAGCATCCCACCTATCGTTGCATGTGCGCTGCACAGGGATTGAGGGCTCTTCTGCAACCCCTTTCAAGGGATCTCAGCTCTCTCACCCGTCATATTGACCCGTCACAAGTGGCAGGACTGCTCATGTACCCATAATACGTTGTACGTTGTTGAATGCATCATAACAGTGCACTTGGCCATACGAGCGATTAATATGACACAAATAAGCGCCGAGACCTTCCATTTGTGCCGCAAACCTTGAGGTCATACATCTCAACTTGGTAGTATTGCCCATCCTAACATCTGCGGAATACCTAAGTTTACTCTCCAGGTGGCTCGATAAACGGGCTTAGCGAGTAGTGATATCTCCTACGACAGCGAATCCTCTCCTTCTCCTCGTTGAAGGCGACTGAGCCTCCGGCAGCATCCTTTCGTATTTGAACGACCCGCAAAGTCTTGAATTGAGTCAATGCGCACCAGTTTCATGACTGGAATGAGATTACATGGCCACGACTGATACTCTTCTGGCCCCACAGTCATGCTGTCGACACAAGGCCCCGGGCAGCACTACCTCTATCGCTGCTTCCGCAGCCGGTCCACCTCTCCACCTCACGACCGTGCCTTCAGGTTCGCTCAATACTCTATTGCAAGGCCGCTGCATTTCTCCGCGTTACATTTCCTTCGCTGGAACTCAAATGATGTGCGCATGCGGAAGTCGCACTCCGACAGATATGCGGTTCTTTTCATTTCCGCATCCTTGGCGCGAACCTGGACAGATGCATATACGCCTAATTACAACCAACAATTCAACTTCGTCTGTAGGAAGTGCCCCGCTGTCTCGTGGAATACTGCAAATCCGGGACCATCATTGTCTCGATCTCAGCTCCCGGAGTCCCTACAGATCGTTTCGGCTACAGTCTCACTCGGCGCTCTGTTTGAATGCGCTGAGCTTCTGCTCTGCCCTTGTCTTCTGCAAGGGTTTGGCTACCACGCACGGATGCGGGCTGGACCTCGTACATACAATTCTGTTTGTGTCCGTATTCTCCGTATGAACATGGGAGTGACGCACGGATGCCTCATGGAACGCAGTGCCAGCCTGAGCAGTCGAATGGGGATCCGCTATATACCTCTTGAATGACCGCAGATGTTCTGCAGTTCGGCGACTCCACCACCCTGCATCTTCTACACTTCAGACTGCACTTCACTTCTGACGGTATGTTAGCCAATGATATGCGAGTCTGTTGATTCAACTGATGCTTTATCGACAGAAATGGCACCCTCTATTTGCGCTCCGCCGAATGCGTGTGGGCGTGGTTGGCTAGACATTGTATCGTCCTGCGGATCGGTCATTGTGCTTTCCATTTGGAGTTTACAGCGACCCGAAACCAACCAGAACTTGGGGAAATTCGGTTCCAAGTTCGTTTGGGCTGTAATCACTGCCTTTGCCCCCGAGATCTTACTCGCTGTCACTATCATACAGTACAATGATGTCATGCAGATGCACGAAGAATACGGGTGGGAGATATCCAAGTGCTACTTCGTCAAGATGGGAAGTTTCAGAGTCCAAATATCACGCGAACACGAGGATAAAGGGAAAGATGTGTCGGATAACTCTCCCCTCCTTGTGGTGAAGGATGAGAGTGAATGCACTCTCACCTTAGATGGCCAGCCGCTCAAACCAGAGGATCTTCGCAAACTCGAGCTTGCCGAGCAGGTGAAATGGAACCCGCCCTACTTCGATGCCCTCACCGATATCGATCTGTGGCCGACTGTAATCGCATGTTTACAGGCCTTATATTTCCTCCTGCAGTGCCTTCTTCGCAGAATTGCGCACCTCCCCCTATCCGCCCTCGAATATAGCACCATCGCGTACGTCGCTATCGCTGTCACGGTGTATGTGCTGCAGAGGGACAAGCCGGAGCCTCTCAATGCGCCCCTACCCCTGCCTCTATGCCCGAAGCCGATCGCGAACAACGATGGAGAGGCGTCGCCGAGTTCCCGCGACGCTGGCAATCGAACGACTCCCCGCGCCGCGGACTTGGAACAGGGGGACAGTGCTAGCTCTCCTCCACCAGGGAGAGCACATGGTCCGCGCAATCTTACGCTTAAAGAACGTATCCAGCGATGGTGGTTGAGCCACTGGATCCAGCTGCTCTGTCTGGGATCTAGTCTGATATATGGATTCATCCATATTCTATCGTGGAGCGTCCAATTTCCTACCCAAGCCGAAGAATGGCTATGGTGTATTTCATCGGTTCTAGTGATCTTCGGAATGGCGGCGGTTGCAGGCCTCATACGTTATTCAGACAGATTGCAGAAGCGTGGTTACGCCTCCGCAATCTGTCTCGCCCTCTTGCTATCGTCGAGGGTTTTCCTATTCTTGGAGATGTTTCTGAGTTTGCGCTGTGAAGAGGCGGGCATCTGGGTCGATAGTCCATCGTTTACCCAGTATCTGTCGTTCATTTAGGACTTATTGTTCCCTTGGATGTCCCATCCGACCTTGGTACTAGTGACTGACTGAGATTCTCATTGACTCTGCTATGACTAGTTCTATTGTAGTAGATGGATGACTCCTTCGCGTATCTATGGTCATTCCCAGAGCTCCACTAATAGTGCTTCCACAAATCTCGCAGCCTGTGACAATGATGACGGCTATCTCTGCAAGCATTCGGAGATTTTCAAGTTGGAGGCGTCCACCAATTGCAAGCGGCGCTTTCTCTTCGGGCATGCCGCAATTTACGGTTGGCTAAAGGCGACCCCGTAAATCAGGAAGCGCAAGGTATCGTAGCCCCAAAGAGCCTGAATGGTCTTCGTAGGCATTTCGCGCCTTTTGAGACAAGTTTTCGCGGTATTCAGTGCATTTTGGCCCTTCAGTGCATCACACGAAATATCTGACAAGGTACCTTGAAAGGCGGACGAAGTGTAGACAACGTACTCTTTGTATGTTATGCCACTCACATTCACACCACGGTCGGCGCTCAGATTACTCTCTGGAAGGTCTAGTGGTATCGCTCACGTCGGGTACCTGGGGATGGGCAATTACTCCACTTAGGCGCCAATCATTGCAAAATCGTAGACATTTCCTGGGCGCGGCAGCAAGTGGGGCGGGCGAAGCCCGCACGAGGGCAGTACGCACGGAACGTTGTCCCCATCAAGGGAAGGCTACTCCCGCACCAAACGCGCTCACGACTCAAGTGCTCAAGGTCAAGATTGACGAGCAGCTCTAGAAAATATATTACCCTGGGCGGTCTCTTTCTGGAACGCCGTGGGCCATATGCACTATGTGTTAGGTCTTCAGCGCGCTCGAAAACTCAGCGAAAGTTCACAAGTATAACACGTCCGATCACTCGTCAGTCTTGCACGGAAATCGAATTTGCTTTACGTTACTACGTAGGCTAATATGCGGCTTTCTGACCCCTGCATTGTATAGCCCATATATATGTGACATGCACAGTATCTGTCAGACTGACATAGGGCGTTCGGGATAGACGTTAGCGCAACAAGGGCGCTAAACGTGGACGCGCACCCACATGCTAGTCAAGTCTTCCAGACGTGCTGTTAGTTTAAGACGGTATAAAAAAGACCACCTCACTCGTTCCTTGTCTGCGACAGTATTGTCCTAATGAGAGCGGCCCATTATGCTCCGTATGTTGATCTGACAATGTCAACTCACCCAATTACATTCAGACATCAGGTGCGTGGATAATTCCGGCTCTGGTGGCAATGTCCTTGGATTCTTCTTGTGATCCTCAGGGCCGACGTTCAGGTCTCAGGAGAGGGATCTAGGATACCCGAGGCCAACGCGCGCTGCTATAGATCATCATATTGCTATTTTCAAATGTGTTACATGTGCATGGAAAGGCGTGTCAGCTTGTATCGAAGCTGTCATAGTCATATATGAGTGTGTTACTAGTTTAGGTATGTGCATGTGCTACTCGGATCAATCTAGGTGTGGCGTGGCCAGGAAACACACATAGGAATGTCAGACGTCAAGTGGATCTCAATCCGCTGTCTGCCATCTCGCCTAGTTCTTACCGCTATAGTGTAATATCATAGACCCGTCCTACTTCACAGTCAGTCAGTATAAATGCACTCCCATCGTCCACGAGATGCGGCCGTAGTATTGACCGTCGCAATGAGCAACCAGGCTCAAACCGATACAGATCAATTGGGTGCGTGAATTGGGAGGGTCCTAGATGTCGAGGTTAACATTAGTACCCTACAGACCATAACGGTCGTGCCGGTGCAGATCAGCCGACTGCTGGAAGCCCTAGTCGTCGGGGGAAGGGAAGCAAGGACGTCTGGACTGGAATAAAGCAAATCTTTATATCCATCTACAATGACCTTAAGACACTGTTTGGGAAGGCTAAAGACCCCGCCAACGGCAACGGAACGCAATGGTATGTTGTACGGTGGTCAATTGAGAGAATTACGACTGACATTACACGAGAAAGACCAGTACTTCATTGCCGAGCGGCGGTTGATCTTGCTGACCAATGTATATGAGCCGCGAGCGTTGTGGCATCGAGCGGCCTGGAGAATGAAACATCGACGACACGAACAGCATAAATATCCCTATACTCACATGTGAGCTTGACATACCATGACGGATATCCCGAGATGTTGCACATGTGTTCTTCGAGAATGGTACAGATACCCATGTGGGAGGAGGTCACTATGATCCTACATCACAAACACAAACAGAAGCTAGATACGAACATCTCAAAATTGCACATCTGCGAGTTCTCTACGGGAAGACGGACGGGCAGCGGTCTGTGCCGCGTCTCGATCGCGTGACAGTGAGCACGTGCAAGTGTCTACGCGTCGGGGCGGGACAGCGTTAGCCTCTGGGCCTCCGGTGCAGGCGGACATCTCGAGGTGCGTCTGCTCATCGAGCAAGGGGCGAATGTCGATACCACGAAAAGTGCACATAGCTCTGCATTACAACTGACATCGATGTCAGACGCCTCGAGGTGGCACGTCTGCTCCTTGAGCACGATGCAGAAATGCCCATACAAAGGACGACCGCTATGATTCTGCACTACGAACA
Organism: Gelatoporia subvermispora B; assembly: GCA_000320605.2. NCBI lineage: Eukaryota > Fungi > Basidiomycota > Agaricomycetes > Polyporales > Gelatoporiaceae > Gelatoporia > Gelatoporia subvermispora. The sequence continues at coordinate 549,640 of KB445796.1, forward strand.
GCAGCAAGACACGGACATCTCGAGATCGCACGTCTGCTCATCGAGCGCGACGCAAAAGCGACTTCTCTATGGAAAGACGGAGGACGCCGGGCTGCGTCGTGTCTCGATTCTGTTGGTTCGTACCAGAAGCACTGGGGATGATCAGATACTGAGAGTTAGACGTCAATCTACTGCAGCTATGTTAGAGCAACTCTACGCTGGGCCAGCAAACAGCACAGAGGAGCAATCCTCGTTGCCGTCAGGGCAGTGCGGGATGAGGGCCTGCGTTGTACCAGCTTTTTCGACAGGGCCATGTCAGATGTGCGCAGCGATGTCCAGACCACACAGACTTACCATCAACGGAGAGCGAGGGGAACTTCTGGGTCGTACAAGTCAACTGGAGATCACTGGGGCCAGTGGTGGCTGGGAATGTCGCGGGCTTGCCATTGCTAGGCGTCGCCTCGGGTACAACATCGGAGCAGTCGATGAGGTCAGCGGGATTTGAACCGAGGGATGCGAGCTTCTCCATTGCGGACTGAAAGCCTTCTGCCATGCGTTCCTGCTGGTTGACGAATTCCTGCCAAAAGCACGCAGTACGCTCGTCACGCGCAAGGGCAAAGTCGGACTGAAGGCGCAGCTCGCCGGCGTCACTGCCGCAGGAAGAGACGTCGCCGATGGGCAGAGGCGATGCGACTTCGCCGACGTTGTCGTTAGTTCCGGGGAAGCCGGTACCCTCGAGCAATACCTCGAGGAAGAACTGCGTATCGAAATCGAAGGGGGTCTACAATGTCGCACCGTACATAGGAGTGAATAACGTTCTCCCAAGTAGTGATTGAACACTCACCGTGTCGAAGGGAGCGGCAAAGAGGGTCGGGTCAACATTGTCCGCGCGCCCAATACTGTGCGCTGCAAGAAGGGAGACGACCTCAGATGGCGTGAAGCTACCCGCGTCCGCGAAGCGGGCGAGAATCGAGGTCACATTGTCCTGAGGCTGGGGGACTAAGCCGGCGACGGCAGGGGCGGTAGCATTCTGACGGCCTGCGAGAAATTCGAGTTGGGGAGCGCCCTAGAATCTCTCGTGTTAGTAACTTAGTATGGCTAGGGAGAATGTTAACTCTGTAACATACGGGACAATTGCTGAGCGCGACGGCACCCGCAAACTGGACTAAGTCGCCAGCGGAGATAGTCGGGTGCATGGACAGAAAGGGCAGCAGGTTGTTCACGGCGTCATCGATAGCGGCGTTCTCCGGGAAATGTGGCTCGACGGTCGGGAAGATGAGTACGGAACCGTCGGCTCCTCCGCCACTGCGAAATGTTCACGAATGAGTCAAACATAAGATTGCTCCAAGATACGGCACGCACGCAACCGGGCCCATGCTCTGAGATATCGCAATGGCGTCGTAGAATGCCAGTTGGACGATCTCATGTGCTGGGAGGATGATCAACTCCTCTGCAAGAGAGACAATGAATGAAGATCTACCATTTTCACCACATTCATTCGCGAACAGAATGCTTTGTAGATCCTGGGCGAGCTGTGGATGTTGCGACTGATTACACAACCGTCTGACGTTTAAAAGTGCAGAATACATACTGGAATGAAGTCGCAGCAGACGGAATTGCTGACCGCCGTCCCATCAGAGCAAGTGGTTGCGACAGCGGCGAGGGTAGCATGGACGACTCCCACGAGGACGATCAAGGAGAGGCGCACGAAAGTCATGGAGTACCGAGCCGGAGTGATTGCGGTGCAAGAGGCCTCGAAGTCCTGCAGCTTTGGCTGCCAGTCGAGCAAGCTTAATACCTTGCAACCCGCGTAGAAGGATGTATCTTAAGAATAGTCGATCCGCTCGGAAAGAACGCTCTGATAAGCGCGCGTACTGAGTGGGAGAAACGTCGCGCTTAAGGTACTATATATGTTTAGTTATCGTACATAATACATAGGTATATATGACATGTTTTGAACGTACCTGACTCTGATTCTCGGGAATGATGTCGTTGCGGATGAGATGACAGCGCGGAGGAGCAAGGATCACTCACACTGGATCCATCGACACGACCCGACAATGTATAGGACAGAAGTTTGATGTATCCTGCCACTAGTACATCTCGTTCACATCGCGTACGCTGAGGAATAATCGACCTTGAAAGCGGTGGTAAGTTAACTCTCGCGTGTAGAGCCTTGTACATCACTGCAGGGTTATGCGGAGCTATCGATCCTGACATGAGCTCGACAGCGCAGATAGCAAAGAGGGCGTGGGAGGATAGAATTACATCGAGGAAATGATAGTGAGAACTACGGGACGTGTAAAACATTCGAGTCCGATGGGAGTCGGATCTGCACGGCAGGCCGCAGAACATCCGTGGAATCCGCCGACGAACGTCGGATCGCGAGCCACAGGCTATTATTCGTGCTATACCACGCAACTCGAGGTTATGCGTCTGCCCTTGGAGCACAGCGCAGGTGACAGCACGAACACTAGCGACTATGGATACGCACCACAGCAGCACCGGTAAAAGGACATCACTCATCGAGCACGGCGCGGATGTCAACGTGAGGGCGGCCCAAATAGAGCATTTACTCTACAAGCTGCATCCGAACATGTAATGAGCAAAGTCGGTCGTCCACTCCCTGAGCAGAGGCAAAACAAAGACGACAACAGGAGTGACGAAGCCAGTGAAAGCAGGTTTGTTCCAAGATGATGAGTGGGCACGCTGTAGGTTTGGAGGCTTGGCCGTGCAGGTTCGTCGGGTCTTGATACTATCCCTCGGGGCCTGGCTTGCTGTACTTGGAAGTGGAAGACAAGTACGGGGCGGTGTAGGGCGGCGTTGAATTGCTGTGAGATACTAGGATCGCAGCAGATGCGGGCCGGGAGATGCCGTGAACCCCGTGACCGCGTGTTTCCTCTACAAGACGGAGGGCATCCTGGCGCAGACTGAGACAAGCTGTGAGATCCATACCTACACGTGTGGTCCTTCATGCAGGAACGGCAGTGCGTCGTCGTGTACAATCTTGCCAAATTCACGCGGTCGATCTTCAAGTTGTGGTTGTGGTAATCTGCGTGCTGGATCCGAAGAGCCGTTGAACTGTGTCAATCTTCTGATCCCGCGCCGCGTCTGCTACCTCGAATCCTCCGGCCAGATATGAATTATCAACGCAAGTCAGTCGGATCATCCCCGCGTCATCCCGGGATGCGGCAGCGTGTCGATGCAGTGAGCTCTTAGAAGACCTGTCGCCCCAGACGCTCCGCAGAGACGACTTCCCTCTACTAGGCTCCTGTGTAACTCACAGCGACAGCATCCTCGCTTTCAGGACCTTGTGACTACCTGTGTAAACACTGTCTTTGATCCTACGCCGACTGGAATGCTATACTTGGGTATGAAGGGCGAGCAAGTCTTCCAGGTGGTGGCTATATTCGTCTGATCAAAAATTCATGCAGCGGAATTTTTCATGAACCAATGTTTGACCGTATATTGGACGCATGCTGTGTTCACCCACCAGATGCTGACGGCCTGATATATCAAAATCTGTGATGACCGGTGAGACCTGATGTATTAAACACTGTCGTTTCCGGTTCAAACCCATATATATCCACGCGCCCGCGAGTTGACTCATTGCAGCTCGATCTCACTCCTTCCCCTGCTTCATCGTATGTGCCTCGCCCCTGATCATCATGACGACTCATACATGAAGGTTTAGCCAAGCAGAAGGATGAGATCGCCTATCAATCTCCCTTCGACGTCCCGATATCCGGAACATCTTCCAAAGAGGACCGTGGTGCGTCGTATTTCTACTTGAATCTTCGGAGTTTGAGGCTGAGTGTGACTTCAAACCTTAAAACACTTCCGCCCGAGGTCGTAGGGCAACTTTCGGCGTGCCAGTTAGTACGTACATACCCTCGGAGAAACCGTCATATG